>WBMY01015330.1:38940-58334 GCA_013397315.1 Donacobius atricapilla | reverse complement strand
CCCCCCCCCCCCCCCCCTTTTTTTTTTTTTTTTCGTTATGGGGCAGCAACGACGCTAAAATACAGGGACACGGCCTTGCACGGTTTCTGTGTGACAGCACCGGGAACTGCGCAGCGCCCTGCATGGGTGCTGTGACCCCGAGTCCCATTCACACTGCTGATACACGGCACTGAGCCTCGCCAGGGTGCTGGGGAAACCCAGAGCCCTGGAAATACAGTCGGCCCTCAGTGAGCAAACACTCCCCAGACTGCGGCCGAAGCGAGCATTAATANAAGTGGCGTCCGGCCGCATCCGGCAGTGCGGATCCGCCGGAGCGTGTTCCGTGCCCGGTGTGGAGGTTGCGGTGGGTCGGGGCCGGGCCAGGGGCGGGAGCTCGGGAGGCGGCGGCTGCGGTCGCCCGTGTCGCACAGAGTGAGGCGCTTCTCTCCCCGCAGGTGCGGCCATGGCGGACTCCACGCAGAACGGGCCCATGGCAGGCGGGGCCGGCGGCGGGGCCGTGGTAAGGAGCTCCCGGGCCTGGGGGTCGGGCCGGGGCCGCGGCGCTGCTCTGGCGGGGGGTCCTGCTGGGATGGCAGCGAGGCGCCGCTCGCCCGGGTGCGGGCAGCGCTGAGCGGCGTTCGCCCTCCGATCGAAGGCGTGCTGTTAGTGTGCCGCCGCTCTTGAAAATGGCTGAATTGAAAGTAGTTCAGCGTGGTAGCATCTGTGTTTCACAGAATCGTAGAACATGCTGAGTTGAAAGGGACCCACAGTTAGCATCGAGTCCAACTGGTGGCCCTGCATAGGACACCCCAGAAGTCACACTGTGTGCCTGAGAGCATTGTCCAAACGCTTGAACTCTGTCAGGCTTGGTGCTGTGACTACTTCCCTCTGGGTGAAAAACCTCTTCTTGATAATCTAACCTAGCCTTGACACAGCTTCATGCCATTTCTGTAGTTATATTGTACAAGTAAGAGACAAAATCATATTATGAAGATGGTTATAGGTTTCGGGTCATTTCCATAGCGTTGCACTAAAAATACAGAGGAAAAGAGGACTCTTCAAAAGCTGTTCCAAATGTGGAAAAAAATATGAATGCTTTCAGGTGGAAGGAAGCTGTTGTTTTGACTCTGATGCACATATAGCCAAAATCATTCTGCGTTTCATTGGAACCTTTCTGGCGCTTTGGCTGTATCAGGACTGAGGAGGGCTGTAGTGAGGGAGAGCTCAACAACAGGAGAGGTGCCAGATTACTGTGAAAAGTTTTCTTCTTTTTCAAGGCCAGGAATATGTAAGCCAAAACGATGCCACTTCCCTTGTAATGCAGTTATGCTAACTTTACCTGACCCTATATTTTCCCCCCTTATTAAGAATTGTGGAGATTTAGCCCCAGATGTGTGCAGTGTATTCTAAAAGAAACCTTGAAACAAAAGTCAGTCAGGTCTAGAGACCCCACATGATAGCATTTGTGAAGATGACTGTTTAGTGAGGTGTGTTTGGATAGAAAATCTATGTTCTAGAAGTTCTTACCACTGTATTTGACTGTAATGTACAAAGGAACCTCTTGGTTCTGAGGAAGCCGAGCTACTTTTGATCTGGCCAGTAACATCATATGAGCCAAGTATCACAGAACAAAAAAAAAAGCTTTCTGCTTCAAGCTATAATTTGCTTATATTTGAGGTTGGAGAAAGACTTGCAATTTAATAGGGTTGGGAAGAATGTTCATTGTATGCAAATAATAAGATACCAACCTCTGTTGGGGCTGGTCTTTTTTTTTTCTTTTGTTTTTTTCTTTTCCATTGTAGCAATTTCTGATGGCTAACAAGTTGGATACAGCAATGTGGATTACCCGCTTGTTCACAGTTTACTGCTCAGCTTTATTTGTCCTGCCTCTTCTAGGGTATGTACTGTAATATTTTAAAATAGCATTAAAAATTTACAAATTACCTAGATTCCTTTTGCATAGAATTTTTTTTTCATGCCAGGTAGATTGCTGTTCCTCAGCTAACTTGGATGCTTTTTGTCAGAATAGCTTACAGATTTTAGATAGGTTTAAAACACTTGTAGATGTGTTTGGAAAATATATTGAACAAATGTAAAGTAGTGGCAAATGCATGTCTTTGTGTGTAAATGGAGTATTATATTGAGTTGTCTTAGGCACCTGCAGTAAAATCAGTGCTAAACAGTTTCTGAGTTATTTCTTGGGAATAGTGCTTATGTACAATAATCGAAATAGATACTTCAAGTATTGTTCAGCTGTGATGCAATTCTCGAGGGTAGAAGACTGCTGAGCTTGGTTCACATGGTAACATCTCCTCTGATGATTTGCAGGTTGCATGAAGCAGCAAGCTTTTATCAGCGTGCCTTGCTGGCAAATGCTCTTACCAGTGCCCTCCGACTGCACCAAAGGCTACCGCACTTCCAGCTTAGCAGGGCATTTCTGGCCCAGGCTTTGCTGGAGGACAGCTGCCATTACCTGTTGTACTCCCTTATCTTTGTGAATTCCTACCCTGTTACAAGTATCCTTTTCTTGTGTCATCCTGCTAATGTTTTAAAATAGATTAAAAACATGATTCTTTTCATCACCTTTGCCATGATTAGAAAAACTAGCTTGAACTAGTTTGATATGCTTGCTAGTTATAGAACATACTCTATGTAAAATATGAGAGGCTTATGTTGGTTGATCCATATTCAGTTTAATCAGCTCTATAATTAATGCAGTACGGCTACTTAGATTTTCTTTTTTTGAGGCTTAAGTTTGGTGGATTTTATGACCAGCCTCCGGTGATATTTGGAGAAGCTGGTAATTTTCATTTATTGCCAGTACAGGGTTTATACATGTCTTCTCACTGTAGCAGACATTCATCATGTAGAGAGATAATTATTCAGTAGTAGCTTTCTCAGATAAGTTATTAAACCAATAAAGTCTATTAAACCAAACAAAATTTGCTCATGCGGATTGTCAAAGGTGACATGTCAGAGCTGACATTTCTTTATGCAACACTATGTATGCTTAATGTCCTACTCTTAAAATTCTCCTGGCAGAGAAATATCTACATTCTTGCTCTGTAAAATCGGAATGACTGGCAACTGCATGTCCTTTGGTAAAGAAATGAATTTTGTAGCATCTTTTTAAAAAAATATGACTACAAGTATTTAGGAGGTTTTGAGTAGTAAGCTCACATGTGCCTTCTGTGCAGAGAATGCATTTCAGTAGAAGTGCACTGGTGTCTAAGTGTGTGTTACACTTTTGCATATTTGCAAACACCCATATTTTGAAATTAATAAAAATGCATGGCAAAGAGGTGTAAGAAGCAAAAAGAAGAGCTATAAGTATAGGTCTTAGACTCATACTTGTCTTCATCCAGTATAGGTCATTCCAGCCAAACTTTTGCAAAGGGCCATCAAGCTATGACTGGTGTAGTATAACATCATGGAGAAATGAAGCACTTGCACAGCCTGTAATTTTCCTTATGGCTTGCTTCAGTGAGTATTTTTCCAGTTCTGCTGTTCTCTTTGCTTCATGCTGCCACATACACAAAGAAGGTTCTTGATGTAAGTATGTTATGTATATGTTACGATTAATAGAGTTGGTATTCTTGGGGTTTATAAACAGGCTTAAGTCGCAGCTCTGGTTTGGTTTTCTTTGGCTGCACTAGAGGAATTAAAGTGAAACTGTAGTATGAAATCTAAGCAAGGAGAATTTGAGAAGACTTTTTTGGGTTGGTTGGGTTTTGTGGTTTGTTTTTTTATTTTTTCTCCTTCTGTGGGATGATATGTTGGAGTTGATACTAATTATTTTTCATCAAATGCTTTTCTTTGAAGGAAATAAAATCTGTGGAACAGTTAAGTTGAATCTTAAGCTGTGTCTTTTTCAAGCTAAACCATAGCCTGTGAATTTTGTCGTTCTATTTCAGTAGTAAAGTAACAAACTACAGGGTGAAACTATCAAGCAAAATACTTGCCAGTTGGACTTGCTGCTCAGTGCACTGCCTTGTGCATCTTAACGTAACTCCAGGCTTTGGTGTTCCTAACTGGGCTGTCCTGCTACCATGGGCACCTCCTCCTACTGGACTGAGCAAGGCTCGTGGCTGTCTCTGTGCAGTTGAACCTAAAATTGTCGGATGAGGGAATTGCAACTTCTGATGTTTTTAATTGAACTCTGTAAATTATGGAGCTCCAAGCCTGCAGTAGTTTTCCTTAGGATATTAATCTCAAAACTGATGGAGTCTTAAAATGTTGAACTGGGTGGTAAATAGCAATGGTTTGCATTTTGTTGTCTCTGTGCTAATGAGGATAGGTGTAACTTTCATGTTTTCTGTAAATAATTTTTTCTTCTTTAAAGGCACGAAGTTCAAATAGTTTGCCCTTTTTGAGAAATCTCTTAGAGAAACTGAATGCTAATCAACAGAATATTCTAAAATTCATTGCTTGCAATGAAATTTTCCTGATGCCAGCTACAGTTTTTATGCTCTTCAGGTAAGAATTATGATAAATATTTAAATAATTAGAAGATTGCTACACAAGACTGCTTTTTGCAAATGAATTCTCTGTGGACCATAGTACTCCATTTTTATGGTTCTGGCTTACCAAGGCTTGAACTTCAAATAAAATTAAGTGATTCTTAGGCTTCTTCAGATGGTGCATCCTGACATCAAAAGGCATTGACTGTGATGTAACTGAGCACCAAAAACCTTCCCCTTTCATAGTGTGGGTGATGAGTCACATGGGAGATTTTCAGGCTTGAAACTTGAATTTGCCTACAATTCTATCAGTACATTGTTCAGTAAGTTTAATTTTGGTTAGTTTAATAGAATATTAAGATCTTCAGCTTCACAGTGAACTCCTATTTTTGACAATTAGATTCCTGAAATTTAAATGGCAAAGTTTCATTATGCAAAAAGTGTGCAAGCAGGAGTAGGTTGCATTCCCTCCTATGCTGCTTCTGAACAGTGACCCTTCTGGTTTTTGTTTTTTTATTCCATTTGATTTTGCCTGCTGTGCAGCCCATTGAAGTAATTTTTGGGATCTTGAACATGTGTCCTACTTGAACATATGAACGTGAATCCTACTGAAGTAGGATAATAATGACCTGCCAGTCGCAGAAGTTTCGGTCATTGCCTTTTAATATTTGGGGGGAATGCAGCCTTTGTTCTATACAAGTTGCAGCATAGTGGGAACATTTGCCTTGAGTGGTCTCATAAGCAGTAAAAGGGAGGCTTTAACTTCTTGGATAGGATACACAATTTGTCTTTTATCTTTTGATATATCAGCTGAACATTTCAATGCTTCAGCCCTCAAGGATTGCATTCCATCTGAGGCCACTTACCAGCTGACAGATGCACTCTATCCAGAATCTGAAACTTTCAAGTGTTTTGAACTTAGTATAGCTTTTTTGTTGTTTTCTTTTGCTTCTCTGTGGGGAATGTACTATATGAAATGTTGCTACTTGGTAGATACTGGTAGATGATACATCTGGTAGATACTGAAGCTTGTAAAAGGTCATATACCAAACTTTAAAAAAATTTAATTGCTAAATGCAGCTATTGTCAGATTTTGTTCTTTAAATGTTGTAGCATATTAAATTGTTTGTCAATACTCTACAGGTTTCAAGATATCCTCTTTCTTCCCTCCTGTAGCTCACTTTCACTTTGTATTTTTCTTCTGGTTAAAGATGCTGCTAATACTTGAAGGAGTTCTACTTACTGGAACTTCCTTACCATCATGTTTAAATTCAAAGAGAATTTTAAAATAATGTGTTATTTAAAGTGGCTTCAGTCACCAAAACTTAGGGCATTTCTGTGCTTTGCTGTGTATAGTTTGTGTGCTATGTTTCCACTATTTCACAACACAGCCGTGTCAAGCAGCAGTTTTTTGAAATACCAAAGCCTAATTTCACTGTAACGGAAATAACTGGGTATTAGCTTGGCATTAAAGTGTCATTACACATCTGTGACTGTCTGCAGTGTGTTCTGTGAAGTTTTCCAGAAGATGCTAGAATATGGTCCAGATATTCAAAGTGCTGCAATTAGATTGAACAGTCACTGCAACTGGATTACTTATGTCAGCCAGTTTCTGGGCTTGAACAACAAGTGTTTTCTTGCTATGAAACACATGTCCACCCTCATTCCTGTGACTCTTTGCACACCACCAGAAATGAGGTGTGCGTTCGTACACTTCGTAAATATAACACTTCGTAAATATAAAATCAGTACAAGAACAGCACGTCTTTAGCTGCTTCATTGAGCACTTCTATTCTATAATGTTTCTGCATTTGTAAGGGTATAGTTATGTACTTTTTCATGTCAGATCTAGATATTTTGAGCCAATGTGACCCAAATCTAGCTTTTTTTTTGAGCCCAAGTAGTTTGCTTGCTTTTCTTAGAAAAAATCCTGGGTTTGGTGTTTTGTTTTGGTTTTTTTTTTCTCCCTAGTAAGCTCTACTGATCTATTCTCTTTCAGTGGACAAGGGAGTCTGCTCCAGCCATTCATTTACTATAGGTTTCTTACATTACGCTACTCTTCTCGGCGAAATCCGTACTGTCGGTAAGTACTAAATTCATTTTGGAAGTTAGTGTTTAACTGCATAGTGCTTAGGTATTCAGAAACTTTCCATTGTAAAATGAATGCAGAAGTCATAATACTACATCTGCAAATGGCTATTGTAGAATGTGAAATACACCTGGATGCTAAATAAAACCCTGGCTGGTTAAAGGTTAGATTTATTTCATTTAAGTGATCAGAAATGTACCACCATTCTTGAATGGGAGCTTTCAGAACATACTTGTGTAATTAAAACTACACTTTGGGAGAAGAAAGCCTTTCTTATCAGAGAGATTTCCTTATTTTTAGATTCTACGTACATCTGAGGCTAAGCCCAAATATGAATAATATGTGTAATATTGAGGGAAAAAAACACCCTGTGGATGATCTTAAACGTGTTCATTACCTTCTTATAGTTAAATTCATAAATGAGGCTAATTGTATTTCAAATAGAACCTTATTGATTTTGTTGGTCAAGCCAATATTATTGCTTTAGATTTTGAAATCATAAATATTCCTATGAGTGTTTTCTCAGGTGAGTGCTTTCTCAGAAGTTTTCTTATAACCATTTCACAGCATAAGATTTTGTGAACAGGCTTTTCAGTCTGCTCGATCGGAAAATGGCGTGCTAGAGTGCCAAGAAAGTGGCTTTGGCTGCTGTGATATGCAAAGACAGGTGTTAGAATCATAAGCTAAATTGTCTTCTATTCCCTATTTTTGTAAGAAATCAATTGTTCCATCCTACTACACATATTTTTATCAACACCAGCAACACCTATGAAGTTGCTTTACTACTATGGTATCTAAAGATGATTTAAGCTGTGGAATACTAAAGTTGATTATCAGTAGAACTAGTTTATCCAAAGTGTTCTGCTTGCATTTTTGTAGTTTTAAGGGAAATTGGTGATGAGGGTTTTATTTCTCTCGTCTGTGTTCTAATAGTCACTTCTGCAGTGCTGGGTTCTTGCTCATTGCCAAGAAGTAGCACAAACACAATAGCCTCCCAGCTCCTTACACTGTTTGTGATAAAGCATTATTCTTTTTTCTCTTTTTTATAGTGCTTCTGTAGCCTTTATAGTCTTTTTTTTTCTTTTGTCTTTTTGCTTGAAGCTGGAATTTTTCTGTTGTCTGTAGTTCAGTAACTTCCAACTGAGGATGGATATAGGGTTAGTTAAAATGTTAATGTTTGATAGTCAAGAATTCTGAAGCTCTTGGAAGCAGCACTGAGTTGGTCTAAAGAATTTAACTAAAAATGTGTATGTGAGTGTGATACTGAGAACAGAAGTGTATGAAAAAAGATATATGTAGATAATTCTTCTGATAAATGCTGTAGGATTTTAAAACTCTTTAAATCTGATTTTTCAGGACTCTCTTCACCGAGCTCAGGATTGTTGTTGAACAGTTAATAACGAAGCCCTCGTGCCCTGTTTTTGTTAGAAGACTATGCCTCAGCGGCATTTCCTTTATAAGCAGATTGGCACCAACTGTTGCATAGCCAAATTCAGGCACTCGTGTTTTGTGAACATTATGAGCAGCTGGCACTTCTGCTGATGATGGGAAATTCCTGGTTTTACACTGATCTCACTCCAGGCTGTATAAAAATACATATGTGCTTTTCTTGGAGATAATATGAAATTTAGCATATCAAAATCAAGTAATAGATACTTAAATTAACTGTGCTGTATTGTTGATTGATGAAAAAATTAGCTGCATCCTACCTAAAACATGCCCTATCATACAAGTTTGTTGTTTTGTTTTGTTTTTTTAAATCAAGGATTGTTTGAGATTGATTGAGACTTATTATAAAGAGATCTGTGCTCACTAGGTTTATGTTAGTTGGAACTATAGCTACTTTAGGATGTCTCCAGTGGATAGCAGTTGATACACATACCTATGCAGTACACTTTGGACAGTATTCTTCTGCTTACTTAATGTATCTGTAGAACTATTTTTTCCAATTTACTATACTCAGTGTAGAAATATGGCCCACTTTGAAGTTAAGAGAAGGGATTAAAATCTATCAAGCTGACAGAGGTAACACTCCTTTCTGAAGGAGAGGCTATTTTTATTAATAATATCTAAAAAGAACTCTTCCATGGGTCTGCCTTGTGACATAATCTTACATTACACTGTTGAAGAAGTACCAAGACTGATCACAGAAAACTCTGTGCAGTTTTTTTGTCATAACAAGTTGTTTTACCAAGCCAAACTGCTGACCTGTAGGATTTTCAGACTAAGATGCAATACTTAAACTTTAAACCATGTCTCAAATGAACTAATCAATGTTATTGAAGTAATTTTTGCAGAGGCATTGCAGATTTGTGTCCACACAAGTGTGAGACTGCAGTAATTCAAGCATGTTAGCTTTCTAGAAAATTAATCTGTAGGTAGCTCTATATAAATTGTTATTCCTGTTTCTGAGACCCTTATTGTGATGGGAAATTTGCATTAAAAATTGCACCTGTTTAGGCACCAAAGAAATGGGTGCAGGATTTCTTGGCATAAATCCATCTTATGACTGATCTGAAGCCAGTGTCATGACTACAGAAGTGAATATTAAATTAAGTGCATAAATTAATTACTCTGATTATGCATTCACCCAGCAGCTGAACGGTAGGTCATGGTAAAATAATATTATCTGTCTGAACACAATTTCTTTCCAGAAATTCAAGGCAAAATACTTGCTGAATTTTCTGTAGTTAGTGTTCGTATTCTAATTGCATAAAGTTAAAGGTCTTTCATTGGCCTTTTGTAAACTTCTGTAGCACTGAACTTAACTATTCTTCCATGGTCAGAGAAACCTTAAGAGAAAATCTTTCAGAAATAGTCTTGAAGCAAAGTATTTTCCTGTAACTATTGAGTTATCTTGTTTGTGATATGGATATCATTCCAACTTTCCAGTTGTATTAGTTTTTAGATCAGAGCCATGTACTTATAAATTGATTTATTTTTTTTTGCTCAACCTCTTGGTACTGATGAACCAGTTGGTTATTGAATATGATATTCTTTGACTACTTGTCTTGCTCTCTGAACGTGATTAGCTATTTATAGAATACTCGCACACTGCAGAAGCAACTGCATGCTGTTAATCCTCTACAGCTGCTCAAGACTTGCAATGAGATTGATTATGTGTATATCCTGTAATTTGAGGATTTTATAAAAACTAAAATTTCTACTGCAATAAAAGGAGTGTTAAATGTAACTTGCTAGGCTCTTCAGGCTCATTTTCTCTCTTTAACACAACTTACTGATGCTTGAACCTGGAAGTTGAGCAGAATGCTGTCCTGTGTGTATGTGTACATGTTGTTATATTTCCACTCCTGCTTCTGAATTGGGATATAATGTCTTGTGCATTTCTAAATTATTTTATAGGGAATTTTTGCCTTCTAAAGTGCAAAAATTTATGACCTTTTCCTTCAAAATCTAACCTGAGAATAAGCACTTGGGTATTGGGATAATGGTATTTAATCAGAGAAAAAAATCCAGACTTACTTATTATTATTTCAGTTCCTCAGCATGATTCTAGCCCCTCTGTCATGTTGCATGATGTGGTTTTTGAATGGTGACATCAGATTCTTTTCAGCTGTTTGCACCACTATGATTTAAAAATGAGTTCGGTCATCTAAGTTGATCCCCCATGCTGGGAGTACAAGACAAATAAATCTGTAATTACTGGAAGCAAAATAACATGTTCTGAGCAAATTTTTGTGGTCTGCCTGCTGTTATGGGTGCACCCTACTGTTCCTTAATTGTATGATGTTACTAAATTAGAGGCGAGTCTAAACTGGATCCAGTGTAATGCAGCTGTAACTGAAGGATGCTAAGTAGAGATCCAACGCAATGAATGCAGGAGAAGGATTAAAAGGAGTAAGTGAATGACAGTGCTGTGAGTAAAGAGTTGGAAGACTGTGCTGTGAAGTAGAACTTAGATTTGGATACTGAATTTATCTCTTTCTATTAAGGCTTGAAAATGGACCAAGAGGAGGAAATTTCATAAACGGGATTTGATTTGGTTTGGCCAAATTCTTGGCTTTGCTTGACAAATGAGCAGCCTGTGGCCTGGTAAAACTTACTTCTCTAACGGAGGAAGTAAGAGAAAACATGGAACAATGTTGTAAGAATAATGTTCGAGCCAAATAAATAAGGCAACTGACCTGTGCTCAGCATCGCCTTTGATTTTTACTGTAGCCTTTCAGCTGCCTAAGTGATAACATCAAGTTTCCTCAGTGCCGACAAAAACATTCTATTCTTGAGCCTGCTCCTCACCACACTTTGTGACTGCTTGTATTCTAATGATTAAGTTAAATGTAAAATGCTGATTGTATCCTGATAGCTTGAGGGGTTTTTTTGGTGAAGAGAGCTGTATGTTACGCTGCTATGCTGTCAACAGCTAGCTGTGGTGCAGAGGCTGTGACATAAGTCCGTGATTGTAGAGAAATTTTGCAACTGACCATAAAGTGCCTGCCAATCCCAAAACGAGGCAGAAGAGTTTTTGTATTACTGAAAGGTTTCCTACCTAATGTGATAACTGTTTCCACTGGTATAAATCATAACTGCTCATTGCTTTTTGTTTTTAGCTTTTGTAAGTAAAGTGCTGTTGCATAGATTCTGTGGGTAGACCAGCCCCTTGCTCTGTACAAGCTTTCTGTAGAAGTGATGCTCCAGTTTAACACTTGTCTGTTTTCATCTGTCGATAAAGTATCAGGAGCCATTGGGTCTGTTGGAGCAGCTAATGCCAGTTAGGATTTCTAACACCCAAAGTAACTCACCAATACATCCATCCTCTCATTTATTACCTTTTATTTAATTTTATACATATATTGTCATTTCTGTGCTGTCAGTTTTATGTTTTGCTCCCTTTTTTGATGGGTGTTTAAGTGGAGCAATATCTGTTAATGTTTTAAGGATTTAAATAAAAATCATGATCATTATGAGCCACTATTTCATCCAACAGTTTTGGAGCTGCTGACTATGTATGTGATAGTACTGTCCAAACAAACAACATAGCCAATTATTTTGTACAGTCTGTGTTAGACCCTTTTATCGTTAGGCACCTGAATTGCAACATTTGCTGTATAGATGCTGTGTTTATTAAAGAAGTTCTTACCCATTTTAAAGACAGGACTGCAAACATGGAAGGAAAGAACAGTTGCCTGAATGGATGTAAGAGTTCTGGCAGAGCAGGAAATAGAAAAAAACAGTTGGACAAGTGCCCAGATAAAACTGATTTGTTTCCACTCTACACATGACTTGTTAGTCCTGCTCCTAAAATTATTTTAACTGTAGTCTGAAATGCTTTAAAAAGTACTATACTTACATTGCACAGATAAAAAGTGCTGTACCTTACAGTGCTCAGATTAAGAGTAAAGAAGACACTGTGCTAGAACATGTTCTTTTAAAGTGGTGTCAAAAACTGATTTTCATGTGCAATGCTAGGTGTGGCCTTCGTGTCACCATCTCTGACAAAAAATGCAACAGAGTAAGATCCCAAGTGCTTAACGTGCTAGGTGGTAGTGGGGTATGCTAATCTGTTTAAACTGTCTTTAATTTTTAATAGCTGTGGTACACCTATTTGTATGTATACATACACCGAAATTGGCTAGTGTATCTTTGTATTGTAATTTCTGTAGTGCTATAATTTTCTTAAAGTCACAGGAACAGTCAGGCCTTGCTGTTTTAAATCACCTTTTAAGGACAGAACCTTAAGCAATTCTTTATTTCAAAGATGGAAAGATATCAGTATGGATAATGTAATAGAATTTAATCTTGAATGTGGATTCAAAAATCTTTTTCATAAACTCTCAGCATTACTTTTTAACTTCTCTGCAAAAGCCAGCTCTGTGATAATGGCAGATGTTGTGCAGGTAAGGGAGTTTCATTGCTTAGTTCTGTGCCATCCAGATGGTATAAACTTTTAAAATTAATTGAAAAATTCATCTTTTACTTGTATTCAAGGACTGAGGCACAAAATGCTAATGTAAGGGCTCAGAGGGGAAATATAGTTCTCCTGCATATTTGAGAAAATGTGAAGCCCTTTCAAGAAAATCTAATAATCATAATAATTGCAGGCTGCTGACACTAAGGAAAAAGCACCTCATTCGCTCTTTCTTCTATGCAGCGATTTACTGGTCCCTACTGATTTTCAAATTGGATCACTGCAGTAAATTATCCATACCAGTACCTGTGAAAGAAAGCATTGGGATCCATTTTTGTTCAGTGCCATGCTTAAATCAGCAAGAATGACAAATTTGATGGTATGAAATTGGAAATACCAAGGGCTTCTCTCAGTGAATGAGCAAATATCTCCATTTGTAATTTATTGTGACCCTTTTTCACTGTATGTGCTTTGTATGTCAAATATTTATTTTGAAACAAATTAAATAGTTTTCTGTATTGATACCTATTGTTTTGTTGATGTTCTTGAAATCAAATTGTGGGGTTTTTTTGATTTTAAATATTACCAGTGTGTGTTGCAGAACAGCAATTATTTAAGTTCAAATCTGTGAGTGAGTTTGAATTACTGACCAACAGCTTTGTGTGAAGTGTTCCAGGTGCATGTTGGGTGTTGGTTTTTTGTGTATGTTTAGAATAGTGCTGAATGCAGTGAGCTCCTGCGACACCTTACTTACTTTTCTAGAGAAACAGGAAGATTAAAGTGTATATCAAAACAAAGAGCTGATCCCTGCCTTTAATTAACGGGAACAATGCTGCTTTATATCTGGCATAGGTAATATCAAGACCTTTGGAAAAAAATCTACCTGTGTGCCCAGTTTACTGCCATATTTTCAGTGCAGGTGTTAGCAGAGAAAGTTGTACACCTGTGTTTTAGGAAAAGTCCTGTCTTTTTAATTTTAAGATAGGTTACTTTGTGACTATGATTACATTATTCTACCTAAGTAGTTGCCACTGCTGAACTGAGAATGGGTCGTGGTTACTGCTGAATTACTTGGAATTTTTATCTGGATAATAATTTGTTTTGCAACTACTAAGCAGAATTGCGAACCAGTGTTTTTAATAATGTGACCTTATGTTACCCTCTTCTTGTGAGCTAGGCTTAGCACATTGGTGATGGCACAGTAGCTGCCTTCTATTCAGCCCAAGTGCCAACCAGATGGGCTTTATTCTACCACACCAGGCTACCACCGTACAGCTGGGGTTTTGTAAAAGCAGTAGTGTGGATTGTATTTTGAGGAGCCACGAAAACCTTTGTTCTTACTTAAATTTGAATTCATCTCTATCACAGCTTCCATGCATCTGACCACGAAAACTTGCTTGTGAGGTGGTTGTTGTAACAATCCAGACTGCTGCCTGGCGAGAGGAAACTGCATTCCTGGAACAAGTGCAGATCATATTTTCATTTGCTATATGTGTCCCTATGAATTTTCTCTCACGTTCCTTTACCAGTGTTTAAAGCAGTGTTAGAAGTATGTTAGATGAAGATGATGCATCAGTTCAGATATTTCACAGGAAAATGAAAATCAGAAATTGTAAAAGATGCAGGACTAGATTATCTGTAGGAGTTAAAGCAGTATCAGCTAGAGTTTTAATGAAGGTAGAAATGCAATAGAAAAAGAGGTAGAAGAATGGGGAGAAAAATAATGAGAGCACAGAAAATCACAGAATCATAGAATATACTGAATTGGAAGGGGCCAATCAGGATCAGCAAGTCCAGCTCCTGGCCCACGCAGGACACTCCAAGGATCACACCAGTTCTGTGATACAAAGATGTCTGGAAACCCTGCTAGGTGCTCTTTTCACAAACCTCATTTCACCATTCATGATTTCATGCCATCCGTATCCTCTGGATAGTATTTACATTTTCAAGCTGTAAATTACATATAATTTAATCTCTATTAAAATACTACTGAAACAGCCACACTGTACAGGAGCTGACAGTCTTGCTTTACTTAAAATGGAAAACAGTGGCAATGGAATTATGTGTTCTTCTCTGTTATATTTGAAAGTTCTGCAGTGAAAAGGTAAAGAAATAATCTGGGCTTCCTGACTTCGTGTGGTTTTTTTTGTTGGTTTTTTTGTTTTTTTGGGTTTTTTTTTGTTTGTTTTTTGTTTGGTTTTTTTTTTGTGTGTGGTTTTGGGGGTTTTTTTTTGGGTTTTTTTGGGGTTTTTTTTGCTTTTCTCTTTGCATGTTGCTTTGCTATGTTTTTTTCCTGGCAATCTGGGGGAAGACCTTGTATGTGCAACACATGAGGTTATGTCCTTGCATTGAATATGACATTTGTAACTTAGTATTTTAATATTTTCAGATTTTTTTAATCTAGAAAACCTGACCAAATGTCTCCATACTATGATCCCTTTCGACATACTTTCTGCTGTAACAACTTCAGTTAGGTTCTGACTAAAGCACAATAAAAATAATTGTGAATCCTTTCAGTGATAAAGTTTAAATCAAAGCCATTAATGAAAAGTCTTTTGTAATGGAAGATGGAAATCTGAGGTAGACTTTCTGAATTTTCATATGTCTGGCGGCATTTTCAGTTGTGTCACTGTATAATACAGAGAAATTTTCAAGCCTTAGAAAACTACAATTACAGCAATAAGCATCAAGTTCAGCATGCATGTGTTTGAGCATCCAATGACCGTATTCACACTTCTAATTATCTCAAATTTTTTAACATCACTCTGGGGCAGAGGTAAACCATTCAGTTGCATTTATATGTATGTACTGTGAATGGATGATGTGTGTATATACTTACAGCAGTAGATAAATGACTAAATAAAATGGAGTACTTTGAGTATTTTTCCCCCTTTTTGGAAATGGTAATACACTTCGCAGTTCATGATGAAACAGCCTCCTCCTGTCCTCTGGTGGCCTTCCCTCTTTGCAGAATGTTACACGTTTGTAAGGGAAATGCTTGTTAAAGAAGATTCTTGGACTGCACAGGTGTTTCTAATAGACTGCCTTTATGCACTTTAAAGGTACTAACTGAGCTTATTTCGCATTCTTGTAATTTTTTTTTTTTCCTTATAAGCAAAAGACTCAAGCTGCTTTTATGCTGGTCCTTGCTTGGTTCATGTAAGAAATTATAGGACAAGTGGAGTAGCAAGAGACTGGAGCTGATGATGCAAGAAGCTTCCTCCAGTCCTGTGTTCTTATGCATGTCTGCATATTACTGTAGAGAATGAGTAGTTGTTTCAGTATTTAATGTATCATGTACCTAGTATTGTTTTTAAGTATTTTAAGCTAGCTTTCTTGCTTTTGGATGAAGTGCTGCTAACCTTAAGAGTTCTTTTTCCTTACTCAGAGGCTGGAAATTTCACTTGATTATATGATTTGTCCATTTGAAATGAAATTGAATTCTTCCTCCATGTGCTAATTTTAGTCCAAACCACTGACCTCTAGTGGCTGGTTTGCAACTATGAAGCTAAAAATTTTAGTAATGTAATGTGCTCCTTCCGAGTCTATTTGCTGCAGGAAAGTAATTTTCCATTTAAATTTCTCAGGAGAATAATGCCTCTTCACAATTTATTGTCCTTTGGCAGTCACCAGCTGCTGCTGGGGTTGAACCAGCTTGTTGAGGTCTGCTGCCCCCAGTTTAAGGAACTGCAGATGACTGCTGATGTTCCAGTGAATGAATTGCATGTGAAAAACTGAAGACACTGATCCATGTGCTGGAAATGAAAATACTTACTTTTAGTTTATGTAGATCTTTGACCCAATGACCCTGAAATAGCTTTACAGACCTGCATGACTCGGAGTGGTGTTATGCAAGCTTCTGAAAATTCACCATTCTGTGCTTCAGAGGAGTCGTTCTCCTTGTGCACCTGCCTGCCATGAAATATTGTCTCTTTTTCTGTGAATTTAAACGGTTTGCCTGAAAAACTTAAAGGCTGTTTGGGATCACTGGACACTTTATATATTCACACTTTTTTTTGTACTATTGCTATGTAGCTGCTTTGTGTTAACTGTGTATGTGTAGGATCGTAGAAGGCACAAAAATTAAAAGTCTTTCCTTTTTTTCCCCTTGCTATGCTGTATGAGAGACCCACAAAGCAGGATATGATGGGAACCCTGAAGAGTAATTTAAACTATATTAAGTCAATACCATCAGCTCTTCTGCTGGATCTGGGGACATTGCAAGTCTCTCTCCACTGTATAAACTTGAAATATTTAATGAATTTCAGATTAAAAATACTCAAATTGGCTTTATATTACTTCATTTTTCATACAAGGAACACTAAAATCCTTAATTTCTTATTAGCCTTTACATATCACATATTTCTTGCTAGACAGTAATACTGGAAAATTTCATAATGATAGACTGTTGTAGCTTGAGTAATACAGCCAGTTACTGAATTATTTTAAATAAACAGGAATGAGGAAAAAAGTTTTCAAAGGCTTGTATTTCAATCCTGTCACCTGTCTTTCTTGGTCTGCAAGCAGTTCTATGTAAACTTTTCAAGTATCTCCATAAAACAGGTTCTAAATCTTAAAAGGTTGTAAACATAGTTCCTGTTCTTCCTGAAGACCTGGTAAGGCAACTCAACCTTATATTTTTGCAGGCAAGGTAATATGCTGTATAAAAAGGGGTTCTAGAGCTTTTGCAAAAGGAGGCCTGAGGAAAGAACTGATACGGTAGCAAGTCTCCCCCCTCTTATGAGCAACATGCCAAGATGTTCACACAATTGGTCCCCTAGACAGGGGTTCCGATGGCACAAAAGCCCACATACAAGCATGGTATATAGAAATAATATTTATTATCAGTTTAGCATTTAGCAGCTTGAATGTGGTTGAGACTACTTTTTACTAGCTTGATTTTATAAAATACAGGCTTAAAGTAGCCAGTTTGGATGTCCTGATACACCACATCATTTAGGATGTTTCTCTGTTCATTGCTAGTGATTGATAACTAATGGTTGAGATGCTCATAAATAAGGTTGATTTTTTTTCTTAGGATGCTGGAGCTGCATGCCAGGAGTCTTGGTAATTCATTATCAATTGCTTTATGTACTTGGCTATCCCACACAGAATTGGCTGTTATTGATGCTCTTTTACTTGCTCTTTGTCTCCATCAGTTTTCAGTGTTTGCCGATATAAAGGGTCATGCACAGCTGATTGTGTAAATCCTGGCTGACCACCACAGTATTAGTATCTATTAATCTGTGATATTCCAGTTTTATTATTTTCCTTACTGTTTCGTATGTACAACACCAAAACCAGACTAAACAAAATCACTTACTCAGATGGATAAAGAATATGAAATAGATAGTAGTTCCATTTGGTTTTAGAGAAGAAACAATAAACCTAAATATAATATCTCTTCTAGAGTATAGCAGTGACTCTTCAGATACAAATGATTCAAGAATTTCTATATGCTTTCAAACATCTTTATGTAGGGGAAAAAACAGGGAACTCTTAACTTCCTTTTTTGTTTTTTACTCTTAGGGTCCTGCCAAAATAACGAGCAGCCAGCAAAACATATATCAGCTGCATGTTAGACTCCAGCTGAAACTGGTGAATTGACCTCACCTGTGTTACTTTACAACTTGCAGTCAATTTAGTATTTAACTCCAGTGCTGTACATCTGGTACTTAATGATACAGCATCTGTTGCAATACTCCTGATTTATTTGGTATGGCTGCAATTGTACTACTGGGAAGATGAGTGTTAATTATTCTGTGGAAGTATTTTATTTCCATCTGCCTCCCCTGGGCTTCTAGGAAAACTTGTTTTGGCAATGCTACTCACTAGGTGGCTGGTATAGATGTGCCAGCAAACGTTGTTTTTAAAATCCAATTGTGTATGTTAAAGACAGGCACCATAATAACTCTCCTCAGTGATCAAATGCTTTGTGGATTATCAGGTACCTTAATTATCCAAATTCCCTGTCAAGCTAACTTCTGGTGAGCTTCCATGTTCCTCTCAGTGTGCAAATGAAGACCAGGAAGCCTGAGACATTTTCTGTCATGTAAACCAGTACCAAGGCTGTACTGGAAAAAAAACCCCAAACTTTTATAAAGAAGAGTGTAATACAGTGGCAGGGGGACTGATTACAGGCATGGTCCTGAGCCAGGCTGTAGGTGAGCAGGGCAGGAGCTGTCACAGTTGGGCACAGGCAGCACTTACAACCCCGGAGCACAGGATCGGCCACCTGGCACTCTCCCTGGAGGAAGACATCATTTTAAATCTTACTTTATCAGCACTGATCTGGGAAGTGCATTTTAGGGGATGGCTTAGGCTAGGGGAGCACATTTTCATATAAAAACCATGCAAACAGATTTAGTATATGTGTTTTAATGTTATCTGTGTCCAGGGAAAGGCAGTGAAGCTGGTGAAGAGTCTGGACCACAAGTCTCGTGGAGGACTTTTGATGGAGCTGGGGGTATTTATCCTGGAGAAATGGAGGTTCAGGGGAGACCTTGTAATTCTCTACAACTGCCTGAGAGAAGGTTGTAGTCAGGCGGTGGTCGGCCTCCTCTCCCAGGTAACAAGTGACAGGGTGAGAAGATAGTCTGAAGCTTAGATTGGACATCAGGAAGAATTTCTTCATGGAAAGGGTCGCTGGGTAAAGACATTGGAATAGGCTGTCCAGAGAGGTGGTGGAGCCACCGTTCCTGGAGCTGTTCAAGAAAACACTGGCTGTGGCTCTCAGTGCCATGGTGTCTAGTCGACAAGGTGGTGTTCGATCATAGCTTGAACTCGACGACCTCGGAGGTCTTTTCAACCTAATTATTTCTGTGACCCTATTGAAAAGTTTTCTAACGTGTTTTCACCCGTGCTAAGAAATTTAACACGCGCTCGTTTGTCACGCGTACCCGTACGTACTACCCTCGCTATGCACGGTAGCAGAGCGGCCCCCGAGCCGCCTCCCGGGGCCCAGCCGGGCCCGAGCCGCCTCCCGGGGCCAAGCGGGCGC
>WBMY01015330.1:0-38539 GCA_013397315.1 Donacobius atricapilla | reverse complement strand
AGCAGCGCGGGCACCCGCGGCCTGGGCAGCGCCGGCTGCCTCCCGAGGGCCGGCTGTGAAAAGAAGGCAAACGTGCGAGGGTTCGGCGAGCGCCGTGCGAGGCCGCCTGGCCCCGGCCGCGCTGTGCCAGCCCCGTCTGACGTAAAGCGGGCGCGGCATGCCCGTGCCGGGGCCGAAGTTTGCAGTAATTGCATAAAATGTAGCGCGGTCTCTCAGGGTTTGTGTTGGTCCGAGGAGCGAGTGCTTGCCTTTTCCTTTAGGCCACATGCACTTTGAATTCTGCAGCAGTTTTGCCCCTTTTCGTGTAGTCACGATTAAATTGCAGCAAATGGTCTTTTTCTTTAACGCGTCCATGAATTAGCAGAAAAAGATGTCCTCTAAATGTGCTGATTAAATTTCCCCCTTTCAACTGCTCCAGTATCATCAAAGCTTAGGAAACAACACTGCTCATCTTGTGCCACGTATTTATTGTAGTGTTTTATAAATTGGTAATCAGTAAGATCACTGAACTGTGTTGATTGCAGTATTAAGGGCTTTTGTCACATTGTGATGACTGTCAGTAAGAGCTGTCCTTTTTTGGGGAAATTTTTTTCTTCAGTAAGGTTCAGGTCGATGCATGTAGACATGCAGGTGTGCCGAAGACAAAAAAAAAAAAAAAAAAAGCTGTTGAGGCTTTTACAGAATGGACAGTTCTGTCCAAAAAAATTATCTCTTTCTGGTGAGAGCTGAGTTATTAATAGTTAAGTGGTCATGCCTTGTATGACTTTATTTATTGGCACTTCCTAATTATTTAAAAAAATGTGTTTTTTTAGTGAGTGCTTTCCAAAGCAGCCAGTTTCCCTGCCACATTTATGGTTATAGGTGTTATTTACCCTCTCACCAAAAGCATTGTGGTCCCTAAATGAAACTGATTGCTGATACAGATTGGTCTGTACTGCACCTCTGCTTTTGGCTGATGTTTTGAAATGGAAGATTGCCTACCCAGGGTGGTTTCTCAATGGACTTTTTGCATATTTATCTTGTAATTTGTCTGTTGTGAATGCTGCAAAATTTAAGACGCTTCCCTATAAAATGTTTTGTACAGTGTTGTGTCCTTTTCTACATGATTTCTGTAGCAGCTGTATAATTTGCACACAGTTCAGTTTTTCTTCATTGGTAAGCTGTGATTTGTACAGAGTCTGCACGGAATGAAATGAAATGGCAACACTGGCTAAAAGTTTTGTAGTGGTCTGTGTTTGTTCTTTTATCAAGATCTGGTCTTTAAAGATTTTGAGGCAGTATGACTAGAATGAGACTTAATGTATCAGAAAGTCAGTGTTGTCAAATATTTTTGGTTTTGGTTTATTTTTTTTTCTTTTTAACCCTTAAGACCATCCAGAGATCTCTGGGAAAAGTGCATACTGGAGTGTGGGAAAATCCTCCTAATGTTAGAATGAAATTTAAAAGTGGATGTTTGAAGGGAGGTAGTGAAAGCATGCTATGTACTCTCATTTTGTAGTTCATAAACATGGGTAAAATAAGCATCGGTCAATACTTACTAGCTAACTTTCCATAACATACGCTGCCAGAGCAGGACAGCTTTCCCTTCTTTTTCCTTCCAAAGTGGCTGCCTGAAACAGCTTTTTTTTTCTTCTCCTTCTTAGGATGGCAAGTTTCAATGAAAAGTGGGAGCCTGTCTTACTTTCTACCAAGTAATCGCCTCCCTGTGCAGTTGATGAGTCAAGTGAGAGTTTATACCTCCAATGGTCAGAAGAAAGATCTTGGATCAGAAGATACAAATGGATCAGCCCGTGGAGAAACCCTGCATAAAACTGAAACAGGTAGTACTAAGCTACAATAAAGAGTATTTATAAAAATACAAAAGCTTAATATATTTACTGATAATGTTTTTGGGTTTTTTTCAATTGTATGATATTATGATTGCAGAATTCTTAGTATTTTTGATTGCGGGTATCTGTATAGGAAATTCAAATGCATAAGCAGGGAGGAATGCTGAAATTTATTCCTTTGTCATTCTGATAATCTAAGAGTTTAAGTTTAGAATAATCAAATTTAAAGTGGTGATGAAAAAAATGTGGATGTTAAAAGGGGTTAAGTAACTTCAGGGATAAGGAATGGAATGTATTACTCATCTTTCTCACTTTGCTTGGTTATTTGAATTTCTTTGGTAATATTTCTGGTGTGTTGTGTCAAAGGAATTAATGATAAAGATTGAATGAGTGCCACCACTGAGCATTGTGGCATCTCAAGGCCAGGCTATAAATGACCAGTAAAGAAGGCTGAGCTGTTTCATCTGCTGGAGCTTTCTAATCTTGTTGTTAGAACTGCAGCATTCACATTAAACATTGGATACAGTGTGCATAACCTGACCCTCCCTGCTGTTCAATTGTCAGTCTTGTGCTTGTGAAATTCAGAACTATCTTGTCCTTGCTGCATTGTGACATCCTCTATTTTTGATGCTTATTACCTGGGACTGCACAGATACAGGCTCAGAAGGCTGTGCTTAAGAGATAACAAATGCTTTTCAAAATGAAAGCTCTCTTTCTTTGTGCATTTGTCTACAATGGAGTGGTCCTCTAAAGAAAATTTTATTTTCCTCATCAGGATAGAAGATATTTGTTCCTTCTTTAGTCACTTGTAAATTCCTGGGGCTTGCAACAGTCTTTAAAGCTAGTAACTGTTGCCAGTGAAGAGGATGACATTCTGATGTTTGGAAGTACAAAAGTGACTCTTAAACATTGTTCAGTCTTGAAAGTTCTACCATATCAACCTCTGCCTGTCTGAAAAACTGTGACTGTGAATGGAAGTATCCTGTTTCCTTTTTCCTCAGTGATGCACTGTGATTTTGTTCTAAGCCAAGGTAGTAAACTTTGGAAGGTTACTTCATGTACATAGATCCCTGTGCATGGATATAATCTTAGTATTTTTATGTCCTTTCACTGCCCCCGAAGTCTTGTGACCCAGTCTTTCGTTAAATAGTGTTTGTGATATTTATTTTTAATGATAGAAATGTTTATGCATGTTTTTTGAAACGAAGCTGCTACTTAGTTTTTACAAAGCACTCTTAGCAGAAGTTTCTTATCATGAATATTATTAGATCAGCTGCTTGATATTTTAAACCAGAAAAGAAAAGAAAGGAACAACAAAGGGATTTTGTTTCTTTTATTTTCAAGTGAAAGGGATGACTGTTTAAGGAATGCTAGTTAGTTAATGTATAACCTTATTTGTTGTATAGTAAGGTCAACTTCATATATTTTTTAAGTGCTGTTTTTCCAAGAAAGTATCCTGGAATTGTTATAAGCTGTACTTCTCAGTTGCTTTTAAGGCATTAGCTAATTGCCTGATTGAAACATAGTTTTGTAATCCAAGCTTCAAGAGAATCTGATCTTTAAATAATTTAAGTACCATGTTAGGCTAGGAGTACCTCATTACTTAACACTAACCTGCTAAAGAAAGTTTTCATTTTTTTTAAATATATCACTTCCAATGAGGTAATTTTTAATTTTGTGAGAGATTATGAATGTGTGGTAAACCTCCCATGTTACAGAGTGGTAGGGTGCAAAAGAGTGGGTATGTTGGTTAGAGCCATAAGGTTTTTGTTCTGAAAGCTATATTGAGATGTATGAGAAAAGGATGCAGTATTTGTTTGAATTTTCAAGGAGTATTTCTGGTTTCTAAGTAGAAATCTCACTAAAAGTACTGGAATTTATCGTTTTCCAAATATTAAGATTAATTTCACTGTTGTAAATTATATTTTGTTGGTTTTTCTAGTAGAGAATCATATCCTCAGGTTTCAAGGCCAGCTAAAAGACTTCGTTTTCGTTCCAGCTCCAGACTGTTACATATGAGTTGTGGATTTTAGTTTAAATATTCTGTGTTTTAAGGAGCTAACTGTTTGTAAATCAAGAAGCTTCCGTCCCTTAAAACTGAATCCCAGCTTGGAGCTCTGAAACACTCTGATACGTGGTAGCCATAAGCCATATAGAATTAATTATTTTTTAATAACCTAAAGTTTTGCGTAAGACTTGTCCCAAACCACAAGTGCACTGTTCAGGTATATTTTTTTAAATTCGGGGTGCTTTCTGAAATATGTTGGAAGTTGGTGTTCTTCTGCAAGCTGCTAGGAGTTCATTGGTCAATGCTATATTAAATACTTTGTTTGTTTGTTTGTTTCTATTGTTTGAGGGCTTTAAGTGTTGGAAATCTGGCAAATACATTTTCTAATTGTCAGGGCGCAATGCAGTATTAGGATATATTCTAATGTTATGTCAGTTAAACTCTTTACTAAAAAGAAAAGTAGTCACTTCCATATTTACAGTGAACTTTTATTTTATTTTACAGGACAAGATACAGCCAATGCAGGTCAAAAGCAGTCTTCGCCTAAACAGCCAATCCAAGTAAAAGGTAAAGAAATACTTCGTGTATTGGAACTTTACTGCTGTTTGCTAGTAGTAAAAAAAAAAAAAAAGTGTAAAGAACCTGTGGCTTCTCTTCAATTGTGTAAGCAAGTTATGTGAGTAGCATTTTAAAACACACTTGTGTGCCAGCTTTGTTTGGTACTGTTTGTTTGAAAATGACTCCTAAAAAATCAAACATAGCAGTATTCCTTCTAATTACTCACTCTTTTGTGTTTGTTTATAATTTTCATTTAAGCTGCAGAGGTCATCTGGAAAGGACTGATTTGTTTTTTCATGTGTTGTTGTTTCATGCGTCTGTCCTCCTTGTGTGTTTTTAGGCATGTCCGTTCCCTCTCTGAGACTTAATGTGGCTATTCTGAATACTTGATCTCTCCCGTTCCTTATTTTAAGTCTTCCTCTGTTCTTTGTTATTACTGAGTTAATCTAATCAGCATTGCTTCTAAATATATTTTGACCACATGAACTGCCTAATCTGAGTTCTGTAAAATTCCCATTTGCGTGTAGTGATGCGGTGGGCTTGACACTGGCTGGACACCAGGTGCCCACCCAAGCCGGCCTGTCACTCTCCTCCTTAGCTGGATAGGGTAGAGAAAATGTAATGAGAGGCTTCTGAGTTGAGATGAGGACAGGGAGAGATCATTCACCAGTTACTGTCATGGGCAAAACAGATTGGATTTGGGGAAAATCAGTTCTTTTATTGCCAGTCAAATCAGACTACAGTACTGAGAAATCAAAACTAAATCTTAAACCACCTTCCTCTAATTCTTCACTTCTTCCCAGGCATAATCTTCTGCTTTTCTCTACCTTCTCATCCCCAGTGGTCCAGGGGATGGTTCAATTTCTTTAGATTTATTGTCTCTTAGTCTCTTAGTGTATGTGTGCAGGGAGAAAATGCAAGGTAGAATAGAAGAAATTTCTGTGAAATAATTGTGAAAGTAGATATATGTTTCAGCAAGAGTTTTCCCTCTCTTAATTAAAGATGTGCACGGACAGATGTGTGTGTTAAGGATTTTGTTAGTGGAATTCTTGTCTTAAAATGCTGGTCTGACTTAAAAATATACTGATCCAAGTATTACTAAGTATTACAATTACAGTAACATTTTTAAAGACTCACTAATCTTAAAAAAATGTGCTTTTTAAAGTGCTTTATTTACATAATCTTTTGTTGAGCTTCTTTTTCTCTTGGAAACACCAAATAGGTTTTTTTTTTCCTCCACATTTACTACAGTTTCATGCATTTATATTTTACTTGAACTAGGAGTAGGATTTTTGAGATACTATGCAATATACAATTACAGTGCAATATATACAGTGTACAGTATATGATTTGTTTTAGTGAAATTTACCTGTATTTCTGAAAGATGAATTAGTAAGTGTTTGATAAATGCATAAATTGTTTTTTAGTAAGGTTTATATGATTTGAGTGTATATTTGTTTTAAATAAAATATGGGAAGTGTTCTTGATTAGAAATCATCAGCCTGTTCTAACCTTATTAAATGGTGTACTGTTTTTAGGAAATATTTAAAGTTTTTTTTTCAATGGCTTCACTCAGGAGCTTTGTGGGATGAATGTGATTCAGGGAATAAAAAAATTTAAAAACTAAAAAATTGTTCAAGTTCAAAGTGGATGAGAGAAAGCAGATTATTATGATAAATATTGATACCTGTACTGTTAGTGCATCATGGAGAGTCAAGCAATATATTTTGCTATTAAGCGTCAAAACACAGAAATCAGACAATGTAGAACTCTGGGAAAATTTTTCTCAAAGTCTTTAAAAGCAGTATCTTTCTCTAAGTATCCTGTGACTTAAGGGGTGGTTCTGGACCAGCTATAGAGATGATATCAATCCTGTGATTTGCAAGAAGTTTATATGTGCTGTAGTCTTTTCACCAGTAGAATCTGAGCTTTTTGTTTCAGGTTGTGTTCTGTAATGTTAGTTACATTACAGTATTAGTTAGTTATGTTATATCCTTCTGAATGTAACTAGTCTTCCAATAAGCATGTTTTTAATGTATGTTAGTGTACAGTGATTTACATTTGAGTAGAAGATGAAGTTATATACATACAGAAAAGCAGGAAATAATAGCATAAATTTGAAATTTCATTCAAAATTTTTCTGAATAGGTGTGGTATTTTTTTCCTTGTGTGTGAAAATCTGATGTGATAAGAGTACATCTTCTAGACATAAAAAGTATTATAAAGAATGTATGTTTTTAATTGTTAGAAATGCCCAGTGTTAATTGTATTAATTTTGAATGTAAAAGTTGAGAAAAATGATGTATGCAATCTGTCTCATTTCTCTGTATAGTTCAAAAGTCTTATCTGCAGAGAGTGGACTTGATTATTGGAAAAAATAGAAATAAAGCAGTATGTTGCTATTTCAGTTGTTAGACCAAGGGTTTCCAAATGGCCATATTTGAATGCTGTTTACGTAGCCAAGCACTATCTCTGACATCAAAGTTGGAGAAGTAGCTGACAATTTTGTGTATCACTGACAAGCATTGTTTTTCAGAATTCCACTAAGAGATATCATAATGTGACACTAGATTGAATTACTTTTTGAAGTTTCTGCTGTAGTCTTCTATGAGTGACTTAACTGATGTATCTGTATTTTTTTTAAGTGAAAGCAGTCCTTAAAAAAAGAGAGTATGGACCAAAATACACACAGAATAACTTCATCACTGGAGTCAGAGCAATAAATGAGTTTTGTCTTAAATCCAGGTATGATGGGTTTGAGTTGAGATTTAAATCCTCAATATTTGTTCATATGTGCATGAGAAGTAATTGTGATTGTAGAGTGATTTTACACAACAACTTTTTCTGAATCCTTTTGTGGTATACTTAATTGTAAGTGGCTGAAGTTAGTTATTTTTACAGTGAACTAGGAGCTTGCACTTAATTTTCGTGTTTCAGTACTTGCTTCTTAAAGTAGTTTATTTGTACTGATGAGACCATAAATCTGGTTGGGAGGAGATACCTCTGTTCCTCTCATTTTTACATAATGGTGTAGATACCCTAATGTGTAGCTCAGCACAGGAATTTTATCTGTTTCCCCAAGTAGTTTTGTTATCTTCATCTTTTCCCAGCTTGTGCTGGGAGTGTAAATTTTGGTATTAAATTTCATAAATTTTCTTGTCACATGACGTCTGATTTCCATCTAGGGAGATTCATAAAGCCTCTTGTTCACCGTATGTGCACATTATCAGTGACATACAGATGATCCATTGGATGTTTTATTATTTAGTGTTAGACTTCTGGATGTGAAAAACAGGAGTTCTCAATAGCCTGCTAGAGATCACTTGCTTCATGTTGCCAGTCTGTTCTGTTTGAAGTAGAGAACTTCCCTTTTTTTTGTACAACAAATAATTAAGATCAAAATTGTGGATCATCACCCAGACATAAAAGTCAAATTAGAACAACATGATCCTTTTCTTACACTAAACTCTTTGTCCGCTTTCCTTAGTGATTTAGACCAGCTGAGAAAGATTAAACGACGAAGTCCCCATGATGACACTGAAACTTTCACAGTGTACCTGAGATCGGATGTAGAGGCAAAGTAAGAACATTCAAGGATGATATGAGAGAGAGAAAAGAGTTTTAAAAGTCAGGTTTGCAACGGGCAATAATGTTTTCCATTTTCTAGCGAAACACATTTTATATTATTATAAAATTATATTATGATTATTATATTTACATTGTATATATAAAATTGGACGGTTTTGTGCTTGAAAAAAGTTGCATGAATAGAAACAGTGTTAAGTTACTTTTACTTCATGCAGGTCTCTTGAAGTTTGGGGTAGTCCAGAGGCTCTTGCCAGAGAAAGAAAGCGACGTAAAGAGGCAGAGATTAAGTACAGAGAAAGTGAGTACAGGGATTTCAAATACCTTGAAATGTAGCAAGAAATTGTGTTTGTTAGAAATCCACAAGATAGTGTTACTTTTTTGAAAACATTTTAATTTGGAACTAGCAATTGCTGACTAAGTTTTTATGGCAAAATCTTGGAATAAAATGTTACTATCTATGCTCTCATACAGTCTGTTACTATCTCGCAATTTATCATCTTTGTGATACAGCAAGAACATACATTCCGCGGAGATCTATAGTCATACTCTTTTGGGGGTAGGGGCTTTCAATTTTTAGATGATAATTTACATTTTCAATGCTTTTGCATTTTTTCTCATTGAGAATTTTGATAAGAGTTAAAACTGATCCAAATCTTTATACCATGCTGCTACTCAATAATTTTTTCCTCTGAAAAGAATTCAGCTTGCCTTTGTGTTTCAGAAGGGGAGAAGTACCCTCAAAAAGTATCCCCTTTTTTTTTGTGTGTGTAGTATTATTTTTGTTATCCTTGCTGGTATTATCAATAACATACACAGCCAAATCAGTAGTTTGTAATGTATTTGGATCTGTCTAGTCAGTTAAAATCACACAAGAGGCAATACTGCTTCAAGTTACTTAGTCCAGAGGTCATTTTTTTAAACAGTTGTGCCATTTGAACACCCTTCTGTCAAAAAAGGCTAGAAATGCAGACACTTGTTAAGTGTACTGGAAGTGCAGTCAGTTCAAAATTTTTTATTGAGCTAAAGAATAATTTTTGGATATTGCAGAAGTGGGTTTTGAGTTTTTCCCTCTGTGCATTATCATTTGTTGATAGAAATGGTTGCAGTGTGTAGGATCATAAGAGATTGTATTTGGCATTTTGCATGAGTGTATAACAACGTGCTTCTGATTAACAACATCAAGAGAGGAATTTTTTTGCAGATAGCTCATCTAACTCTTGTTAGATGAATAAAAAGGTAAACTCAACTCCTGAAGCTACTGGTTGCTAGTACATAATTCATGATGCAAATTTTGTACTGCAGATCTGTTTAGAAACCAAAGGCTGTTGTGGGAATACAAGGAGTTCTTTGGAAATACTAAGGTAAGGACATTTTCAAGTGTTTGGCTAGAAAAGTGTCATGAAATGTGTTATGACGCCTTTTGAAGGAAAATTTGTGTAACCGAATATTACTGGAAGATGTCTTTGCTCTATAATATACCAGATCTATATCTGATTGTTACGTAGTAGTAAATATTATGATGACAGCTTGATTGGGTTCCTACTGTGACAGTGTAATCCACCAGTAAGAGGGGTTTTTTTCAGTTGCCTTCTTATCAAAAATGCAGCTATACTCATGATTTCAAGTATAACCTATTACTATGTGTAGTGAATATATTGTTAAAAAAACTTAAGTAAGTTTCTTTAAAAAAAAGACCCCGGAAGATGAATGCTTTTGTCTATGCGCTGCTGGCCCTTGTTCTTTGCTTAAGCAGACACACACCCTAGATCCAGGTGTTTGGGTATGTCGGATGATTCCTTAGAGGGCTCTGGGCCTTATGGCTGCAGTGGCCTCTGCTGGAGACTTCATTGGATGTTTATTTTTTTTAATAGCCAACCATTTGTAGAAATATGTAAGACCCAACTGCAGTTTGGCTGAGCATTCAGTAGTAAATTAGTTGCCTTCAAGAACTTCTGCAATACAGGGTATTGCAAAGTTTTTTATTAAATAATTTATATGGTAGGTGTCTCATGATATTAAGATTTAGTTATTAAACAATCTGTTATTTCTTTATGTAGCCACGCTCCAGTACAGCAGCTATGTTTTTCAAGGGACCAGGGAAGGTGGTAATGGTTGCTATTTGCATGTAAGTAAAAAAGCCAATGTTTGTCTATGCAAGTAAAAAGCAATTTATTTATATTATCCTGGAAATAGGAACAGTGTGTGTATTTAAGATAAAGATATCTGTGTCTGTAACTAAAGTTAATAGATTTATCTGTTTATTGTTGATAGGAGAGAGTTTATGTGAATGCATTGATCAATACACAGAGGTCAAGTATTGACTCTATCTCTGATGAGACAAGAGCAATTTTTTGGATCTAATCAGACTATACAGTTTCTTAAAGTAAAAACTAAAATTTTGAAGGACCTGGAGAAGAAGGTATTTAAAGTTGTCCTTTTTTTCTTGCTCCCTCTTGAGAGGAAGCTTTGCATACATTTTAAAGAATCTTCCATATAACCAACAAAAAAGAATTCACTTTTCTCTTTATGCTGTTTTTTCTTTTCTAATTGAAAAGAGGATGTTTTTGGAGTTTTTTACCTTTCACATGTTTTACAAGTTTGAATGAAACAAGGTAATGATCCTGATATAAAGCAAAGGATCACAGACACTATCTGGTATGAAATAGGAGGAAGTGTGTTAGGTTTCTCTCAGGAAAAGAAGGCTAAAACTTACTTGCCATGAAACCTTGCATAAAATACATTTTGTTTTATAAAAGATATTTATTTTTAAGACACTATTGGTGTAACTGAACATAATAGAAAGGAAAAAATACTTTTTTTGGCCCAGGAAACAAAAACATTTGGAGCAGGAAGTAACTCTTCTAGCTTCTGCAAAACTATATTCTTTTATTTGGAGAGGAAAAATACAAAGCTCATTTGATGAAAACCTCCCTCTTTACTGAGTATTCTACTACTAACTGTTCAGAGCCTTCTAAGTTTAAAGCATATAAGAATTTTTAGTGTGATGTTTCTAATAGAAAAAAAAAGTCTGGGGGTGTTGTGGTCATTTCTACCTCCTGTTTCTTACACTCCTACAGAGAAAGAAGACCTTTCCTCCTGCTTTGTAGACAGAGCATTGCTGTAAACATTGCATTCTTTTCATAAATACTTTTTTGATTATTGGGTATTTTTATATATGATGCCAGCCAGGAGAAGTTTGTAGAGGCAGTTATGGTACTCGATCATCTTTTTGTGGAGCTGTTTCAGAAGTTCAAGCTACTCTTGGGACTCAAATATCTGATGGCTTTTCAGAGATTTAAGTCAAGGCCACCATCAGTACTCCTTTGTTTGTGGTCTTTTTAATGGCCTTTAGCTTTTTATCAAGAAGGATCAATCTGTCTTAATTTTTCCAGTTAGAATTATTTGGTAGACTTTTAACAAACTTCAGGCTTCCCTCGTGAGGATGAAATGTGGTTCAGTCAAAAGCAGAGTTGTTCTATGGATCTGTGTGTGAGGGTATAACTGGCTGCACTGAACACTGTGTTAATAGCTTTGGTTTGTGTTCTGTTAAGATTTCTTACTTTCAGGTCCATGCAGATGAAAATAAGCTAGCTAAATTAGTCAGTTCAGTCCAGTATATGAGACGAAATACTTTCTGAAATGGTGGTCACTGATGTAAAATGGAACTTTGTTTCCAACCAAATCAGAGCATGTTAGCTGCCTTCTCAGACTCTGCTGGATTTGCTTCCTCTAACTTGAATATGATTTCTGGCACATGTTAAAATTTGCCACTAGAAGATATTGTTAATAGTTTCTTCTAACACTTAATTTATTTAGCTACTTAAAAAATTGGCAATAAATGAAAGTCATGTTAAAAAAGATAGAGGAGGATATTATGACTCTCTAGTCTGATTTTCTGTGCAGTATGTTTGTAGTAGGTAACCTACTGATTCTGATAACGTTTGAAGTGAGAATGTAGATTTGGACTTTGGTGTTAATAGTTACCTTTGTGCAACTTAAGACTATGTTTACTCCAGTAAACCCATACCTGTAAAAATGTCTTCACAATTCACACTGAACATCTTAATGGAGAAGTTCCACAGGTAATTTTTACAGTGTAATCTAGTGACAACTTTGTCTTTCTGTCTGTTGTCTCACATTTGTATCTTACTGAGAATGGCTCAGACTGAGATTGAAGTAGGGAACTTTCGCACTATAGTATTAGGAGAGGATGTGTAAGAAGGCAAAGGACTGAAAAAATAGAAAAGGAAGTTATTAAGACTTGTCTTGTCCCGCTGGTGGAAAATTAGTTGTTCTGAGTAGTGAGTGTGGTGGTAGTTTTCAGGAAGTGTAACTTATTTGGGACAGCTTAGAAGTTAATGATTTTTGAAAAATACATTGTGTATCTTTATCAAGTTTAGCTGAAAGGACTTCTTTCACAGTAACCATGCAGGAAATCTCCATGAATTATATGTCTGTGCAGCTCTCTAATTATTAAACCGATATTTGAGTTTACCGCTTTCTGGCAGATAGTGCATGATTGTACAGCACTTCTGGTTTTGCTGAAAATGTTAAACATCAAATACTCTGTTATTTCTTCTCTTTGTTTTCAGAAATGGGTTGAATTTTTTCTTTAAGCTACTTGCCTGGGTTTACACAGGCTCTGCAAGTATGTTTTCAGAAGCCATACATTCTTTAGCAGACACATGTAACCAGGTGAGTATTTTTTCCATTCTGCTCAAATTAGTTTTTGTAATAAAACTGGGAATGAAGATAGATACTTACAGTAGTTGTAGTGCGCTTGAATAAAAAATAGGATGCTTCTTAATTTGTATTGATGTAAAAATGAGAAATCAGAATGTAGATTCTGAAGTTTTTTAGAAATAACTTGAAAGAGGGGAGTTGCAGTAAGAACTGTGCACCTATTTCATGGATCATGAGTGGTACTTGAAACTAAAATGATTTTGGTTAATATTTTGGTTAAATGTTAACTTGAAATGCTTCTGTCAGCTATTGTAATACAATGACAGATTTTGTTACTTATTCATCTCTAGTTAGAATAATGATGAGAATTTGAGCATCTTGTTTTCTTTTTCTATTCCTAGATTACCTATCAGCCTCTCACAGCACAAGTAGCCACATATGTGGCACGTTTACTTTGAGAAGTGGAGTGGCAGGCTCAGAATTTGGCATGTAATATTAATGTGCAGGGATAAAATTAATGTTGTTTTTTTCACTGTTTTCTGTAGTGTGCTTGAACCATATGTTATGAGACCTTGAAGTGATATTACAAGGCTTTGGGGAGGGAAAAAAATAAACCCCTAAAGAAAGGGTTGTAGGAAAGGCTCCTGCAGCTCAAACAAGTAGAGTCCTTGAGTAGCTTGTGACTCATATAATGCAACAGTCTTGTGCTCCTCCAAATTTGAGGAATCTGTGGAACCTTAGAGCAGACTGAATGTCTTGAAAAGTCTATTAACATAGTTTTTGTAAACTTTTTGCTTTGAGTTGGACCCAGTATGGTTTTCCGTCCAGAAAGACTGAGTTGACAACTCACATTCTTTCGATGGCTTCACACAACCTTTCAGCTGTTCCAGATGTAAAGTGAAGACAGGGGTGCTCCTATTTAACCAATAATACTTAAATTTATGGGGAGGCCAACCTTAAAGTGTGTGATCTTTCACTTGGCCAAATGTGTCAATGTATAGGTGAACCAAGTTTGATAGTGGTATTATATACATTGAAGAGCTCTTCTGGTTTTTAAATATCAAATTTGAACGTTCCATTGAAATGTGGAGGGTTTGTTTTGTTATTTTCAAATAATTGAGTATGTAGTTTTGGGCAAAACACAGGAAAAACCTTGCTGCCTTAAAGCAGCTTGCTGCTGCTAAGACTGAAGTATCTGCATTTTAATACTTGTTACTATATTTCATTATCCATAGTCTTAACAAAACACGTGCTTAGCAAAATTCAGGTCTAGATTTATGACTTACTGCATCAACAACTTCATACATGCCTAATTAAATATATCCCAGATAGGCAATTTAGATAGCAAGAGGTTATTTCTTCCTTCAAAATACACTGAAAAGTTGCAGTGTAAAGTTACTGCTTTAAACGTTGTCATCACCATGCTACACCGCAGTATCATTTCTCTTCAAGGGGGATTTATTTAAATAGCTTTGTTCCCTGAGCAACTTCATTCCTTCACGCTGAAGCACAGCAACAACACTTCTGATTGCATGTAATGTTCATTTTCAGTTGCGAGTCTAAAATTATAATTAACAGTAATTATATATACACACCATATGATTGCGTATATATTATATATGTAGGTATAACTAACAATTTTTTGGGAGTGGTAGATGACAAATTTTGAGGGTTATATTCCAGCTGTAATAAGATATCAGTAGCAAAGCATACATGCAGTTCAACAAATTACATCTGCCTTTACCTTTCAAGCTCAGTTGATACTGAATGTTTCTAATTTTTTTTTTAACCTCTTGTCTTATATAGGCCTTGCTAGCTTTGGGCATCAGTCAGTCTGCAAGGACTCCTGACCCTAGTCATCCGTAAGCTTTTTGAGTAAATAAAGATTTTGGTAACTATATATAAGAGTAAGATCAGCTCTTGTTTGTGCATCACCTTGTGCTTTTTAATTTGCTGTTTTGTGTCATTTCTGAAACGTATTGTTTTGATTTTTACAACAAATAAAATAAGGGTTTTCTTTCAAGCTCCAGGAGCAGTAGTTTCAGTGGCTTGGTGCATGTGGGTGTTTTTTTGGTGGTTTTTTTTTGTTTGTTTTTTTTTTTTTTTTGCTACACTTTTGCTATGTTTTATTTTAATTGACATTATTTCTCTTAAGTTTTTCTGGGCTCTTCTGCCTCTTCCAACTAATAGATCTACTTTTTAAACACTGTTCATATGCATCACAGGATTTTTTTTTAAATAAAAACTATTCTCTTCTTCCTTTTTTCAACAAAGTGCTTTTATGAAAACTAGTTACTTGTACTATAAAGTGTTGTGTTTGATATAAACTGCTCTTTGTTTGTGTCAAGTAATAGGGATATTCCTTGATAAGTTCTTACAAGTTCATGAAAGTTATAAGCTGTACTCCCCGTGATATTTTCTCAGTGTTGACCTGTTTTACTCCTCATATGTATGGACAAGTCATTCATTCTTTAAGCATTAGTTCAAAAACATGTCTAATTTTTGCAATTAGTTATTTTTTTTCATTAACAGCGTCATTAAAATGTGAAAAATTTAAATCTTAAATTTGTGCAAATATTTGTCATATCTCATTTTTTCCCTCACACTTCTTTCCCTTCTTCCTCAGTATAGACAAAACCAACACACTGTTTGTAGATGGAGTTCAAACCAAAAAAAGGAATAAACACGAACTTTTAATATTGCTTTAATTCCTCCGCTGCACTTAGCAACTGCAAGTGTTGAATGTCTGTAGTAAGCTCAACTACTGAGAGGTGTATAAATTTTATTCCCTTTAATTAGCTTTAATAATTATGTAGACTGGCTACTCACAAAACTAGGGTCCTCATTTAGAAGTAACATTTCACTGAAATCTGAAAGTGACACGAATGTTGTTTATTTTAGGGTTTATTTCAGTTGTAAAATAAAATCCTCGGTCATTGTACAGGAGCTAATACAGCTGTTTAAAAACAAGTTCAAAAAATATTTTTGCTTGATGTTCTTGCATGTATTAGATATCCTTTTTCAAGTAGGGTTTTTTTTCCCCCTTGGATTAGATTGGATTTAGCAGCTTTGTCCTAAATAGATGCCAGGTCATATGATGATAATTTAACACATGTAAAAATTAATGGCAAACTTTGAGATATGTTTGTGGAGATGTCGAATCTTATATTCCTAAGATAATTTTCTTTCCTTTCTTCTAGGTATGGTTTCACAAATATGCGCTATATTGCCTCCCTGATTAGTGGAGTAGGCATTTTCATGATGGGTGCAGGACTTTCTTGGTATCATGGGATCATGGGTTTACTCCACCCTCATCCTGTAGAATCTCTTCTCTGGGTAAGCTCATCCTGTTTGGTGTTGTATTTAACACCAGTAACTTGATAAAAAATAGTGGCATAGTCTGAAATTCACTTCCTGAGTTGGTTTGAATCCTAACACAACTCAAACCATTCTTAATGAAAGCGCGTTTTAACAAAAAAAAAATCGTTAAACTATAACTGATCTTGCAGCAAAATGAGCTGTTCCCCAAACCCTCCATCTTCCTTTCATATCCCCCCCTCCAAGAGGTCCTCCTTTCCTGTTTTGGAATATATTGCATGATTCAATTATTATTGGAAGAGATCTGTAGAAATATGCATATAATATAATATAGTATCATATCTGATTATTTTTTTTTTTCCATACAGGCATACTGCATTTTAGCAGGGTCATTGGTGTCTGAAGGAGGTATGCAATTTCAAGTTTCTATTTAAGTATTTATAATCTCTTAAGATTACAATGTCAGTAATTATAGTAATAATTGCTCCTTGCTTACACAGTGAAGTTTTGAGCTCTGTTGCAAATACTTGTAAACAAACAAAAAGAAACATGAGGAAACTCTTCTTTTTAGTATATGTCTGTATAATAAGAAGTTGAAGAACATAATTTGGAAAGCAGACATAGATTGACCTTTTTGGTATTAAACTATCAGTGAATATAACTGTTCTGATTTGTATGGGAGACACACTTGGAGAAAAGAAAGCAACTATACTGTATTCAAAGTACCAATAATCAGAGCTTTCTTGATGATCTGGTGCCATGATATTATAAGGAAAACTTCCCTCTTTTCAAAATTGAAATAAGTCCTTTTGCCTCTAGCAATTTTCAGCAACAACTTTGTTGTTTCAGCCACCCTGCTTGTTGCTATAAATGAAATCCGGAGGAGTGCTCAAGCCAAGGGTCTTTCATTTTATCAATATGGTATGTATCATTATAGCAGTAAGGGATGTGGTTATTTAAAACACAATCTGTTCACTAGTATTTGCATAATGGTAGAAACCATTTTCTGTTTTCCCTTTTCCTTTCCCCTTTATAGATCTATTTTCTATTCTACCAACAAATAACATTTTACAAATTAGGTGAAAACTGTGGATTTAAGAGCAGTACTTAAATACTTGGCTAAATGCATGTGTTTTTCAGGATAAATGCCCCTTTTAATTTTTCTAACTTTTTTGAGAAGCTTTCATAATTGGGCTTGTTCTGTGTATGTATAAATACTTTCAGAAGCGTGAGCATATGCAAAATTTCAGTTTACACCTATATAATTGCATAATTTGTTCTTTTAAATTGCTGTTGTTAGTATAGTTTAAGTACTATGCATAACATAGTGAAGCTAAGCTTTCAAAGCAACATAATTTTTTTGTTGTTGTATGTGCAGTTGTGCAGAGTCGTGATCCTAGTACCAATGTGGTGTTACTGGAGGATGCTGCAGCAGTTCTGAGCGTGGCTGTTGCTGCTACCTGTATGGGTCTGACTTCTTTAACAGGTAAGATCTGGCACTGAGGCAGGCAGAATGTGGATTTCTTCCCGTGCATGATATGGACATAGAGCATTTAGTTTATATTGGTTGACTTAGCTATGTCTCTGCTCTTCATTTTTGATACTTGTTCTCTGTAAGCAGATTTTTGAGCTATTTTGTCGTACAAACAAAGTTATTTTTTACTAAAGGTAAGATGATCTGTATGCCAAGTGGTTCAATGTATGTCTTTGCTGCATAGTTAGTTTTCTAAAGAGGGATGATTACTTTTTCATCCCTTTTTTAATCTTGATTTTTTTAAGATAATAAATATCGGAATTTTGTTACTTGTGGCTTTCTAATTACTTAATTGCTAGTTTCATTTTTTATATAGAAGTAATTTTTGAATTTCATTTCTACTTTCCTTCATTAGCTTAGAAACAATACTATTTCTATAGGTCTGAACACAAATAAGTGTTTGAAACTTATTAATAAGTACTGTATTCCAGGAATGGTCAATACTTGCCAATTTTTGCGTTACTGATAAAAGAACGCTGGATTTTGTTCTGCTACCTATGTTTCAGTGTATGTAACTTCGTGTATAAATTTATATTTACTAATACAGAAACACATACAGTCAAGTTTACTCATTTATTAGTCCTGCAGGAGACAGGAGTGGTCAAGGGACAGGAGGAGCTTAAGGCTTTGTTTTATGATAAATTGTTTTGTTCCAGCTTCATCCTGTTCCTCAGTAGGAAAAAATTTCCATGGGCTTAAGAAAAAAAAAGTCAAATAAGTGACCAACTGAAAAAAACACCACCAACCAAAAAATCTCACCAAAAAACAAAACCCAGAAAACCCCTTAGAACTATGTACTCTTTTCAGTGTGAAGTTGGAATTCTCTGCTATGTTTTAGAAACACACTGTGAAACTAATTTGATATATCTTGTTTAGGAAACCCATATTATGACAGCGTGGGGTCTCTAGGTGTTGGAACTTTGTTGGGGACTGTGTCAGCATTTCTAATCTACACTAACACTGAAGCCCTGCTGGGACGATCCATTGAACCTGAACAACTGCAACGGCTCACCGAGTTACTAGAAAGTGATCCTGTGGTAAGGTAAGCATCTCTACTGCTCAGTCTCTAAACAACAAAAAGCAAGAAAATAACATTAATGATCTGATAAGATTATTTTTATTGTGGAATCTTCTGTATTGGGATTCTAGAATCTTTATTATTGCTGACTTCTATTCCTGTGCTGAAACTTTCATTAAAAGAATATTTGTACCTCTCCAGTGTTCAACATCTAAAATAACATTGCAGATACTTTCTAACAGTCACATTAATTACAGGAATTGACAATGACCTAATGAGAAAACCATCACAAACGTAAAACTATTTTCAAATTCATGAAATGCAAGCACTTAAATGATACTGTTATGTTGCAGGTATAGTTTATTAGCACTTAAATATTTAAATTCTGTTAATATTCAGTCTGTGGAATTCTGTAGCAGTTGGCAGGACATGCTGCAGTGGTGCAGTGGATTCTTCATGTTACATGTTTATAAAATTAACTCATTGCTAATTTTGCCTTCTTAGCAAGTCTGCAATTTGTAGTAAACTTACAGCTCATTGGAATTCTAAAATCTTTCTTAAATGCTTTTCAATGAGCTATTTTAGCTTTACCCTATTAACCTTGATTTAGAAGCAAACTTCTTTTTGTTTTCTTTTAAATCCTTATTTAGGATTATATTTCTGTGTAAATCAGCTGAAATATTGTGGTGCTTTTTTTATTTGTAGTAATTTTTGAACTGTGGAGGGAAAAACCCCAAGCCCATTAGTTAAAACCAGAGTACTTGAAAGAAACTAAGTGCTGCGTCATTGCAGCTCCAAGCAAGAGGTCTGGATGACGTGCCCTTCATTCCAGAAACTTACCAAGAATCCTATTTGGAATAGAAATCTGTTAGAATTTTCATGTGTCAGTAAATCAAGTATTTATGGTGGCCCTGGATTAGTCTGAACAGTGAAGGATGTGTCAACAGTGCTGTATTAGAATAGGTGAATTCGCATGACTTCTGTACATGACTTCTGTAGTGCTTTTTTCCAAAGTGCACAGGTGGCTTTTTCTTGTCTCAGGCTGAAATAATAAAATTTCTCCTAGGCCAAGTATCATTTTATATTTTATTCCATTTTATGGGTGGCTCAAACTTCTCAACAGAGCAGACTTAGTTCATGTTCTTCTTGCTGTAGACATTTTTTTTAAACAAGAAGTACCCTAATTAAAAAAAAAAGCATGAATAATAAAATAAATAAAGACTTGTGAGAAATTACATGTTTTTATTTTTTTTTGAGGTTAGAAGCTGAAACATGTTTAGGTGCTTATCATACCTTCTGTGTGCACTTTGTCTTCAGTTATCTCTTTCTTAGATCCATTTTGTTACCAGCTTTGATGTCTTTCAGTGCCCAGTGTGTCTCTGACCGAGTTCTTACAACAAGCCTGCTATCTCTAGCTCGGTTAACATACATCTTGTAATAAGGCACTTGGTCTTAATCTCAGTTCTCCGCAAACTTACATTACCCTTGCTTGCTACTAGGTATAATTTGGGGAAAAAGCTGAAAATAAAAAACCAAAGGCTGAAATAAGGAAAAAAGTTACAGCAGCTGAAAGAGGAAGCCTTTTAACATCAAGTATTTCTTCAAAGGGCTGCCTGTATATTTTCATCAACATAAACTTTGGACTTCTAGGAGTGTCAGCATTTTCTTGAACATTCAAACTCTCACATTTTCTAAAATGGAGATGTGTAGTAGTGTGTTGTACTCTTACATATCCTTCTGACACCAAATATAAAAGAAGAAGCTCCTGGTTACTGGCCTGCTCCTAAAGCTGTGACTAATGTTTGCTTTTTTTTCATTTCAACCTTTCAGGGTTTTCAGTTCTCAGTGCATTGCTTTTTGTAGTTGCTGCTCCCAGAATATTTCTCCCTTTTCTTTCAGGCATGGTTTGCAATGTTTATTTTCAGATGTGTTTTGCCAAATCAGAAGGAGATCTATTTAGTGTATATCAGGGTATCATTTAGTATTCATCAGAAATTTTAGATTTTATATCCAAATTGACTAAAGGATCCAGGGGCTCTGACACCTACGCCCTCAGCCCCTGTTAGCAGCACCACTTAAGTTCCTGTTCCAGCAGTAGCTTGCCTGAACATCATGATCCACTGCTAATTATGAAGTGTTTGATTATCAGATAATACGAACTGCTGTCCTACTAAAATAAGTCTCTGTGGTGGGGTTATTTTTTCAACTAAGTCTTTATATTTTAGTATTTTTTGTAGCAGGATTGTTTGACAAGACCAACATTCCCTAAAATCTTAATGACTGGAATTAGTGGTCTTAATATAGAATTCTTCTCCCCACCTTTCGAACTATTTTCCCTTCAGTTATCAAGTGAATTTGTCCTCACCTTAAATGGATGGACTTGTTTACTGTTCTTAAATTTTGGCACAGTGTTGTTAATCTGATTTGTTTTTGTTTTAATTCTCATCAGTATTGCAAGATGAAAAATTAATTTTCCTTCACAGTTATTCTTAGTTCTTTTAACTCTTGAATATAAGTCTCACATTTCCTGGGCAGATTATATGCACTGAGGTAGACATTTTCCTTCACATTTATAGAATATGCATAATTCCACTGAATTTTATCAGGCTGCTGCTTAATGAAAAGCTCAAGTATCACTTGTTATCTTCTTGTGTAGTTCTGATAGGCACTTTGATAGGCACTTGATATGTCTTCAAGATTTTTGAATCAAATGGTTCCCAATTCCCTTTCTTGACCACATCTGTTATCTTAAATTTGGGATGAGGAAGTTTGATGTCATGTAGTTTACTCCAATTAATGCTGTTTTGATTTGATAACTTCCCACAGAATAGTTGTGTAAATTAGAATGGACCTGGAAAGTCTTTATTGCTACCAGTAAGCTGATAGTCTTTTAATCTGCCTAAATATTTACTAAGATGTATTTCTTTGGCATCTCTATATTTAGTTCATGCTCTATTTCTTTTTTTTAATATGCTTACCTCTCCTCCACCCTCAGTATTACAAGAAGTATTCTGTAAAAAATTCCTGTAATTGTTCATCCTGAAGTTTCTGTCTCTTTTTTTTTTTTGACTGTTCATTCTATCAGGCTCCTTCCAATATACATACCTTCTGCTTTCTGCCTGCACTGCCTGTGAAGTTTTTTCTGATTTATAAACATTCAGATGCAAAGAAGCATTTATAGTTGGGGCGAGTAAATTTGCTTGAGACAAAGAGCATGCTAAATTTACAGATTCTGTGAAATTGCACAATTTAGCAAATAAACAGAGGTAAAGTTTGGAACTTTCCATCAAGTGAGCAGCATTGCTGAATCTAAATTTTGTGTTAGAATTTACCAAATAGTCAAGAATGCATTTTTCTATTACTAAAACTAGAAGTCTTTGAAGTCTTTTATACTTGTTTTACTTTGAAAATGTCAAAAGCAAGAATTTTAAAAATGTGAACCTATTGTGATTTGTGTCCCATGTTTTAGTCTCAACTTATTTTTTCTGACTTTGATGGAAAAATGTGGAAACTCACTCTGCAGTGGCAATTTTAAATTTTCTTGGCTTTCTGAGTTTTTGTTAATATAATTAGGAAAAAATCAAGTATTTTATTTTGTGTTTATTTCACTTTTGAAATTCATCACAGTATGTCTTGATCCTGAGTTTGCTTCTTATCCCATAAAAATTAAGAGCTTGTTTACTTCCTATATTCACACATTAGAATTTGTCCAACAAGCTGGAACCAAACTCTGCTACAGAAACCCAGAGTTTTTCAAAGGACCAAAATATAAACATTAGCACTTTCAAGTTCTAGTATTTATTAGGAGCCTTTAAATAAATATACATTTTCAGCATTTACAAACATGATAAGCTTGATAAGCTGTGATTAATAGTTCTGAAGGATCAAAAATGAATTCCAAACACAATATCCATAACTTTTTCTTATGTCAAATGTATTTTTGAAAATTCTCCAAAGATCATGCCTTTACCAACTTTAGGAAAGGATACTTCTATAATGGCTGTGTCCTTTCATTAATTAACAACTGGTTATTGTTACTTTCCTCGGAATTGAGGGTACTTAAAGACTGTTAAATCGTGTCATGTATATGCACAAAAACTTCTCTGGAGTGGAAAATAAGTTGGACATAAACTTTTAACACAGAATGGGGAAGTTCTCACATTTTTAATTGTGGAATATTTTTTAATATACTGTTGGTCTATTTCTAAATCTGGGATGCTTCTAGTTGTCTGTCTTTTATTGCAGTGATTTATAGATGTGTTGGTGTTGCAGAAACCTGTGGAAGTGTTATAACCAGTTAAATATAAATCAGTATTTAATGGAAGTGTGGGTGGGTAAAATGAGGACATTTTGTCAAAGCCTGACCTTTTAAAATTACAGGATCATTTTGCAGTGACTGTATTGATAACATGAGAAGTCAAACTAGCTAGTGGTTTGTTCTATGTTGTTTTACATTTTCTTTAAAAATGTATGTGTTTCAGAGCAATTCATGATGTTAAAGCCACGGACATGGGAATGAGCAAAGTGAGATTCAAGGCAGAGGTAGACTTTGATGGACGTGTTGTTACTCGGTCTTACCTGGAAAAACAAGACATCGAACAGCTGCTACAAGTATGTGTAAAAAATTGTTTTTGTGACTCCCAATATTTGATACTTTCCAATTTCAAGTACCTCTAAGCCCAAGACTTGCAAATAGATGAGATACATTTCACTTCTTCATTTGACGGGTTGCAGGGTTGCGTTATGTTAGTGTTTTGAATGTACTTAGAGATAACTGTATTATGCGCTGCTGGAAAAGACCTACTTACGGCCTGAGAAGAAGGAAGGCAAGGGTTTTTTTTAGCTTATTACCCTTGAGATTGGCTCAAGTGGTCAGAGCCAGGTGCTAATAGTGCCAAGGTTGTGGGCTTGCTCCCTGCAGAGGCCATTCATACAAACGTTGGAATCAATAACCCTTCTGTGTCCCTTCCAACTTGGAATATTCAATGGCTCTGTGATTGTTTCGTTAGAAAATACAGATTTGTTAAAAAAAAAAACAAACTGATGAGAACATACTTCTTACAATACATTTATTGAATTACAAGATCTGCAGTTAAAACTAGAAGCTTGTCACCTGCAAATAGGCATCTGTTTTGGCGGAGCCATTTGCCCTGGGCATTGGTGATGCAGGGTTGGGGTTTACAGGTCCAGCCGTTCAGACTCAGTGTGAATATGGATTGCTTGCGTACATGATTTAGCATTTTGATGATGTTTAAAAATTAACCATCCTTTAGTAAGTGTTGGTCTCTGATTTCAGTATGGTTCAGAGCAGCTTTTCTTAAGCCCTCTTCAATACAGAAATGCAGAACTGTTCTCTGCTGTATTCTATATGGCAGAACTATGAAGTATCAAGAAAATAATTATTTACCTGAATAAAAGGAGGGTTTTAAGTGAGCAAAATGTTTTGACAAGGCATTGTTTTTGTTTTCACTGGTACCTTGCTTATGTACATTTGTTAGTGTACAAAATTTCTTTCTTTTCTACCCTTTCAAAATGAAATACAGATGTCTGCATTTTGTGTCCATTAAACATGATTTACATGTTTACTTTTAAATTTTACAGTGATTTTAAATCATTAGTCAATATCCCAGTTTTAAAAGCATGTTAATATCAAGATAAGAATTCTGTATGTGTATGTATAGTGCAATATCTGTTCTGTTCATCTACTGGATTTCAATTTAATACATTTTTGAGAGGAGTGCTGTCAGCTTTGTACCACTGAGACACTGCAAGTTTCCCTGATTTTATATTGCTAGTTGCTTTGCTGCTGCAGTTTTTAGTACTCTAGTCTTTTAAAGGCTTTGTTACCTTTTATTCTTTACCTGCTATTTCCTTTGGGAATTGCATATAACCTTCACTAGTTTTTCCAATACTTCGAGTCTTGTTGGGAAAGATCTTCCCAATTGATTCTAGGTTGGCAACTGTGTCTTACACGGGTCATTGTTGTTTCATGTAGGAATCTCATGCCAGCTATAAAACTGTCACAGAAGGATAGCTCCTTTCAGTAGGCTTCAGCCATCCGAAGTCAAAGGCAGACAGCATGCTTGCCTCTTGACCTATACTTTTTCAAATAAGCAGCTCATTCAACTAGCACAGCTGTCAACATTATTCTTTCTACAACTGTGAAACATTTGTTGAAATGCTGTCATTTAGTTTAGCTTGGTTTTTTTCTTGTTGGAGTTGCTATGATTGTAGTCATGGGTTATTGTGGTTGAGATGTGTTTTAAGCATGCTCAATTACATTATTCCTCTTCAGTTTTAGGGTAGTGAGAAGGGGAAAGAAGTTGCTGTCATGTACTTGCATGCCCAAGAAGAATTAGCTGTTTCATAGTTTGTCTGTTTACAATAACCTATTTATCCTAAACATACTGCAGCTGAGATAAACTACAGGACAGTGTCTTCCAGACAGCTTGGTGTGAGACCTCTAAGGAAAACTCATGGCTTTAAACTAAAAGGTGATAGACATAAAGTAGATAAAAGAAAAAATTCTTTACTGTGGTAGCCAGGGTGGTGAGACAGTGGAACAGGATGCCTAGAGAATTTGTGGATGCCCCGTCCCCTGAGGTGTTAAAGGCCAGGTTGGATGGGACCCTGAGTAACCTGGCGTGGCAGAAAGTGTCCCTGCCCATGGCAGTGGGGGAATATCTTTAAGGCCCTTTCTGACCCAAACCATTGTATGATTCTATGGCAATACTGTAGTACCTGCTTTGATGCTGCTGATGTTTGTGGTTTTTTGGAGGGTGGAGTTTAACATCCTGCCTTCCTTAATCTCATTCCTTCAGTTTCATGTGCTGTTGGTCTCTTAGTCTGAGTTCCTGTCAACTGTCTTCAAGTTTCCGGTATTATGGAAGAGTCATATTTTCAGTAGCATTTGTTGTAGTCCTGGATTTCCAGATGTGTTGGTTATGTGATGCCCAGAGTAGGCAGTGTAATGAAATAGCAAGAATGTAGAAAATGGAGAAAGAATACACAGGGGTATCCTGCTCTACTTTGCTGTGGGGAATACCTCAGAAACTTCTAGAAAATGAATGAAATTCTCTAAACTTATTTGGAAAGTTAAGGAGGAAATCAATTAAAGATAGAAGAAGGTTTTGTATCAAATACAGGTGATAATGACAGAGCCAGCTGTTTTCATCGAATAGATGCTACTCTTCTGTGTCTTTGAGACACTAGAACAGATGATGTTTTGAGAGTAAATATCAAAAGCTGAAGTGTTTTGTTTAGGTGGTTTTTTTTTCCTCCCTCTTGAAATATGTCAAGACCCTCTGTAGTGTTATTCCTTTATTTTCTTTTGCTCATCTCAATCTCTTATATTTAATTTCTTCCCAGGAAATTCAGCAAGTGAAAACCCTTGAAGAATTAGAAGCCTTTATGCTTAAGCATGGTGAGAATATCATTGACATGCTGGGTGCTGAAGTAGACAGGCTTGAGAAGGACCTGAAGGTAAATTTAACTGTTTATTAGTGAGTGCTTATTCAGTGATATATTTTAAACAATATCACTGTATCTAATTTCTGGGATTTCATTTGTAAATATGAGAGAGGGAAAGAAGTTGATATTAATGCAGATTTTCTTGCTACAGTATTACTATCTTAGTTCTGGTCACTGGCAAATCCTTATTTTACCACTGATCCATTTGTTATATCTTTTGCTCCATTTTATACCAACATAGAACAAATTTTCATTCAGTAGACATGAATGTGTCTTTTTTACTGTATTCTCAGAATGTCAGATTATTTATAGGTTGTTGAATTCTGTTTTGGCTGTAAAAAAAGTAAATTTTCTTCATTTTTTTTTTAAACTGGTTCTTAGAATTGTATCAAATATTTCTGGGTGATGGGACTGCTACTCAACATCTTTCACTCTTGTTGAAGCCATACAGTGTTCATTTTATTTTACAAAAGCCTCGCAGCTGCCTTATCTTTTTTTTTTTCATTCTGCAATTTAAATATCCTCTGGCTGATGCAAGAAAGGGTTGTTCCCATTTTTTAATTTGTAAGTATAGTGGGGCTGTCAGTCTTACCTTACTGGCATGAATTCAGAACTCCAAGTATACTGACCCCCAGATAAAGGGAGTCCTGCCATGACTGTCTCTTCTGGTCATGAGACACTACTCAAGAGCATATCTGTCCTTGCTTGTTATATTTCATAAATATTCTAGTTTAAGTTTCTATCCCTAGGGTTGTCCTGTTTAAGAATCAAAATACTATTTTTGATTTTAATTGCACCGTCTGAATCAGTTCTTCATACATGGTTTTTGAGGAGCAGGATCATGCCTAATTTTTTTATAAACATGGATACTGCTTTTTGGTATAGGCATGTATATGTGTATATATATATATAGGCATATATATTGGTATAAGCATACATATATATATATATATATAGTGATTGAGTTAGTATTGAATATGGTTGAATAAATATACTACGCAGGTTCACATGCTGGATGTCTTTGAAGTCGTGACATTCTCATGGATTGTACAATTCATGTAATGGTGATAACTTATTTCTATAATATCAGAAAGTGCATATTTCTTAATAGAAACAGTGTTCTGAATCTCTATAAATAGCTTCAGTGGCATAGAACAAAATATCTCAGCAATCTTACCCATTATTCAGGTAAGTATCTGTTAAAACTTTAAGAAAGTGAGATACATGTATTTATGTGTACCTGAACAGTTTTATATAAAACTCTACTGCCTTGTTAAAATTGAGAGCTCCTCCATACTTTGTAAAGCATGCAAATTAATTTATCCATGATGTTGAAAACTATTTTTCAAATAAAAAGATGACTTAGCCTTCCAAAAATGCCTTATAATATAGACAATGTTTATTGAAACTCTTCCTCATTTTAAAATAGTCCCTATATTACCCAAAAAGGGGATTTGTTATCCAGTTGACAACATCATACCGGAAACACAATACTTGTAAAGATGTGCAAAAATGTATTTGAATATTTTCAATACATTGTTTTTAAATTTTATTTCAGCAACGAAATCCTGATGTTCGTCATGTGGATTTGGAGATACTGTAGACTTGAACAGGAGAAATCCTCAGGTTGCTACCCCTGTGGAAAGAAGTCACGTAAAGGGCTGAAAAGCTTCTGAGATTGCAGTGACCTCAGCACCAAACCTCGCTTCCTTTGCAAGAGGCTTCCTGGACTGTTAGCACTGCTTCTGTTTCTGGAAGAGTGCTAGACTTACAGACAAAAATTTCCATGGCAAAATCAGTTTCAAAAAGCTACTTGAGTTAAATTCCACAGGAGAGTCTGTCCAAGTATATTTACTGCGATCCAGAAATTAAAACTTGAGGTTTAGTTAGGCAAATACAGCTGCCTGAAACTATACAACACACATAATTTTTCCATTTGTGTCCCTTTGCAGTCTGTTTGCACTTCTTTCGTTTCTTTCAAGATATCATTAAAGGTTCTTGGGAGATATTAAGATTAGATAGGAAGAGTTTGTTCCAGTGGAACCTGCCAACCTTAAATTGTAATATTTCAACTGTGTGATTGTTTCACAGTTTTTGTTTTCTATGAGATAAATTGTTTCAAATGGGCGCTCGCCTTATCTCAAGTACCACGACCTGGAAACTTGCTTTTTTGCCACCATTATGAATACAACTGCACATCAGGAAAACAAGGCTTTTCACCTTGGAGGAGCCAGCTGTATGCGTTTAGCCAGAGTACATTAAATTACTGTGAAAAATTACTCTGTACAAATTTCGGTGCACTTCCGCTCTTTAAATTTTGTTTGTTTTTTTCCCTACATTGACACTTGTTTTCTTATTTGTAAATATCTTCAGGTGTAATCTGGGAGATATTTATGGTAGTGCTTATTAAAAGTTACCTGGCATTTTTGGCTTTTTATATTTTAATAGACTCTATTGCCAGATATAGTCTTTGCTAGAAAATGCGAGAGATGTAGCTGGAGTATATAATAGTAAAAAATGATCTATTTATAATTAAACAAATGAATACATTGTATTTTTAATTTATTTGCCTTTAGATGTTACCTAAATTCAAAACCGTTTACTCTGAATTTTTTGATAACTTGACCTTGCTTGTTTGGGAAAGTAGAGTAATTCTATGAGTGGTCCTCAACAATCCAGAGATCAGTGATTAGTTTATAACTTTGAAATGTGAAATTCTAGAACTGTGTACGACTGTCTCAAGGCTTTCTGCAGTATGTACTCAAGTACTCAAGATTCTTTGAGACCGGGCCTTTATTAATAAGGCCATGAATTCCAAACATGCAAGTTGAAATATAAATGAAATAACCATATTTAAATAGTACTGAAGAAAATTCTCTATGCACTTTAATGTAAAATAAGATTTGCTCATGGGTGACAGATGGTAATAAGACCATCAGTTGCTGAGTAATTGCTGAATTGCTGAAAGAGGAAATGTTGATATGTAACACAAGTCTTCAAAAATCAATATAAAATTATATTATAAGCATTGCAGCAAATAGTTGTGGAGACCAATATGTCCAGATATGACTAAAAGTATTTTAGAATATTTTTTTTCATACTAGGTTCACCAGTGAACAATAAGAATTTAAAATGCCTTTTTGACAACTGCAAAGCACTTGGCATGCTGGTCATTTTAACCAGAAAAACATTCCAGAGTTAAGTTACAGATGAGGCTTCACATACAGTAATTGTGGGTGAAAGGATCTCCTTGGTACCCTTTTCCATAATCCCTATTCACTGGTGGCTTTTTTATGGCATATTACCTCATTATGGCTAATTCAAAAAAAGGCTTACTTTATCTGGGTTTCTCCTATTGTAAAACTAGTTGGTATATTTAAACCCGATGATTTAAAACACAGTTTAAAGGTAATTTGGAAGTCTCCCGTATCAAATAAATAAGGCATATTTTAGCATATTATAAATAATTTACCTTTCTCCTTGCCCTTCTATGTAAAATTCATTTCATCTCAGTATGCACTCTCCTGATATTAGTCTTATTCATGAAGAGCACTGGAATCTCGTAACGCATAACATGTTTTCTTCTCCCTAGAATATTTATATGGATTTTGAATTTGAATAATCACATTAATAAACCAGTTACTTCAGAAATCAAAAACCTGAAGAGAAGTAAAACTGGGAAAATGTTCTTCCTGCAGAGGTTAGAGAAGACAGCCAATGTTAGCCAAGTGGTTTGCATGCTGGAGTTACTGATGAATGAATAGTGTCAGTGTGCACACACTTTGCAGGGCAGAACTTCCTCTGCAATGTCAGTAAACATTACCTCAGTAGCAAAGTGTTCCTCTATCATTTTCAAGAGGAGCTATGAGCTTAGATTCTTACAGGACATCTACTCCAAAAGCCTATAAAAATGGGGGTTTTATTCATTGGAGGTATAATTAATCTTAATTCTGATCTTAGTTTCCTTATTTGAGTCAGAAAAATACCCATCCACATCTTTTGTTTATATTCCAAGCTAGAACTGAGTTCCTTGTCTCCCACTTACTTTACTGATTATAGCATCACAGTATGTTAAATTCAAGATGCCAGGACGTGAGTGTTTTGGGGTACATTACTGTTGACCATCCTGAGGACCCAGTTCTGTTTTTTGAAGTGACCTGGATGGTGAGGTACTACAAAAAGGCAGGCAGACTGGTTTTGGCAGTACCTTGTAAGTTTACATGTCATGCAGTTGGATGAACTACTGATTCGTTGAGCCTGCCAGGCTGGAAAGGAATCATAATTCCAAGCTGTTACATTTTAATTTATATGTTATAATTTGCAAATCGTTTTTAACAGATATGATATTTTTACTGTTTGGTTTTTTTTTTTCCTTTAGGTGTCTTTATAGTCAAAACCTTGAGGTAATGTGGGTCCACTACTTAGTTTACTTTTGTTTTAATGTTTTTGGGGAAAATAATTAGCTAGTACATTTACATTTACATAATAGAGTCCTCAGATTAAAGAACTGTACATGTGTGGAGGAGTGAATTTTTCTTGCAATTACAGAATCATTTTTTTTTACTGATTTTAAGGAAAAGAAATGAAGCTTTACCTAACAATAAAGTTATATTCTAGGATTTTTTCAGTTAAGGTGAGGTGTTTGAAAATAATTCATTTCTGTAGACTGGCATTGCAGGTTCAGTTTTTTTCAAATTGTGTTCAAAGTACGGCTGCCTTCTGCTTTGTGGAAGATTCCTTACATGCTGTGTAGTGACTCATAATTCTGTAAAACTTGCAATGTTTGAAAAACTTGTCTTAGTGTTCCAATATACTAAATGATCTTAATGTATTTTAAGTCCAAATTGGCTGGATATTAATAATACCTTTCTCTGTAGAATATTTTTTCTGTAAAGGATAAAATTTTGAAGTGATTATCTTTCTCCCAGCAATGAACTTCAAGTCTAAATTGTCTCCATTATACACTGGAATTCAGCATTTGATGTGGTGTCCCTTTCCCCCTCCACTTTTAAAGCATTTATTAAGGATACAGTAGTAGTGGATTACTGTATTACAGGGACTGTTTGGTGGTTTGTGTTCTGGTACAGAAGCTGTGGGGGAACACATTTTTTAAGGACAAGTTTGCATCCCTTATTCCTTGTGACTCATTCTTGAACTGAAGGCTTTTTAGACGATTTTTTTCCTTCCTTGAATTCCCACATAGATTTTATTGCTTTTTTAAAGTGACTCTTACTTTTGGAGAAAGAAACCATTATGAGCATCTTATGTTTTTAAAAGCAGGGCTAAATTCTACTCTTGATCTGTGAATTTTGTACTGTACTTATTGTTCATCAATAGTTGAGAATAGTGATTACTGTTTTGAAAGCTACAAACCATGTTAGCCAAAACCAAGTTTTCTGGTTCTGTCAGGTGTAACTTTTTCAGCTGTACCTGAAGACTCAGTTTTTGAGAGATTTCTACTGCCTCCTCTTTGATAAAGGAGAGTACAGAAATGTTTTAAGGTATGTTTTGTCTAGGTTATACGTTGATTGCAGTCTTGTGTCCTCTTTATTTGTAATAATTTTACCTGTTTTTTTCTATAACAAAGAAAAAAATATACATTATTGAAGTACCTCTAATAGTGATGAGTACATCAAATACCGTCTTCATGCTAAGAGTTTTTATGCCTTTGTCTGTTCAAAGTGTGGCAATTTTTGAAAATTGTCAATGAAGTAATCTTTTTTTCTAAACTTGACTTAGATATTTTCCTTAGAGAGGAAACCAGAGCACCATATTGTTTAATATTTAAAAACAAAGAGTTTCCTTTTATGTTCGTATGTTCTTGAGGCATTTTGACGTGGTAAACAACTGATGAATATTGACTGTACAAAACCTGCCCTTCCATGCATACCTAAAGGCTTACAGAATTGAATATAAAATGACAGTGTGCTTTTTTCCTTCTAGCTTAAGTATTGTGCTGCTTCTATTCTTATTGCTGGCTCTGAATAGAGAGTACCACTAAAACCTCTCTTGCAGTTTACCTGCATAATGTAAATGAGAAGTTGAGATGTACCAAAAAAATTTTTTTACAGAGAGTTTGCATAGCGTAAGAAATTTTTCCCTTCTTGTTAGTAAGACACAAATCATTGAGATCAAAAGTAGACTATATTACATTAAAAAAAAAAAAGAAATAGGAGTCCAGGCTCTAAAGCACAATAATTCAATTTTTGAAATGTATGTACTTTGAGGAAAATAAAATGGAAGCTCTAAGTGGATGTAGGGTCTATAGAAACTGCAGTCAGTCAGGTTTTGCTGAAGCAAAAGAAAATAAAAGTATATGATAAAAAGAAAAGAATACAAGGAAGGAAAAGACCTGAGATGTTGCGCACTTGGAAATAGGAAAGGATGAAAATCATCTAAAAAACTTGTCCAGAAATAAGAAATAATGATTGAAGCAGTAAAGAACAGTAAGAAATTATATTTTATTTGGATGCACTAAACTAGGTAAGATGACATTTTCTTTCTTTTACCAATATTCTGATAGTTGGGTAATTCCCCCAGCAAAAACTCATACTTTTTCCTGTAATGAAAATTAGAGCCTCTGTCTAAGTATGTGCTGATACAGTGTTCAGCCTTGCAGGTACAAACCTATTTGTCCACTGAAAACTGCTAAGAGTGATGTAATCTCAGTTGTTGTTGGTGAGAGGTATGTGTTTGGTAAGTGGAGGGTGAGTAATATTATTTGTGGAAGTGAGAGCTGAAGTGAATTAAGGAGAAAATTAATTGATTCTTTTAGACAGAAGATGACTGAAGCACAATACTGAATGTGCTGTGGAAAAAGAAGTGCTCTGTTCTAAGGTCTACAGAATTCTTGCAGTGGACTCTAGTCATTGATGAATACATTAGTCTGTATTTTTCATTTTGCTGAGATGTCTGTAGATAAGCAAGATTTCTAATTAAATCACATTCTGAAAAGGAGATAAAACATTCAAAATGTAATGTGAAAAGGATGTATGTTTTTTAATACCACAGACACTATAGTACATTATAATAGGCAGAAAATATTCTCTATGACGTAGGGCGCTTGTGGACATTTTTTTTCCTGTGTAAATCAAAACCATCAATTAAAATAAAAGGTTGTGGTTACTTTTTATAAGTGTTACACTAACAGCAAGCCCAGTCACATTTTTGTATAGCCAGCATTCATATTTCTGTTCTGGGGAGGAGATGCCTGTTAAAATAGTGGAATACAGGTCCATAATCTAGCCTAAGTTTTTTTTTTTGTAATCTAAATTTAGACTGTGTTCAAAACTTTAGAGGTTGTGATCAGCTGCTTCAAATCTGAAGTCAGAAAAAAAAAGCAATGATGTATAAATGATGTAATATAAAAGGGGTTTTGTAAATTTCTCCTCAAAATAAATATGCTGAAGAACTGTGTAAGAAGTGTTCAAAAAATTCCTAAAGTGTTTGGAAAGCATTTTGGCTATTGCCAAAATGGTAATAAATTTGAAAGTCAACAGTGAGGATTTTTCACTCGTGGAAGAACTTCCAAAGGGCAGTGTCAAAGTCAAAATCTATTTTTCCATGCAGCCTTTTAATTGGATTCACCAGACCCCTTCCCACCCTGCGCCTTGCATTTTGGTGTGTTGGCTTTTTCATTCTGTGTCTCGGTTATTCCATATTAGTATGGGGAAGTCATTTTGATCTGTGAGGTAGAGACATTGGAATACTTAACCTGTGTATGTTCTTCGTTTTGTAATTGCTTGAATTCAGTACATTCTGTATCATGACTGGAAGTTGTAATTACTCAGTAAAATGTTACATAGCCAGTAAGGGTTTTGTTCTGTTAATTTAAGCGATTTTGTATGTATTGAAAAAATAAGCAACTACACTGGCTTTAGGCAGCTGATGATTTGCTACGTTTCTGATTTCATATTGCATATAACTTTTGTGGATGCAAGACAAAAGTTCTGTCCATCTATTTGTACTAGTAACTCAATCTGCCTTTGCAGTGCTGGCACACACTATTCAAGAGCATGAACTTGGTGCAGGCTGCCCAAGCTCTGTGTTTGTTCTCTGAATCTGGCTGGCTGCTCTGCCTTTCATCCTGTTCCCCCCCTGCCCTCAAAGAGTGCGGTTCCTTCCCCAGTACTGAGAAAGTTCTTTCTGCTTGGCTCAGAGGCCCCACTGGCATTGTCTCCAGTTTGGACTACATGTAAGGATCCAGATGTAAGGATGACATGAAGAAAGATAGTACTACATATGGGTTGCATGTCAATGTGTAGTGAGGAGTATGAAGAATTCCTTGAAGAGATTGGATTTATGTGTTAGGTTTGCATAGTAACCATAGTTTCACAATCCCAGCAAAGCTGTCCAAGCCTCTTCAGAAAAAGCTTGAAATTAGTCAGCTTAGAAAGGATTTAGTGTAGTGTCTGGTACACTTCAGTGCTACCTTTTATCACTAATACCGATAAAACTGCTTGTTTATTCAGTTATGGGAAGAACTGCTTCTAATTGGGCTAAAAAATTTTATGTGGTTGGTAAAAGGGGTCAAAAATGTCAGAAATCTGGCTGATGGAGAAACTTTGAAAAACTGGATTTTTTGTCTGTATGGTATCAGATACCAGAAATATAGTGGTCAGGCAACATATTGCAGGAAAGATTTTGGCTATGCGCTGTATGTCCTTATTGCTTAAGATGTTTCATTTCATAGCTAAGAGATTCCCTTTCTCAAGAGGTTTGTTGGCTTCCCATTGTTTTGTTGTGGTTTTTTTTCTGTAATGCACCAAATGGCACAAGATCCACCTGAGCAGAGAAGTGACAGACATGAGGCTTCATCTCTTGTCTATTTGAGGTCAAGTTCAAATACTGGGCTGGTTTTGGGCTGTTGGAATAACCAAGCAAGTGTTCTAAGCCACTTGGGGGAAAGAGCTCTGTCTTTTCACATAATGTAACCTGGAATCTTCAAAATCCATTCTTTATTTGCTGTCTGTGGCATTTACTGAAAGACCATTCCAAAATAATTGTGTTAAATGGGGAGTAAGGCATTGAAGTGGAACCTTGCAGTCAGCTGGTTGAAGGAGACCTTAAAAGTCCTGTTCAAGAATGAGTTTTGTCTGTCTTTGCCAGTATTTTATGAGGAACTTATTAAAAGATCATGAAAAGTAAATCTTCCTTTAGCATTTAAATTAAAATTTTTTTGAAAACCCTAGGAAAAGGGACATAATTTCTGCATTCACAGATGTTGTGCCAGCTCAGTGCCCAGTAAATTACAGGTATTGATTTACCCAAGCTCTTTGTGATTTTGATTTTTTTTTTTTTTTTTAATTTAGACTTCAGTTCTGATGCTTAATTGGGGCTTAGTAAGATCTTTTCTGGGTTTTCTTTCTGACACTTGAGGTGACTTAAATGTTATTCACTGCTCTAGTGTAAACTGATATTCAGTGTTTTGGAGAAGTATTTTTTTACCCCAAATACTGATTGAACAGCAGTTTACCCACTGTTCAATTAACATTAAATCAGGCTACTCTGGATGCAGAAAACATTAAGTTTAGGGTTTAAATGTGGGGGTTTTATTTTTCTCTAAGGCAGTCATAAAGAAAATCCATCTTGGATTTGATGCACATAAAAATGCATTCATATATGAACCTCTGTCTCTGCATGTTGTAGGTGTCTTTGGCTGCAGATTTGTAGCTCACTGATGTTTCTCATGGAAGACAAGTTTCTTAGCAAAAATAAAAAATACTGTGGAAGGAGATACTAATGAATTTGGACAACTTGAAAACCTTGATGCAAGAAAGACTTTCCAGTAAGGCTGTTGCTTGAACCCACTCTGCTCCTTTCCCTTTATGCTTTGCACTGATTTCATTTCTTCTGACCTTCACTGTAGAACCGCAGTTTCCAGCTGGTTCAAAACAAGGGTTTTAGTTGGAGAAGACTAGTTCCAAAATCTATGTTCCAGGTGCTCCATCTTCTGATTAGGTAATTGGACACTTCTGGATCATTGAGGGAGATGTGCAGTGGTACTCTGGCTACCTTTTGCTGGGTTTATCAATGTGCCACGGTCAACTTTTCATGGAAATGTCTTGACCTGGAAAAGTCTTCCTGATGCTGTGGATGGGAAAGATACCCCAGGTGTTTCCTTGACAGAAATTCTGTTTCTCAAGAGACAGTGTTGGAACTTGCTGCTCTGCTTCTTGGATCATGCTTTAGCAAATAAAAAAATCCCTCTTTTCATCAGTTCAATGAGTAGTTAAGGTTTTGACTCTCTGAGGTTCTCACATAATTTTGGAAGAATTTCAGCTTTTCAATCACATTGCTACCAGGCATTTTTAAAAGATTTAATTAGACTTTTTCTGTTGTACTATTGACCCTGTTCCTAAATGGGAACTAAATTTAATATTAACTTTTCTAATGGGAAACTACTTTGAGTCATTAGCAAAAGTGTTTCTTTCCATTTTCCTACAAAGACAACCTAGGTTGAGGCAATTGTATCTGTCAGATGAGTGAGAAAGTTTAAAGCATTTTTAAGGACAAAAGGGTTTTTTAGCCTTTTTCCAACATTGTTATAGAAGTTCATGTCAGGTTTTTTTCTCAACTCAGCTAATTAATCTGCTGGTGTGGCCTTTTTTTCCCTTAATGTGATACATTTGCAGTAGAAGCTACTTTTATACTTCGGATGTTGAAGGGTCTGTGTAGGAGGGTTTTTGTATTCATAGGGCAAGGTCATATACTGGGATCTGCCAAGTATTCCAAGGGGCTCCCTGGTGCACCAGGGAAGGTTTATCCTTGGAGAGCTTTTTATGTATGAACTTGCTAGGAAATAACCAAGACAGAGCCTCTGATTTAAATAGGCCTTAAGGAGTGGTCAGGTCATGTCAGTGGTGTTGGTTTGCTCTATCAATAACTAAGATTTATGTGATGCTTGCCTGGAGCTGTATTCACACTTACCTTGCGCTGAAGCACTAGGGTACCATTTATAGTTACTGATGAGCGTAAGTAGGAGTCAGGTAGGGAAAGATGAGTTCTTTTTGAGATACGGAGGTTTTTTTTGTGATTATCTGCACATTTCCAAGCAGAAACTCACTTTGCAAGTCAGTACACGCTGTATTCTTGTCCATGCTGCCTGAAGCTAGTGGCAGTCCACTGGCTTCAGTCAGTGCCCCAGCAGAGTGAAGGAGGCAGAGAAAACCCTGCCTAGCTGAACTCTTGAGAACAAGATTTTGCCAAGTGATTAATCTTATTAAAGTAGGATTACAAACACTTTGCTTGCACAGGAGCTTGTTCAAAGCAAATGAGGTAAAAACTACCTTCATACACGTGAGATTCAATGTCTGACTTGGACCTTGAAGTTTTCTTCCAGGACATTGCCTTACCAGGTATTTAGTGGAAGAGTGATAAAATGCGGCATTATTGAATTACACTCCCCATCTGTGCTGCTTGTTCCACGGCAGTCACTTGCCAGGCCCGCTTCTTCCCCGTCCCAGGTACCTCTTCTGTAACCCTTCTCTCTGCCTGCCCAGCCCCAGGCACTACCTCTCATGCCTATACCCTTCCATATGCCCTGCTCTTAGACCTAATCTCTCTTTTCAAGCTTCATAAACCCAATTGCTGCCCCTGGTTCCCTACTTAGGTACTCTTCTTCCCTGCCAGCTTTCCCTGCTGGGTTCCTGCCTATACTGCTCCTTCACCCTGTTTGGTTTACACACAGCCCAGCCCCGTTCCCTCCTGCCTCCAGATCTACTCTTGGACATTTCCAGCCATTGCCCAAAACTCTGGGAAGTCAAAAGTTTTTCAAAGAGAAACTAATTATAATTTTGGCAGATGGATTAATACAGGTTTTCTACCTCCATTTCTCAGTTACCTGAAATTATTTTGGTGGAGGATTAGTAAACTGTTCTCACTAATTGTGATTTCACAAAAAAAAGCAGTAGGCTGAAGCCCCTGACCTAGAAAATACTTGCCCAAGCCCAGTTAATTTGGCAGCATTACAGGCACCCGGAAGCATTGTTTTATAATGGCACTATTTGGTAACCATTTCAAGTGGCTGACACCAGGCTGTGGGCAGGCCCTGGCTTCACAGCCCAGCAGCAGTTTGCCGTGGTGAATATTTGTCATTGTAATTCCTCTACAAATTATCTGGAGCCAGGATTTTCTAAAGCTTTTAAGAGAACAGGATACATTCAGCCATCACAGGATTCTGAATTAAAATGGGATTTAAACATCACTGCTTGAAAATCCAGGTTTTAAGATTGCAGATGGTACTTCCTTTGAATAGTCTTTGTATTTAACCAGCACATAAATCTATGTGGTTGTACACTGAGGTGAAAATGATTTGTATTTTATTCATACTTGAATTCTTCATAATCTTTCACTGTGATTTCTGGTGCTTCATACCAAACAAGCATTTAATGCAAAAGAAAATGCTCTAGCTCTTTATATAAATCTAAAACTTTTAATATACATTTATAGTGAGACCCAGGTATCTTGGCTGTCAAACTGACACAAGATTGCCCCTAGAGAAAGAAAGAGACAGGTGTCCTGGTTTAGGGCAA
>WBMY01015326.1:847-73906 GCA_013397315.1 Donacobius atricapilla | reverse complement strand
CACACACACACACACATGCTCCAGGAAACATAAGATTTAATGTTCCTTTTATTTTTAAGTCATTCTTTCCCCCAGTCTTATTTCTACTTCTGTCAGATAATGGGGCTGCTCTCACTCCCGCTGCTCTCTGTGCTGAACCTTTCTCTGCTTTTCCATGCTGAAAGGGCTCTCCCTTTCTTCTGCATCTTCTCCAGTAAGCCAGAGCAGGACGCGTGATCCTGAAAGGCCAAAGCGCCTTTGTTCTTTTGTCCCCAAAACCTTTCCCCTTTCCCCTTCAGTCTCATATCTTGATCCCTTTTTTTCCCTTAGTCCTTGGGGGAATCTGCTTTCAAAACCCTTTTATCCTGGCAGTAAGAACTGGAAGCGTGAAGACAAAGATGGAAAATGGTACAAAGAGATGGGGCATAAACCCAGGAAGAGCAGGTTTGGGATGGGCTGGGATGCTGCTGAGCAGTGAGGGGAGCACATCAGGGTACACACACTGACCTGGGCTCTTGCATCCCCTCATGTGTGGTCAGACCTGATGTGCACTTGCATTGGGAGGTCCTGGCACCTGCAGCATCCCAGTTGGCCAGCACCTGGACCCAACCTGAGCATCTTCACAGCCCCTGGGTGGAGCCAAGGTGTAATGAAACTTCAGGGCAGGATTTCAGTCCCGCTGTGCTTATTGCTCCCTGCATTCCTGTTTGTTTGACATCCTGCCACCAAAGTCTACAGAGCTCCAGGAAATTTCTTAAGCTTTGAGGCTTGGGAAAGGTAAATATTTGCCTTTTCTGTTTGGGGGATAAACAGAGGTAAATGGTGCATCCATAATCCTGGAGTCCGCCTTTCAAATGCCTCATGATGGTACTGTGTGTCATTCATGTAGGTGACTTTTACAGTGAAAAATCCCATTTAAGCCTGACCTTTCACATTCTGGAACATAATAGACTGTGCAACCAAATCACACCTTGCTGGCGGGGACACCAGTGAACTGGANAGCTGTACCTGCCTGCTGCCTGCGGTGCCAGGGTTAGCCTGGGCTGGCAGAGTGGGCACTCTGAGAGGCACAGAGACAGAAGTCCACAGAGCTCCAGGAAATTTCTTAAGCTTTGAGGCTTGGGAGAGGCAAATATTTTCCTTTCCTGTTTGAGGGATAAACAGAAGTAAATGGTGCATCGCACAGAGGCTGCCCTCAGCCTGCCAACACCATGGGCTGGAGGAGGTGAAAATCTCCCTTATGAAAGGTGATCTGAATTTGGAAACAATCTCCAAAGAGCCCCTGCTGCAGGGGGTGCATCCATAATCCTGGAGTCTGCTTTACAAATGCCTTGTGGTGGTACTGCGTGTTGTTCATGTAGGTGACTTTTACAATGAAAAACCCCATTTAAGCCTGACCTTTCATGTTCTGGAACATAATTGACTGTGCAACCAAATCGCGTCCTGCTGACGGGGACACCAGTGAACTGGAATATTAGTTTTGTAAGGGAACGGGACATTGGAATCCTGGAAATTCATTTCTCAGACGTTGTGTTCCAGGAAACAGTCAGGGGGAGCTTTGTGGGCAGTGCAGGGCACAGAGGCTGCCCTCAGCCTGCCAACACCATGGGCTGGAGGAGGTGAAAATCTCCCTTATGAAAGGTGATCTGAATTTGGAAACAATCTCCAAAGAGCCCCTGCTGCAGGGGTGTCTGCTTGTCTCCCATGGACAAGGGCAATGAAAATGCAGAACAGGTAGATGACATAGAAACAAGATCTGGTCTTGTGCAAGCACAGGTGGCCGAGCTGACTGCAGAAGCCAGGGACAAAAGCTGGGGAGGTGCAGGATGCAGGCAAACATGGGGTTTGCCTCGCAAAACCTGTGGTGCTCCCTGCCCNTGGGCAGCTTTGTGGGCAGTGAAGGGCACAGAGGCTGCCCTCAGCCTGTCAACACCATGGGCTGGAGGAGGTCTAAATCTCCCTGATGAAAGATGGTCTGAGTTTGGAAACAGTCTCCTAAGAGCCCTCTCTGCAGGGGTGTCTGCTTGTCTCCCAGGGACCAGGGCAATTAAAATGCAGAGCAGGTAAATTACATAGAAACAAGATCTGCTCTTGTGCAAGCAGAGGGTGATGTGCATTCTGCCTGGATGAAATGGGATGGGATGAGGTCTAGTTCTCAATCCCAGCACCACTCCCTGTCCTGTCTGGCTGGCTGGAGGGCAGGAGGGACAGCTCCTGTAGGTGGGCCAATTTTGGCCTATTTCCAGNGTCTCAGTCTGGCTGGAGAGGCAGCTCATGCAGGTGGGTCAATTTTGGCCTATTTCCAGCTAAACAATTAATTATCACTGCCATGCTCCTCCCGGGGCTCTTTGTGCAGCAGCTCCTCATGTTGGCTGACGAGGCTGCAAATTCCCTGGTTCCCTCTGGCTCACGGGGCCGCAGCAGCTGCTGCTTGAAGCATTTATGTTAATACACTATCAGGCAGCCACATCCCATGGCTTATCATTTTCATCAAGTCTTGGTTTTATGGTTGAAAGGAATTACTTTCAAAAGACCATTACCACGTCCCCGTTTCTCATGGCCTTATGCCTACCTGCTGTTAAGCTTTTATAAAGGCATATTTTTTGTGTAAAGCTCATAAAAGCTACTACTCAAGTCCCATGCTTGAGTCCACTTCCCTCAGTGGCTGCCTGGGACTGTAGCTTGGTGATCCCGGATGGTGCTGCTGGGAAGCTGGGCAGTACAGGAGAGAGCAGCTGCTCCCCTGGGGCTGCAGGGCCAAGTCATGGTGCCAGCCCAGAGAGGCCAGGGGTGCTCCTGATGAGGATGCCCCAGGTCCTTCTCGGGGAAGACAAGGGGACACAGGTGTGCTTGGCCATCGTCGGGCAGGGAGAGGGCAGGATACTGCTGGCCCTGAGCCTCTGTGGTCCTGCTCATCCCAAACACAAATTTCAGTACCTCCTTTACCTGTAGGTTCCTTTTGGAACCAAGCTCCTCACTGCTGTGGTGGGCAGATGTTCCTGTCCTCAGGCTGTGACACAGGTTCCGGGGCTGGGGCAGGCACTGTTCTCAGAGCCTGCTGGCAGGGCAGCATCTTCTTTAGCATTCCTGCCACATCCACTGCTGCTTTACTTTTTATTTTTTCACCGGTGAGTTGAAAAGGGGCAGGCAGCTAGTCACACTGCCTGATAGTCACTTGCCAGTAACATAAAAACTCTCATGCGCCAATATATCAATCAGCGTTATGTGTCAGCCTTGACTACTGCATTCAGCTTCCATCACCCAAACAAAATCATGCTGTAGCAGCTGAGGAGGAGGAGGCTAATACCGATGGCTGGAGGCATGGCTGGGCATACAAAACGTGGGTGGGGAGCTGGGTGGCCGAGCTGACTGCAGAAGCCAGGGACAAAAGCTGGGGAGGTGCAGGATGCAGGCAAACATGGGGTTTGCCTCGCACAACCTGTGGTGCTCCCTGCCTCATAGGGACAGACATGGTGGTCAGTGCAGGGTGAGGCTGCCCTGCATGGTCACTGCCCATGAAGGGTTCACATCATGTGTCAGCCAAGAGATGCCCATGGCTCTAGGCAGGAATGCCCCTCCCCAGCCTCCTCCTGCTGTCCTCCACACCTGCTCCTCCTCCTTCCATCCAATTTGAATAACTGCAGCTGGTTAAAAGTAGGCAATGGTTGCCAGAGGGGCACTGTGTGTTGTCACCCTGTCCCTTTCCACCGAGGCTGCCTTAAGGCATTTGCTCCTTGTTAGAACCCTCTGCCGGCTCAGCTGCCGGTGGTCACTCCTGGGCAGGGAGGGTGGTCCTGGCCCTGAGAGTGCAGGGCTGAGGCACTGGGGAGCCCCCAGTGCTGGCTCAGGCAGGCATGTCTGACAGTGAACATTAAGGTCTAAGTTATGTTTTGGATTAAAAGTACATAAAAGTGCAAATGTGACTGGGGGCAGTCCCCAGGTCCTTGGTAACCTGCTGATGAGGGGCTCAGTGTTTGCATCCCTCTGCCTTTGGAGAGGAGAGGTGCAGAGGGGGCTTCCTGAGGACTTCCTTGTGGACCATCTCTGGCCCCAGGCTGCTGCAGGACACAGTGCTGGCCTTGACTCCCCCTGGGGTGGTGACCTGAGAATGGAGAGGCTGCAGTGTGGGTGCTTTCACAGCAGCAGAAGCCTCCAGGCTTTGTGTTTCTTCATATTCAATATTCGACTGGCCACTGTATCTCCTGATTATTTAATTTGACTAGAATAAGAGGTATTTGTATTCATTTCCAGAGATGATGTACAGGCCTGATCTTAAACTGATTTAGACAGTATTGTACATCATGAAAAATGAGAATGGGAAAATCTAATGTATGACCTTTTTTTTTAAAAAAGGGCACATCACAAACCTACACGGAATTACAAGAGATAGGCAAATGCTGTCACAAAAGTCTCTCTTAAATGACAAAAGGACATGAAGAATAGCACTGCTCAGCAGCACAGTACAAGCTCCAATAATACCATCACATGCTTCCTCTCAAGTAGTTTGTAGTAGGAGGTCTTTGACAGATGTCCTGTGTCAAATCTTCCCTTGTCACTGGAGTTGTTGCTGGTGTCTCCTGTGCCCTCTACCAGTGACCTCTGACCTCTCAGGCAGGGAGCTGGCTTTTCCAGGTGCCTGCACATCCCCTGGGCACATTCACTCCTCCATGTCTATGCTCCAGGTCTGGACTCATCATCAGGACTCATCTTGTGTCTGCATTTTGGCTGGGTCAGCTACAGTGCCATAGAATCGTGGAATGATTTGGGTTAGAAAGGACCTTAAATAGCACCTAATTCCATCTCTCCCACCATCTCCATTGTCTGTGTGGGGAGTGGACTGGGAGCCTGGAAATTCCTGCAGCCTGGACTTCTCTTGGGGATGTCAGCCCAGGCTGGGGAGGGCGAGGGGTAGAAGCAAGCACACAGCAGGCAGAGGTGAGGACTGCTATGTGTGTTTTCAGCAGCATGGCTCTCCTTGCACACACAGGTGCTTGGAGAGAGAGGTGGTGCACAGTGTGGGGGGTGCTGCACAGCCGGGAGAAGTGACATCAGTGCCTTAATGACAGCACTCCAGGTTGGATTAAAGCACTGGCTGTGGCTTAGGGGCGCTGTGACCTCTGCAAGGTCTGATTCTAAGAAGTCATTAAAGCTGATGTGATGAGGGGGGAGAGGCTTGAGCAGGTGCTCCTGGCGAGCACACACACACACACCTACCACTTGCTGCGTGATTTCTGTAGCTTCCGCTCTTATCTTCCTTCCAAAATCATCACAGAGCAATTCTGGGAGCTGCTAGGAAACAGCCGTGTGATTGGAGGTGGCTGTGTGCCTGTCAGAGGTACAGCAAATGGATCCCTTATGGGAATCTCTAGGATCAGATCAAACCTTTCCATGGAAGTACATATACTTGGATGAGGGCCATATTTTGACCTTGAGTGGATGGGAGGTTTTAATTATCAGAGCTGGCTGAATAACACACAACATTTTGCCACGGGCAATTTCTAGGAATTCATTTCAGCATTGCTCACACCTTTTGGGCTCTGTGTGTGTGAACACATAAATAAACTCACTCCAAAGCAGGTGTTTTCACCTAAGTCCCGTGCTGAGGGCACTGTGATATTATTTACACCTCTTTGTGCTGTTGCTGTACTGTGGTTATAAATATAACTTACACCTTACTGTGTCACTGAAAAGAAAGTGTGAGATCCCAGTTCCAAGGGGTCACAAACCTTCAGTCAGTGCCACAGGGTAGTTTGGGGGTCAAACCTGGATTTGCAGCTCTCCTGCATGGTAGGAGCAGAGGAGCCACTGCAGGCAGTGTGACTGTGCTGGGGCATAGCCTCTACCACCCCACTCATCCCATCACATTGTCTTCAAATATGTCCTCCCTCCTTCCCAAAGTATCCCAAATAGTTTCCTGGGCTGCCCCTCCAGAAAACCAGGGAAGCATTGGGAGGATTGGAACTTGGAGCTTTAAGAGACGCTTGTTGCTGCTTAAATACATAATAATCAAATGAAGGCATCCTTCTGCCGACTCATGGGAGTGTTCCATCTTTGCGGTGGCATGAAGTGATTTAACCATTAAGGTTAAGGCTCGTATTCCTGCTGTCTGATGGAACTCTGGGCTAGGAAATGCAAATAGCTTAGCCAGTACTTTTATAGGTCATTGTGCAAGAAAAAATAAAGATCATACACCGCTCATGGAAATGTCCTTAGTAATCACTGCCTTCTCGGGGGAGGAGGGACGAGTCTCTCCTGGAGTGTTTATCTCATCCCATTGAGAGTTTGGTGACAGCCCTTGAATTTTTGGCAGCATGAGCTGCAGGCTGGCATCACCTCCAGTGCTGTTGTCCCCTCTTGTGATTTATGTCCCAGATGATGGTGGTTCTGGCAGTCACTGAACACAGGATGCTGACTCCAGGCACAGCACCACCAAGGTACACAGGGCGGGTCTCACCTCTGGGCTCATCTTTGGGTTCCCTGCAGGAATCCTTTGGGTTCAGATCTTCCTTTCTTTGCCTTCCCCACAGGATGTCTTGCTCCTAATTTATCTAGGAGGTAATTTTAATCCTTCTCTCCTCAGACAACTGGCTACCTCCATGCATAATTAATTTATTAACACACTAACCTACTTTTAAGGTGATAATCTCTTTAGGGTCACAGAGATCTCAGCCTGGCCTTGTAACAGGAGTTTTCAGAGAACCTAAATTCCTTGGCACGATGAGGCATCCATCTGGACAGCGCCTGTGGCATTCCCTGCAGAGTTCCAGCTCCTGGCGCTGACCCCCAGCCCCTGAGCCAAACCCCTGCGCGCAGAGGAGATGCTCATGCCTGGGGCCGGGCGGAGGCAGTCCTTTCGGCAGTGCCCTTCAGCGCCTTCCTCTTTGTCTTTCCTGAGTGCAGCTGCTGGATTGTGACTTCCCGGAGGGGGAGAGGAGGGAGCCGGCGCTTTGCAGCCGCTCTGATGTGGGTGTTTAGCTGCAGCTCTAATAGCCTCCCCTCTCAGCGAAGTGAACTACATCCTCTGCTCATTACTGCGGCCCTTCAGAGGAGAAGGAGAGGAAGAGAAAGGATGCCATTCACTCTCGCTGTTTCCAAACAATGCAAAGAGGATGAAGACTCCTGTGTTTGTAGTGAGCTTATATAAGAAATAAGCAATAAATGAGGAAATCCTGGTGACCTGCGGCATGCCCCAAGCCCTAACGTTTCTGGAGTTCGGCAATCCGTGCACAGAGCTGCTAAGTGAAATGAAAGCAGCTTTTAAAGTCCCTATTCTTCTCTTCTGCTGTGAAATTCCTGCCCCTCTTTGTTGAGTGTGATCTTTGCTGGTGTTTTCTCTGTGCCTGGAGTAATTTCTGTGTTGGCAGTCTGTTGTGCTGCCAGGCAGTCTGCTCATCCCGACACCGACCCTACCCGGGGAGCGGCTGCGCCGGGACGGCATCGGACAGACCCCCAAACCCCCGGAGAAAACAGCCTCTAGCTCCTGAGAGGCTTTGCACAGCCAAAGGCAGTCACTAACCTCACAGCCCTCTCCCTGCTCGGGGAGGTTTGGAGAGGGTCGTGCTTCAGGTGGAGGCGGGAGGGTGAGCAGGGCATCACCCACCCCAGTCCGCGGCTCTCCTGGCGCCAGCGCTGGCAGGTACAGTCCTGCAAGATTTGCTGTAAGAAGCCATCGTGCCTTCTTGAGAGAGAGAGTCAGGAGAGCAGCCGGCAGGATTCTGAGACTGTGTTCCACGCTGTATAGAAAGGATATTAATGGATGTGAATAAATATTGATATTAATTATCTCAGCCTGCTTGAAGCTTCTGAGAAGTACATGTTTGGGGCTCTGCGAGACAGGAACTGACCTTAATTCTGCTGTCACTGAGCAGGGTGTGCTGACAGCCTTGCATGGGTGCTGATGTTTCTGCAGTGTTGGTTGGCCAGGGGGACAGGTGAGATTATGCACAGTGTGAGAAGTGAAACGTGCCCTGTACATCTGCAGGAGAGTAGGGATTGAACCTTGTACTTTATAACTTTTCTGGCCTCCCATCTGTAAACTTCCCCATCGGGGTAACAGATGGGGACAGCTTGGATGTTGCAGATACAGTCTGATGTATATGGACTTGAGCCAGTGTCCTGTTGAAGCTGAGGGCTGCCTTCTAGCCTGTCTTTCATGGCAAATGAATTAATGCAGGTTCTGGGGTCATCAGAAATACTCACTCTGTCCAAAGAGTGGTGATGTCTTGTGTGTGGCTGGAACACCACACCTCATGAAGGCAGGCTCTAGCCCAAAGCTGCACTGAGCTGTTTCACCCCTGGTGGAACACTTGTTCTTGCTGGAGTGTTGCAGGCTGGCAGGGGAAAGGAGGGTAACACACACAGGGGGATAATGAAGGATGGTGGGGAATATTCCCCAAGTCTGCCTGGCTGCTGTGAGACCAAAGCCAGGGCTCTTGGCTAAGCCAGATCCTCTGCAGAGGTGGAGGGAAGGCTGCCTGTGGGGGCTGTTCACACCTGCCACCAGGGCTGGCCAGTTCCTGCTCCTCAGCTGGCAGCAAAGGGAGGTGAGGAGGCACCCAGCTTCTACCCACCCTCCTCCAGAGGGAACCTGATGCAGGTCCTCTCCCTGCTTTAGCCCATCTGGGTAATTAGTTCACCCTCCTGGACATCCACAAGCCACTCTGTGCCATCACAGATGTGGGATGCTCCCTTCTTTCTGTCACTCTCCCCTGTGCTTCAGTGTCTTGCTGTCACTCCGAGCCATTACAGCCTGGGTAGGCGACATCATTTATTCCTTTTGCCCCTCTGCTAGATGATGTCTCCTGGGTGTTTGGAGAGGCAAACCAGAGCTTGCACACAACTTGGCTGTGTGACTGTGAGCTGGTAAATCAAGCAGAGAGACATATCACCCTGGCTTGGGATGCTGCAGTTGTCCCTGGCTTGGCTGACAGTGCCCTTGCTGTCCCCAGTGCCTCTGGGGCCACGGCGCCATGCTGGCACTAAAACCTGGCTGTAAAACTTCAAGTCTCTCTGGAAGCAGGAATGGGGGATTCAGTCCTCCCCTTGCCTCCTCCCTCTCCATCACATTTCTTTGGAATAAAGCTGCTTTAAACTTCTTCCCTGGTTTGTCCTGCTGAGGCGAGTTGCATCTGCCTGTCATGTCACGTTAGCGTTCGCTGGGAGCCACGCCGTGACATCCCAGCCAGACTGGTGTACCATGGAAATAAAGTTGCTCTATGTGAAAATGGAAAATTCCCCGTTTTCCAGAAAATAGGCTGGAGAACATCAGCTGCAAATGGGAGGGGAAAANAAAAAAAGGGTTGTCTGAGTGGATGAAGGGATGGCTTTTAAAAGGCAGACCCAGTTTCCACCGATGTCAATGGAAAGCCTTACACAAATGTTAATGGCTGTGGAGTCATGCCCTAAAGCATTATATTTTTTGGGATGATGTCAAATTGTAGCATCTTAAACGAAGCTTTTGTGTTACTATAATAAGGGATTTTTTTGATTCGACTACTTGGGTTAGGTCTTTAGTGAAGTCATTTCACCTCTCCCTGCCCCTGAAAAGCTCTCATGAAACCTGTGAAACTTTATCAAGTGCTTTGATATCTATAGGTGGAGTGAGGCTATTGGGGATGTATTGTTATCACTCTCACTAGAGAATGATTTGAGGGAGGAAAAATGTTTGTGATTCTTTGGACAGATCTGCAGAGGGTGTTAAAAATGAGTAATTTGTCCCCTATTAAAACATTGTGAAATACTCCAGCCCTGGAATAATTTCCCTTGTGCTTTTAGAAACCCCCTGAGCTCAAAGCATCCACCCTCTGACGCTCCAGCCCAAGCTGTATCTTGTAATCTCTGCTGTACCCTTTGGGAAATCTGCCCACGGCTTTGTGTACACAAGAGAGACTCTGCTAAGGAAATTTTATTAAGAAAGACATTTTTAAAAGTGGGATTTAAATAATAAGCTACATTCTCTCTGTCAGCAGTTCTCTCCCTTCATGCCTGGTGGATCCTGTTCTGGAACAGATATCCATCTCCTGTCTGGCATGGAGGCATCCCTTATAAGAAGGGCTGGCGCTGGCTGCAGCGATTGAGGGGTCTGCTGTGCCCCAGCTGGCTTGGGAGCCTGGCAGCCCCCAGTACTCACAGCCTCTCCACGGGTCCTGGCTGCCAGGACAGGTGACCTTGTGTGATGGATTTTGACATTTTTTTTTCTTTGCTAAGGTTGGGGATAAAGACATGGGGAATGAGGGGTTGAGTTTGGACTTGGTTGTTTATTATATCTTATTTATGTAAAGACTCACGAGCCGTGAGCTCCAACTAGCAAGCTGGGAAAATGAAGTAAAATGGAGTGCCTGTAACTCTTCCCAAGGTTATTTAAGAGATAATTACCTAATACTAAGGTGGCATCTATATTATTTATACTTCTGACCCAAAAATGACCACCCAAGGCCCGCAATGTGGACCTTTTTCACCTAATTACAGAAAACCACTTAAACCTATGAAGAAGAAGGAAGAAGAAGGACTTAGACAACACTCAAAATCCTCCATCTCAACTCACACATATTACTATACACTAAAGCCTTAAATCTAAATTTCTAGCATTCCAACAACTTCGCATGGGAGGGGAGTGCTCACTCCCAGAGAGGCTCTTCCAGGGTGTGGCAGGTCAGCTCCAGCCAGCCCCAGGGACAAGGACTGGGCCTTGGCATGCCTCTGAGTAACATCTCTGCTCGAGGTCACTCTCTGGAACAGGCTGTAGATCATTTTTATTGTCTGTGGTGGTTGTCATGTGTGGTCCTTGTGGGGAGGACCCTCAAACTGTTTCCCTGAATTCCCAATGTAATCACATCACAGAGGCAGCCACAGCCAGCTGAATATTATGGATTCTTTTTGCATTGCTCCGATAAATACTGTCTACAGGGTATGTTGCAACAACTGTTACAAGTCCCAAATACAGCATTTCAGAGGCAGTACACAACTTGATAATCTCATTATTTGCTACTCCTACACAATATAAGAGCATCATCACATCAGCCTTATGTTTTGCTGCAATAGAAATAATTAATAAAAATCAAACTGCCACCTATAATGTCTTTAAAAAGCAATAGAGAACATGCAGAATCTACTCTGAAAAGAGCTTCAGGATTAGAGCTTCTGAAACTTCTCACCTGAAAAAGGGAAGAATTGTTTTGCATTCAGATTCACTTTGAAAGTTGTAAATACTTTATGGTAGTTTACTTGCAGAAAATGGTGAATTTTTAAGGCTTATTTGTAAAACATGAATCTTGAGATTTTAGGAAGAACTGTTTTTACCACGTGCTCATTCTCAGAGTTCCGGGTGGCTGAGCAAGGTGCAGCTCTCACTGCAGAGCCTCCCTCCCAGGCACCCACAACCACCTTCCCACAGCAACCTGCATGCCTCAGATTTCAGCAACTACATCAGTGCACAAATCCCCCTGCCCATGTGTCGGTTCTGAACTGCTCCCTCAGCTGCACTAAATGTGGTGGGGTCCACTCCACAAAGCAGGAAGGCAGGTGGGGAGAACATTCAGAGAACACTTTGTGGGGAAGCATTTCTCAAGGTGCCCTCGCACGGGTTCAGCTCAAGCAGGGAAATGACAGCACCCTGTGGCTCTCAGAGCTGCCTGGTGCTTGTCCCTGCAGCATGATTGCCAGTTGGCTCTGGAGGACAAGTCACAAATTATCCTGAGGCAGAAGGCAGCCCCAGCCCAACTCCTGGCCCTGCACAGGACAGCTCCAAGGGTCACACTGTCTGCCTGAGTGTTGTCAAACATTTCCTGAGCTCTGTCAGGCTCGCTGCTATGACCACTGTCCCAGGGAGCCCATTCCAAAGCCCCAGTTCTTCTGGGGGAAGGACCTTTTTCTAATATCCAACCTAAACCTGCCTTGACACAGCTTCCAGCCATTCCCCTGGGTCCTGTCACTGGTCACTCCAGAGACGAGATCAGTGTCTGTCCCTCCTCTTCCCCTCCTAAGGAAGTTGCAACTGCTCTGAGGTCTCCCCTTGTCTCTTCTTCTTGAGGCTGAACAAGCCAAGTGCTCTCAGCTTCTCCTCATGTGGTTTCCCCTCCAGACCCTTCACCTCCTTTATAGACCCCCTCTGGAAGCTCATCATGGTGTTCTAGACCTCACCAGTATGTTTGGGCCATGGTTTGATCTTGGGCCAGCCTAACTCAGGCCGGAGTGCATCCATCAGAGCATTCCCCATAGGGTGGTTATGGGATTATTTTCCATTGGGATTAAAGTACTTTGACCTCCCTGCCACTGACCAGCCCAGGTAGGGCTGGAGGTGCCCGAGCACCAAGCAGGAGGCTCTGGCTATGTCTGAGGAGTACCCCAAGGGGTTGGCACTGCTAAGCACCGTTTAAAAGCAGCAGCAGGAGCTTTGTATTCATAATGAAAAATTCTTCACCAAGCAAAAGTCTAAGGCTACAGAAGGGAGCCTGCCCAGGTGGGAGTCATTTGCAGATGGTTCAGGTTCATATGTTGACTGCTTTTTCTCTGTCTTCATCAGCCACCACTCGCCTTGGTTTAGCAGCACATTCTTTGCTTTAAGCACCTGAGAAGTCTCATTGACTTCAATGGAGTGACTAATGCTCCTGATTAAAGGTAAGTAACTGCATCAGTGTTTTGCTGAATCTGAGGCTTGGGAATAGAAATAAATGGAAGGATCTTGCCCTCACAGGGAGGAAACTTCTGGGGAAATATCTACTCTGGAGGTAGACTGTTCACTCTGGAGGCATGGCATATTTCCTATCCAGCGTCTTTGGTGGTCTCTGAAGTAAATGGGCCAGGAGACCAGCTCCCTTTTATATGGCCTTTATTGAAATCAGCTCTGGGGTGGGGGCCTGTGGGGTCTCGCACACCCCCCCGCTGCTCCCTTGGCGCCGCGGGGAAGGAGGAGTGCGGTTTCATCCTAAGGCAGAAGCTGGGCCTTCTGCCCTCATGGGAATCCAGAAAAGAGCCCAGTTGGCTTCTATGTCCAGGGGTGCCACTACTGGTGTTATCCTTGAAGGCCAGGGTTAGGTGAGTTGAACTTCAGGAGAGGGTAGTCTCACCTCCGCACAGCCAGTCCACATGCCCTGATTGTCCCTTGGGTGATCCAGTCCGATAATATTCTCCTATTTTGAGGCAATTTTTCCTCCCAGCTGGCACCGGGGCTCCTTCGTTCGCATATGCACGATGTTCCTCCTCCATCTCCTGGTCACCACGTTGGAAGCAGCAGGGCTCAAAGATTGCCCCGGGGAAAGGGAAGAAAACAAAAGGTGAGTGACAACCAGGGATTACAACATGACTAACAGGGAGTGAATACTTAACAAGGAACATCAAACCAACAAAAGGCTTTAACGATTGCCTGGTTCAGGCTTATTCATTTCAGTCTACTTTTGGGAAGCTGTCCACATTGAACGTGTGGCTCCAGACTGAGCATGGACCATTTACTGGTCAAGAGAAGTTTCCTGTTCCATAGGATCCATAATGTAAAGTCATCAATGAGTGAGTAGAAGCCGACACAGAATGTCTTGGAGGAGGAAGAGGAAGGTGAGGAAGCTGTCTTGCCTTTCAGAGCACAAAGAAGGAGGCAGGGTGACCCTGTTTGCCACCAAACCGGGGTGAGAGAACTAAAGCCAGCACTTCCTGAGCACTTTGTTTGAGGCTGGCTTCGCAGTGCCCCAGGCTGGTCCCTTGCAAAGGCTCCCAGGTGGGAGCAGGCCTGCTGTGAATACTCTGCCCAGCGGTGAGAGCCAATCTCTTTAGGAGCAGGAGGACCAGGACAGAACTAATGGGCTACTGGCCTCGGGGGACTAATGGGCTGCCTAATAAGGACATGGATTTTGACATGGCAGAGCAAATAAGAATTGGCAGGCATTAACCTCAGACATGTCTGCTACCTAGAGAGAAATACAAGCCCCTCTCTCACTCTTCGTCCTGTTTAGCATATTAATGTTTAATTCCATTAGCATCAGCAGCAGTGGCTGCTGTTCAGCCTGGGAGCTGCCTGGGCGAGCCTCAGGAGGTGCTGCTCTTGGAAGGGGGACCCGGCGGCTGGCCAGGAGCCAGGATCAGCCCCTGCCCCAGCTCGACAGCAGTTGCTAACGCTGCTGTGGCTCCCAGCATCTGCCTCTTGTTTGTGCTCCCCTGCTAATTCAGCATCAGCTGCTGCTGCCCACTCCACAGACTGTCTCCTCTCTGACACATGGCTTGTGCATTCTATTTCACAGGAGGGATTTTCCATCTTTCCACTTTCACCCCTTTCCCCTTCATGTCCAGGGTGCAATGCCTGCATGTCTTCCAGGAGAAGCGAGGTTGCAGGGGCTGCTTCCAGGATGGAAATAGGACAGGGCAAGAGCTCCTCACTAAAAAATGAGCCATGTTGATTCATCTCCTCAGGTCTCCCTGCTCTGCTCCGCTCACTAAGTGGCAGTGGCAGCAGCAGCATGGTGCTCAGTGGTGCATTTCCCTGTGTTCGACCCGGCAGCCCTGCACCTCTGGAGGGAGGATTGATCACAGGAGGACAGGAAAGAAGCAGACCCGATGTCTAGTGCCATTCCTTGCAGAGCTTATAAATCTAATCGGTGAGGTGGTGTTCTATTTTTCTCTCCTTTTCCCCCTTCAATGTTTCCCTTTAAATGAGATATTAAAAATAGGAATATTAATTTGGCAGATGGTGCAATTGGGCTTTTGGCAGGAGCCTGCATGCTGTGCCGTGGAGCTGCAGACCTCTGTCTCCACGCTGGAGCACTGAGCGATGCTCTGGCTCCTCTCCAGGCTCTGCCTTCCTCCAGCTCCTGCTCCCCCCTCCAGCTCTCAGTGCTGGGGCAGAGGGAGCTCTGATGGGTCCTTGCTCCAACTGCAGACATGTGGATTTGATTTATGACAGTTCTGAGCCATCACCAAAGGGTGAAGAGCTCATTTCTAATTGCAGCCGGGTTTGATGGCGTTGGGAGTGCTGTACCTGTGGTGGTGTTTTACTTCTTCGGGGGTCAGGTCAGTCTCAGATCTGAGTTTGTGGGGCTCCTGGGTGGCCTGGGCTTTCTGCAACATCTAAGAATCCCTCCTCAGGAGGGTCTGTGGGGGCTGAGTGTGATGGGTAGATGCAAGCAGAGCATTTCCAACCTGAGACTTCTCTGGTCACTGAGACCATTTTTTTTCTTTTTCTTTTTGTACTGTGCTCTGATTGGTCTCAGCTCCGTCCAAGAGGAGGGTTCCGGTACTTCATTGCTTTCCATTGCCTGGTCTGTCAGAAACACTACAGAGTTAAGTTTCCCCTAAATTTTCTCTGCTGGAGCTTTGGCCCAGTGCTGCAATTTCACCAGGGGTAAAATGAGCTCTAATTAATCCCAGCATCTATGTTGTGTCCCTTTAGTCCATCTGTAGCACCCTGTTGTTTAACATATCTCCCCTCAAGCTGTGTCTGAGCCCAGCCTCAGTTTTGGGGCTGTACCTCAGCAGGGTCCTGGGAATGACAGGGAACAAAGGCAGAGCCAGGCCTCGCACTTGCTGTTCATTTTTCACATGCACACAAAGATTTTTTGTTTTCTGAATTGTTTTGGCTTTTCTTATTTTTTTTGTCGTCCTTTGAACTCCTTCTGGCTTGTCTGTCTTTGTTAGAACGTGATGACCAGATCTGGGTGTGTTGCTTCAAACAGCAGCCTGACAAGCACTGGGAAGAGCGGAATAATTACCTTGCAGGGACGCAGCAGCCTGGTGGTATTGACTTCTGTTCAATCGATCATTCCCCTATCCCACTCTCTGTTGGATAGCTGCTTGGCCAGATATCTCCATACAGCCTCTCTCCTTTTGTTTATTCCTTCCTATGTGTTAATCTTTTGCATTTGTCCTGCTGAATCTCTTTGTATTGATTGCAGGCCACTTCTTTAATTCATCAAGCTCGTATTGTATTTTATTCCTGTCCTGCAAATTATTTGCTTCCCTCCCATCCTGGTAAAATGCTCAGATCTCATTAACATACCCCTGGCCTGGCTTCCAAGTTGTTAATAAAACTATTGAATCGTATTGACCTTGCAGGGCACTCAGTGGGACCCCACTTAACATTTCTACCCACTGGACTCTGACCTGTTGAGGTACATGCACATGTATTTTTAATCAGCAGTACATCTTTGCTCCTGTAGTTCATCTCATTTACACTACATAAGGAGCCATATGATGTTTTGATAATAAAAATTATGATCTGTGTAGCTCCAACCACCCGCCTGAGGATCCTCCTGGTGATAGATATACTGTCTGACACGGTGCTCTCTGAGCCCTTGTCTGCTGAGGAGCGGCTGACAACAAGGGGCAGGACTTGTGTAAAATCTGAAATTAAAATATCCTATTGCACTGTCAAAAAAACCTCTCCAAGGCCTTGATGGTGTAATGAAACTCCCCCATTCTCCAGAGCTTTCCTGCCCAACAGCCTGGCCAGACTAGGGCTTGGATTTGTGAGGTTGTGGCCATGCTCATCGTCTCTCTGGCACAGCATCAGCCAGGATTCTGTGGATTCTGCCTACTGAGAGCACAAAGGAGGGCAGTTTGCAGGGGCAGGGGCTGTGCCAAGCTGCTGCCAGGGGTGAGGCTCCTCCCTATAGTGAGGGGACAACCCAAAGGGTCAGGTCTGGGGTGGGTGGTGGCATGTCACACCTTCTCTGGCTGTTCCAGCCCCTGGGTGGTCTCACCTCCCTGCCAGATGCTCTGTTCTGCAAAAGAGCTTATCTTTAGCGTATTTTCCTCGCTCTGCTGGGCACAGAAGGTACCTTTAAGTAAAGGGAGAGGTGAGAGAGAAAAAAAAAACCCTCTCACTAATTCAGTAATGTGCTTTTGACTGCCAGAACCAGCTTGCATTTCACACTCCTGCTTTAGGTGGTTGCTGCTGCGAGGGCTGGGTGCTCCATTTGCCATTGCCTGAGAAGGCTTGAAGGCCAGTGCTCCCTGGGAGCATCCCCTCAGCTTTGGCCCTGTCAGGTCTGAGCCATCACCAAAGGGTGGAGAGCTTGTTTCTGTTTTAATTGTAGGCAGATTTGATGGCAGTGGGAGCACTGTATGTGTGGAAACACCACAGATTCTTGGCCAGCAAACATCAGCCTATTGCTTGACCACTGATGGACAATATGCTCCCAACACAAGAGAAAATTAAACCCTAATAGGAGTGGATCCTACTGATCTTGGGACCGTTTTAGAAAATTTAGGGATAAATTGCTCTGGCAGCCTAGATGGGGCTTGCCTGACTTTCATCTCTTTAGTTTATGGGTGATACCTTCCCCTACATGCTTCATTTAATGCCCTTTGATTTTTTTTCTAGTGTGAGAGGGAGGCTGAGCTGTGCTTATCCTGATTTCCCTCGCCCTCCTGAAACACAGCATGCTTTCCCCCTGCCTTCCCTCATCCTCCCTGAGGCGCTGGGGACAGTCCAGGGGTCTCACATGGGTCCCTCTGGCCCTGGGGGCTGTGCCAGGCCATGTCCCACTGCTCCTTTCCTCGGCAGGGTGTCTGAGCTCTGGCACTGCTGCTTGTGCCTGTGGCAGCTCCTTTTTCTGTTAACTGTTATTGAATTACAGAGCCTCTTAATTGTCTCCTTTTCCTTGAAGACTAAATCAAAGCAACCCTTTAGTTCATTAGCCTCCTTGCTGTCTGTCAGAACTGACTTTTTTGACTGAGCCTGTCAGGCTGTGCTCCTTCTCCCTTCTCTCCCAGTGTCTCTGAAGGAATTTACCTTCCAGTGGTGTTTTTATACCTCTGGAACACCAAAGTTGCTTTTTTGGGACTACCCTGGGACCACTAGTACAAACCCCCCACAGCTGCATTGGGGGATCAGCTGAAGTGAGGGAAATGTGGCCTGTCCTGTCCCACCTTGTCCAGTCCTCCATCCCTGGTGGACAGCTGAGCTTCCAAAGAGTCAGTGCAGCTGCACGTGGGGAAGGCTGGCAGGATCTGGCCCATGGTGCCTGACATATGGCAAGGCAAGATATCTTTCCTAGCATGTGGGTCCAAAAATTATTCCTACAAGGTGCAGAGTTACACTGATTGTATTACTGGATTATCAAATGATTAGAATCATTAACAATTCTCTCTTGAGCAATCAATGTAACAATGTTTAGTTGCCTTGCAGTAACAATTAAAAGATGAAACAATTTGAAATAATTAGGTAGTATTTGGAAAAAGTAGTCCTCATTAAGAGGAGTTAAAAAGACTTTTTCTTATGGTTGAGATGAACCTAGCAGGCCAATTTTGCTCCTTCTCACCCTCTTTCCTTCCCCCCTGCATCTTAAGAAAACAATCTGTTCTTTTTTAGCCTTTTATTCCAGCAAAGATCAGAGGGGATATAATGTCTGGATGGCTCCGTCTGCACTTAGGGGATGGTGGGAATTGTGGGGCCACGGAGCTGGGGTTGGGAGCCCCTTTTCCCAGGGAAGCTGTCCCGAGTTTGTGCTGAGCTGTCAGGCTGTTCTGCGGCCCAGTGGGATTTCAGGCCACAGAGTCTCAGCAGTTTCTGTGCAGGGGGGAGAGCACTTGCTCAGGCACGTGCCTGGCTCTTCCCCGCCCTCAGCCCTCACAGAGGACCAGGCATCACTTCCAGGCTCCTGCTACCCTGGCAGCTCATCAGGTGCCAAGCAGCAAGGCACAGGCCGAGCAGGTTTGCACAGGGTCAGCAGCAGAGCTGACGCCTGCAGGAGGGGGTGTATAGTGGGTTTGATATTAGCCACACGCCAATGCACCTACAAAAAATTATTTACTCATTCTCCTCTGCTACAGTTAAGCATAGGAGGTGGAAATAAAATTCATGGGGTGAGATAAGAATTAGGAGAAAACACTCTAAGGGCAAAACACGCTCAAAATTTAAAAAGATATAAAGAAAAAAATTATCAACAGAATTAAAAGAGGATAATGAGAGCTAGAATAAGCTTTTAGAACACCTTTCCCCCCTGCCCCAGCCTATTAGTTTCAGCCAACAGGACAAAGAAATGAAATATGGGACTCTTTAGTCAGTTTGTGTAGTGGTTTGGTTCACCATCCAAGTCATGGCACCAATTAATACAGTGGGTTGAGTGCTGGCCAAACGCCAGTGCCCCCACTAAAATTATTTATTAATTTTCTGCTGTGAGATAAGGATTATGAGAAGAAGAAAGCAGGCTCAAGACTTAAAAAAGGTGTTACCCTAGGGTGACTTTATGATGCTTGTATCCCCAGCTGCCTGTTTATCCTGGACATTTATTTCTCCACCTTCAAGACTGGCCCTGAGCGCAAAGGAGGGGAAAAAGAAGTATGTAGTTTGTTTTCAGAAACTGCACTTGCTCCCCAGCATTCTCTTTCACAGGCTGTGCTGTCTGGAACATGGACAGTGGGAAAGAGCTCTCTGCTTTTGANCAGACAAGTAGCAGCATGGAGACCTCCTTTGCTCTTAGTTTTTTTCAGCTAGCTGAGGCAGAGAAGCTCCCCAGAGTGTGGCTTTTCTTGTTCTTGGAAAAATCACCCTGCTCTGGGCTGAAAACCCAGAAAAACACCTGGTGGGCCACAGGGGTCTTGTGTTCTCCTGGTGCCACTGGGCACCGACCCCCTTGCAGAGGGCTCAGAGCTGCTGCCCCAGCTGTGCTGCTGCATGCCCAAGTCCTGCATGGCCACACAGCCTCGTGCAGATGGGCTCACATGAGATCTGCACATGACAAGATAGTGCATCCTCAGTGCTCAGGAACAGCAAAGTGGCTAAGAGCCCAGCACTCATTTTCCTTATACTTATTTGGCTGAATTCAAGTGTTTTGAGGTAGTGAGTCAGGACTTTTGAATACCTGGTGCTGGTCATTCCACTCTTCTGATGACCACTGGAACTGGCTCTAAAGGAGACCTCATCAATGTACATTATTAACAGCCTTTGCTGGGGCTGGTGGCTCAGAAGATGCTCCATTTCCTCACACAGTGAAAAAGTAGACGGGTTCCTCTTCTGTGCCATACTTGGCTGACATTTGTTTGTATTTAGTGCCATCAGACACTGGGAAGTGGAGGAAGAGGGATGTGGGATGTGCTTTGCAGATGGGCTCTGTAAGAAACTTGGGTGTACAAGTGCTGGTCTCTTTGTAGAAGTAAAAATGAATCCAGTGCTTGTGCATGGAAGTGAATATCCACCATGGAGGTGCACTGGGGAACTTCCAGGAACAGGTTTGTCAGATCCGTAGCTCATGCAGAGATGGGTATGTTACTCGCTGAAAAATAATCTCCTTGGTGACAGTCCAATCATCCTGTCTGGAAGGTTCTGCTCCAGAATTTCAAACACGTTTTCTACCTGAAGGTACAAGTGAAGATATTCAGGTCAATAAGTAATTACAGACATTGGGGTCTGGCTACTACCCTGGGATTCCCTCTTCTACTCTGGCAGAATGAGCCTGGCCAGGATCTCCTCTGGCTGGCAGCAGGCAGGGCTTTGATTATCTGCTCCACTCAAATGGCAGCTGGTCTGTGGCCTCCGAACCACACTGGGACACATATCCCTGGAGAAATGCCATCTATCTCCACGTGGGGCTTAGAGCTACACTGATGGTGCGCAGGAGCTCATGGGTGAAGTAGGGAAATGCAAGTTCAGAATACCAGCTTGGGGTGGAGTGCATACAAACAGGGTGGCCACACTTGCCTGCAACTCCCTGATGCAGGAAAGTGAAGTGGCCCCCACGGTGTTTTGGGTCTGTGTGGCAGAATTCGGGATTTAGCGCTCCCAACACCACGCAGAGCCTATAGACAGAGCATGCTGGGGGGAAGGGCCTGGATTGCCACTGGTGATGCAGCACCAGTGTGTCCTCCTCTGCTGTGTCCATATGGAGAACCATCTGGTGGGGGATGCAGACTGTGCCTTCGCGCTTCCCTGGAACACGCAACTGCTGGACTGCGCCACCATTCGAGGCACAAAAATTAGAAATTATATCAGACAGTGTAAAGTTGTCACGAACGATATGAACTGATAGGAGCCGATGTTCTTCAGCAAACTACTGCTGTCACAAATAGAAAATGAGAATAGATTGAGCTACATTAGCACTCTAAGAGTAAATCATCTGCAGTTTCTGGGATATTTAGAAATATGAGGATACCCTGAAGGTATCTTTTGCTGATGAGGAGGCTGGAGTGAAAAAGGCATTTGAATAAGTGGATAGACAGGAAAGATGTGGTCACTATGATAATTTATACAGTCATCAGAAGCCGAGCTGCATTTGCAATAAATGGTCACAAATACCTCAGAAAATACTCTCAGACATATTGGCTGTAACTTTTTTTGGCCTTCAGTGTCATGGCTGGACCAGGACTGGCACCAAACAGAGCTCATTCCATGTTCACTGCTGGGCATGGTGGATGTAGATCAGACACATTTGTTCTCACGCCCGGTGGAAGATGAACATGGATTACAGCTCAGGTGTAGCCACAAGGACCTGCCTCCATACATTACTGTCACTGGCTGATGTTGTTGGACGCCACAGGAATGCATCATCCATTTTGAGCCTAAAGCTCATGCAAGCCAAGCCCTCCCAACAGGATCAAAGAGGGGATCCCCAGCACACTGTGGCTGGAAGGAGCTGCCAGAACAGCTGCAATCTGTCCGCTCACACCAAACCTCAGGGAAGGAGCTGGAAGCAGCTCAGCGGTGTGGCCAGAGCTGGGGTGGAGTGTGTGGTGCTCTCAGGGTGTCACAGCATGGGCAGTGGTACAGCACGGCACAGCCACCCACCCCTTCTGCCTGGCACAGGCTGGTGGCAGCCCTGACTTGAGGAAAAGGGGGTGTAATGCAAGAGAAGAGTGACTGAAGGATGTTTTGATGTTCCTCTTGACTGTCATTCAGCATTTCTTTAAAAATCCTGCTGGTTGCACATTTAGATGAGAACCCACTATTTTTCTACTGCCATCCTCCTCAACTGCTCCCAATATTTTCTCCAAAAATACCAATGTATTCTCTTGCCTCACAGAGAAGTATCTGCAATTAATTCTGCCTCCTAAGGAGCCCCATCCCTCCACAGTGCTTCTTGTTTGGGGTACCCATGGGCGGTGTGTGCCCAGGCTTGCAAGGGGAGTGCTGGCACTGCATCTGTTGGGTGCTGGCACAACTCGGGGTGCAGCAGCAGCAGTTGGATGGTGACAGTGGGGAGTGGTGGAAACCCAGCTGTGAGGCTGTTGCTTCACACGGGGCAGCAAAGTGAGCCCCTTGCTGATGGAGCCATGGCCCATGGGCAGCTCCAGGAGGGTTCACAGTGGATGCTTTCGCTTGGGCTCAGCAGAGGGACCGTGGGAGTCTGGGGCAAGCACTGCAAATGCTGCTGACAGACTAGCACGAATCTTGGTCTATATTTATGTTCCAGGTATTCAGACTACTTCCCAGAGTAATGGACTCTGCCAAAATAATTTATTCCTGATTTCAACAGTGTGCGTGCATCTTTCTGCTTTTATTCACAAATGAAAGTTATGAGGAATGCTGTCTTACAAGAACAGAAATATATTTAGTGATTCAGGTGGTGTTATAAAGCATGAAAATGAAGCTCATGTTGTCAGTCAGTGGTAGGCTAAGACGTATTTATACATTTGGTCATAATTTCTTTGCTTTAAAATACGTAGTTCAGGGTTTGAAGTTGCACAGGAAAAGCAATAGCACTTACAGGGGGAATGTAAGAAATGCTTTAAAGAAAAATTCTGTGTGTGAGCATATATATGTATATATAACGTATACTTTGTAATATCTATTTATCTGTCTATAGTGTTTTAAACCAAATATACTGTGAGTGCAAAACAAAGCCTTGTGCTTTGCTGAATTTCTTAGGAATTTTCAAAGCCTGAGCATGCTATACAAGTTCTGAATTGGCCACAATTATTAAGGCTGAGGTTTTTATTTTAATGGGCTAGACACCCTGCTGTTCTGGGCAACACACAGCTGCCTCCAGCAGCTCTTGGTGCTGCTGCAAATTAATAGAAATAGGTTATTTCCATTTTGGAAATGGAGATAAATTATATATTTGGTCCCATCCAGGAAATCTGCAGCCAAGTAGAAAATTAGGCCTCTGTCACTGAGTCCCCTCCAAGCTCTGCAGCCATGAGCCTGTTCCACCTTTTGTCTCTATCAAAGGTTTCCAAGTGTTTTTAAGTCCCAAGCTCAGTTTGGCACAGTTCTGTGGTGCTTTTATGCCAATCTTGAAAGCAGTAATTATATAATTGCTTGCAAAATCACCTATAGCGAAAGATTACACAGTTCCTGATGCTGATTGCTACTCCAGTTAGGTCTCCTGGAATGCCTTTCTGAGATCTGCCTGCTCCCCTGGCCGTAGCCAGGCAGAGGTGAGGTGCTCCATGTAGGTGCTCCCCTACCTCACTCCTGGTTTCATCCCAGCCTGGGTGAGCCCAGGGACTCACAGCAAAGGGTGCTGACCCCTGGCAAAGGGAGCTCCAGGGGAGGGACTGCTGTGACCAGCTCCCAGGCGATGTTTGTCCCTCATGTTTTTTGGGGTGTGTGAAGCAGCCTGAGCACTGCCATGCTCTGGTTTATGCTGGCACTGCTTGTCCTTTTCCTCAGGAGAAGCACCAGGCACACCTGCCCTCTCAGCAAAGAAAAAAGCCCACAAACCAAGGTCCATGACCCATCCTGCAGCCCAGGAGAACTTCCATGGCTGGTCATAAATTCTCATTAGGCTGCTGTTGCCAAATGATGGGCAGCCAAGGGTTGGCACTGCGTAAGTCAGCTCCTGACCACTCAGTCATGTTCACACTCAGGCTAATTTCTGGTTGCAATGGTGGCTGCTCAGCAGCACATACAGAGCACAGCATGTGGGGAATTAATTAGCTGTGTACTTCTCTGAGGGAGTTACTCTGCTGCTGCCGTGGGCAGCGCAGCGATAGCGTGCCTTCTCGAAGCAGCAGGGTCAGCCCTGCCTTTCTGCTGCCGAGCTCCAGAGCTGCCAGGCCGGGCTTTTGCCTCTGTTTCTGAACTTCTCTTTGCTGAAGAGGTGAAGGCACTTCCCAACTGCCTCTCTTGAGGCAGAGGTGCTGGGCCAGCAGCAGCCCTGCTCTGGTGAGATCACCCTTGCTGACTGGCGAGGGGGCTTGACCTGCCTGAGAGCACTCTGCAGCCACAGCAGGAGATTGTTATTTTATTCTTTTTCCCTACTTGATCTTATATTTTCACCTTGGACTGCTGTGCAAATAGGCTGGGGTATGGGCTGTGTGTTGGAGTTGGACCAGAAACTGGCCAGAGGCCCTTCGCATATGCAATTGTTTGATGTCTGCTCCCTGTCCTGATCTATTTATAGCTGAGAACTTTCTGCAAATTTGAAATTCATTTTATGAAAACTTACCCAAACTTTCTTTAAATGCTTCCTTGTCCCTGCAGTCCTTGTGGAAAGGTCAAGCTGTACTGATCAATTTATTGATTACACATTTCTTCTTCTATTGGTTCTGGTTAAAGACTCTCCTGATAGGTACCCTGGATACTAATCCCTAAATGCATTGGAGAGTTCAGGAATAGAGGAAGAATCTCCTAAACTTGTTTCAAAGTTTGCTGGCTTTTAACATGTCAGCCATGATTTACCCCCATAGAACAGACCTGAAAGCTTGGGGAAAAGATAATTCCTCTGATTTCAGAATGTTTGATGTCAGGCATTTAGGGAACAACAAAGATTTAGTGACTGTGTGCAGCTTGAAAGTAGGAAGTGGCGTTTTTTTCCCCATTCCAGCTTTGTGAAACAGAATCATTTTTGTACTGAAACACAGAAGGAAAAGTGTAATCCTAGTTGAGACCCATCCACGTGTAACTTGGCACAAGTCTTTGTTTCAGTCTCCGCAGTCCCTCACAGCCAGGAGGAGCTGTATTTCTTGTTACTGATGCAAGGCTCTGCAGCACGAAATCATAATTTCATTTATTATGGGGCAAAGGACCCACGGCGGCAGATGCATTTGGTTGAATTATCTCCTGTGGTGTTGTCACAGCTCTGCCGACACTCAGGTTTCACTTTCTTACAACGTGCTCAGTCCAATTCTGGCAGCTTCATTGCCAATTCCTTTCAAGCTGCAGGATGTAACGCAGCAATTAGCACCGTTCCCTGCACAGGCGCCGGAAAAGAGGCACCAGGGGATTGAGCTAATATCCCCTCTGTAGGGGCTTCTTGCAAAGCAGTGGACAGGAGCAGAGGAGAAGGAGAAAGGCCCAGCCAGAGTGTGCAGCTGAACGTGCTCTGAAGGCTTGGCACGGCAGGGGAAGTAGGACTCTGGGCGGGAAGCCAGGCCAAGTGGGGTAATCGTGTCAGGGAGTGAGGGAGAAGTTCATCTTCACTGCACGCAGCAGATAATTGGGTGAGACCCTGTGGCTGATTATGTCTGAGCACAGGAGGATGGTTCCCAGTGGCACAGCTGGCAGAGCTCTGCTGTGCCCCGTGTAGCACGGTCTGGCTCCGTGCTGGGCCAGCGCGGCGCATCTCCGTGCCTGAGGAGGAGCAGGGAGGGGGCCGAGCTCAGGCTGCTCCTGCCACCTACAGTGGTTCAGGTGATGGGGACAGCAAGCACGATGAGGTCTGTCCAGCTGCCCTGCACTAGGGTGAGGGGAAACTGCTGCCAACCACTTACAACCCCAAAGAAACTACCCTAACACCGTTTGCTCATTAATTAGCTGCCAAGAAGGTCTTGCCAGTAGGAGAATTTAATCTGCAAAGGCGTCGTACCATCCAAGACACCCAAAAACTTGAATGTTACAAGCAGAGTGAACACGAGAAGCTTCCAGAGGGTGCTGGTCAGCAGCTGCCTGGATCAGAGAGGTGCCAGCTCCAGCACAGCCCCTCGCAGCCACCGCACTGCATCCACTCAGCTGTGTTCCCAGGCAGAGCAGCCCCGCAAAGACAACATTGATCTGAAATTTAAATCCAATGTAGTAACTTAAGCATTCTTAAATGCCTGTGAATCAATGGAAATGATTGAAGTCAAAATCCGGATGGCCACATAGCTGTATCATGTAACACTGGCCAGAGGTTGGCTTTTTCTGAGCAAGGGTATCTTCTAACACAGACTTAATCTTCAAAGAATTTTAAATGCTGCAAAATACTCACCCTAGCAAAAGTCTTTAATATGAGCCTTTTCTCTGCCCCCTTAGTAATAGTCATTGCTGTCACTGGGATTGTGATCTAATGCTTTATGGATGCTTTTCTGCTTCATGCTTCCTAACACTCTAGGAGTGAGTCATGAGCGCTGGGGATCTGATTGAAAAATGCATGTAGATTGTCTGAGAAAACACTCAGGCTCTCCCAGGATCTTTGATGCAGCCCATCATAGCAGTTCTCGCTGGATAAGCCAGAAGATACTAAATGTGATGGGTATTTAGGATTTGTTTTCAGAGCATAATCCTGCTAATACTTTCCTCTCCATTTGTCTGATCGATGCAAATGTCACTTGAGCAGACTGGTCACAGCTTGCAGGATTATTGGGTGGAAGTCATTGCCTCTGATCACACCCAGGGACTTGGAAAAACAAGGAGCAAGATATCAGGATTTCACATGGTTCCTCTAAGGTCTTTGCTCTGAATGAAGCTGTGAATTAATAGGATTTGCTCAGGGTACTGGGCTTTATGGAGGGCCTGTCATGCAAGTCCTGTCTTCTGAAGGCTTGACTAAGCCCATGTCCACGTGTGCCTAAGGAATCTTCCCTGATATGTTTCTGTTTGATATAAAAAGACCTTCTGCCCCTTGGACATCAGTGACTAACAGCACTGTGGCATTTGGGGGCCTGCTGGACTGTAGCTTAACTCTGCAGCATGGGAGAAAGGGCTTTACTCAGTCTCTATTGAATCAGCTGCAAATCATTTCCAGTCAGTGATGTCTCCTACTTCTTGTATTGTGGGAAACAGTAAATAATTGTCCCCCTTATTTTTCCTATGTGACATTCCTGGTTTTATAGCTACCTTAGGTATCTCTCTCCCAGAGGTAGGGAATCCATGCCCAAGTAATGGCTTCTTGGATGGGAGCCCTTTCACAGCTATGTCCACATCTGTGCTCTTTATTTATTGTTTCCAGCTGAACAAGTTCAGAAGCTGCAGACCAAAGCAGCACTTTTCCTATTTCAAACAGAAATATGCTGGGCAGCCCCAAGTGCAAATAACCTTCTACGCTGAAAGCACTGGCCATTTATTCCCTTTCTTAGCTTTGTTTCTACAGAACAATTGTTATTTCAAGAGAAGTTTTGATTTTTGCACCATGGCTCCTTAGTTTCTTTAAAGCCCCTTGATGCCAGCAGCACTTTAAGGACTCCCATGTATTACATCGGCTGCATCCCCCTGATTCCCACACCAGGGGGAAAAAATCTGGTTTTGATGCTCCCCACAGGTACCTGCCAGGACAGACCAGCTAGATAAGGTACTCACAAACAGGTGGCATCAGTGCCTATGCCTCAATCTTCGCCCCACATCCTACATTTCTGGCTCTACAAGGTCAGGAATCCAAGCATGAGGCACTCAGCAATTCTGATGGTGAGGGTTCTGTGTGCACATGGGTATACATAAAGATTATTTCCACCTTTAGATTGGAATAAAAATCGCACACGAGCCATTTGGGACTACCCCATCTATAGATTTTATTGGGCTAGAATCCTGTCTTCTGAAAAATCCCCATTGTAAGGTTTTGATTGCGTCTCAGAATCTGCTGGAGGAATTGTATTTTAATGTGGTTTATTTTCCTCTCATGGCCCTTGGGAAGCACACACCCACATGAGGCTATTCTAAATTATAGTGTCATTTACATTTGAACCCTTAGTAAAAGGGTGGTTTTTGGCAATAGAATTCATATGTTTAATTTGGAATTTTTGTTTTGTTGCTGTATACAAATTAATGTCTCTGCTGGTACAAACACAGCTTTCTAGTAAGCCTGGAGGTGTTGAAATGAAAATTAGAACTGTGCAAAGGTTATTTTTATTTATTTATTTTTTTTTATAATGAGGTCTGTAAGGCATGGGCTTGAGTTTGCTGCAACCCGAAAGCTCAGTCCAAAATCATAGCAAAACCTGAATTAAGCATGGTTCTCAGGCCCTGGCAGTGTGGGATCCGTGTGAGAGGAACCAGCTCTTAGTGACAGCAACTGCTGCCCACAGCCCTTGCCCATGCTGGGCAGTCACAGGGATGGTGGAATTTGGCACAGAGGTTTGGCAAAGCCCAGGTGAATTTGTGGTAGTTCTTGGGTCCTTTTGCACATACCAGGGATGCCTGGGTAAGGACACAGAATCAACAGAATGGTTTGGAAGGCACCTGAGAGATTAACCACTTCAAGCTCCCCTGCCCTGGGCAGGGACGCCTTCCACTATCCCAGGCTGGTCAGAGCATCCAGCCCAGCCTTGAGCATCTCCAAGGATGGGGCATCCACAGCTTCTCTGAGCAACCTGTGCCACTGCCTCACCATCCTCACAGGGAAGATTTTATCCCTAATATCTAATTAAGAATCTAATGCCTTAACTTACCCTCTTTCAGTCTGAAGTTGTTCCCCCTTGTCCTGTCACTCCGTGCCCTTGTCCAAAGCCCCTCCCCATCTCTCTTAGAGCTCCTTCAGGCACTGGAAGGGGTTCTGAGGTCTCCCCAGAGCCTTTTCCTTTCCAGCTCTCTCAGCCTGGATCCAGAGCAGAGGGGCTGAGCCCTCTGAGCATCTTTGTGTCTCCTCTGGACTCATTCCAGCAGGTCCATGTCCTTCCTGTGCTGGGGACATTCTGTCTGGGACACCAATGACTGACTACATCCTGTGACTGGGAGAAAGTCATCAGAATGCCACTTTGTCCCTCAACACCTTCCTCCAGACATGGGATTTTGCCCCCTGTGCTCCATCACAGCAGGGCAGGAGCAGTACAGATCCTGATCCCCCTCCTTGCATTAAGTCATGGTTTGAAAAAGCAGCAAGTCCTGCTTTACTTCACACATCTGGGTTATGAGATATCCATGTCTTGAATTATAATGTTTTAATACAGACACATAAAACTTCCTGCCTTAAGACACAAAATGATCTGTAACTATTAGGGATTACAGTTGAATGTTCCTGTTGGGGGAGTTTGAATCCTAAGGCTGCTCAGGGGATTTTAATACTCTTGTCTGGAACAGCTGGTGCCAGTGGAAGTTGCTGAATGAAACAGGCAATGGGCCTTGTCTTAGCTCTCATTCCTCTTTTCATATATTTTTATTTCCATCTGTGAGAGATGTGCCTGTGTTTCAAGATATGAGCAGAGAGCAGGCAACATGGATTATCAGTGGAAAGACTGAACAGGGAGGCAGGAGAGCCCAGGGAAGTAGGAATGCAGCAGGGAGACAGAGCAGAACTACAGACCAGGAGATGGCAGAAAAAAAGTGAGTCTTATGGTATGCCCTGAGTGATAGAAGCAAGGAGACTGAGTGTTGGAAAGGCAGAGGGACAAAGCCTCCAAAGGGAGACAAAAAACTGGGGGCAGGTGAGAACTCAGAAGGGAAAGAGTCTGTACTAGACAATAAACAGGCAAGGGTTGAACAGGAGGAGAAACCAGCAGAAAACATCCGAGGGAGACACCATCCCTGCATTGCACTGGAAAATTGCCAAGGGGAAGGAGCAATTTCCCTGTTACTCCTGCAGCACCAACCACAGATTCTATATTGTGGAGCAGGATCATGATGCACAAGTTTCTGTACAAAAAATTTGTCCCCACCTTACGGAACTTTTCATTTAAGAAACAAGACAAAGAAATGCAGACATTGAGATGGAAAGACAGAAGATAATGAGACCACAATCTGGACATGCAAGACACCCTTTTAAATGCTGTTTGCAACACATGAACAGTCTAATTGATGTCTGTATTTTTATAGCACAAACTGGCATTTTAGGGAATGTTTGAGGAGAACAACAAGGTGAATGTTTACAAAGACACTGTGTTATCCTGAAGGGTAAGAAGAGGAGGTAAGAAAAGGTTTCCCAGGAAGTAGAACAGCAGAGGTTTGCACCATCAGGTTAAAATGGTGAGTGTCAGCTGGGACTGGGAGTGATGGTTAGTCATGGGGAGAACTCATGGATACAGATTCTGTTTGGTACCACAGGGATCAGGGCTCTGGGAGACCTGTACAAAGTGGTGATGTGCTCAGGAAAGGTGCTAATTTTGCCAGTAGTATTCACCATAAGCTTTAATGCCTCAGGATCCTGGAGGATGCCATGTTAATGGAGGTCTGAGATAATGAGAGTGCAGACAACAGCTCTGATGATGTAGATGAATACAGAATGCAAGGGAACTTGATGCAGAACTTTTAAAAATTCAGACAAGCTCTGGTTGTAAGGGCTCCAAGGGGAAGCTGTGTCTGAGTAAGGTGCCCTAATGACTAGCAGCACAGTGATGGTCTGAGGAGAAGGGAATGACCACACGAGGGCAAGGAATGTCCTTGCTTTGAGGAGAGAAACTGGAGCCTCTGATTGTGGAGGAAAATGAGGACAGCAGACAATGGAAAGAATAAGTTATCTGCCTGTGTGTGAGAAACATTCTTTTAGCACAGAAAAGATTCACCCAGGACAAGAGATGAAATAACTCTAATCACCACCCACCTGCTTCTCTCAGGCATCTTTGCTAATACCTCACTTCAGCATGGTGCTTCACCAGCTGAGGCAGAATGAGATGAAGAATTCCAGTGCACAGGTCCTCCATTTACCCTTCTTTCATCCTCCCTAAACCTCTCCAACATCCGAGAGGAGGAATATTGCAGAGTTATTGTTCATCCGTGGATGCAGAGTGCAAGTATGCAGTGCAGTTCACAGCTGCTGAGACAACCTGTGCTTATCCCCAGCTGGGCAAACATCTGCTTAGGTGGTTGAAGAAGATGATCCTGTTGGTCATTTATGTTTATCCTGTGTGTCTCAGGATATTGTAGGGGAAGACGAGAGAATCCTAAGCTATTAATTAATGACCATCAAGACCACAGCACTGGATTTTATTCAGCATCTACATCCTCATTTTGGCAGCCAAAAGTCTGTACTGATCCCTAAGGCACTTGCCAGTGTCTGTTCTTACACTGTGGGCTCGCAATGACTTTTAGGAGAGCTGTTCAGCAGTGCCCTTTTTGGGACTGGGAAGTGGTTAATACAGGGCTGGGAAATAGTTAATACCTCCTGTATTTCTCTGCTTGCTTCCCACAGTGCTCTACTTTATGCAGTGCCATCCATCACAGTGTGAGAGGTGCTCAGTGATCACCCACGCCAGCCAGGGCACCGCTGTGATGCCACAGTCTGCCTCAGTCTGTGTCTTGCCATCCTCCTCACACCCATCCCCTGGGCTGCGCGGGGAAAAGATATCTCAGCCTGCCTAAGGAGAACCATTAAAGGAGAAAACAAGCTGGCAGATATCAGTTTTTGAGCCATTCTTATCTGATTTATTGTGAAAGTCACCTCTTTTGATTTAGGTGGTGCTGATAGTGAATGAGAAAACATGTGTTTCTGAAACAATGGCAATGAAAACATTTTTTGTCAGGGACTGTAGTTTATTGTCTTACTGCTTGAAAAATAAAATATCTAGCAAGGAAGACACTGTGTCATCATAAAGCAAATGTGGATTATACAACACGACAATAACTTCACGGGTAATGCCCAGAGCCGCTTCTGAGTGCAAGTTATGTCGAGTGCTTTGTGCTCAGCTGCAAACCCCCTCCATCATCCAGAGGTCTTCCAGGACTGGGTTTCTACAGCTGAAAATGTGACACATCTGGCTGTGACTCTGAGTTCTCATTTCAGGCTCTTGACCTGGGCTTTTCTCCAGGGAAGGATCCCCAGGGTTGTGCTCATTACCTCCTTGCTTTCTTGTCTTGGGTGGCCCTCAAAAAAACCACCACCACTCTGAGACATGTCTTAGGGTACCTGAGCAGAAAAGCCTCTTCACAATCGGCATTTGGGTTCATATTCAGTGTCTGAGACCATGATAACTTTGGCTGCACTCCTCAGAAGGAGCCACTGGTCTCAGTGCAGGCACTTGGCAGCGCACTCTGCATTTCTTTGTCCCTCTCATTTTCCTGCCTGGGATCCTCTCCCTGATTCTGTTTGACAATGTTTTCTTTCCCCATTTGGCAAGTCAGCTCACCTCTAAGCCTTATCATATTCAAACGTTTAACTGCTTTCAGACCTTAATTAAGAGTAGTAGCAGCAGCAAGAGCCATAGCTGTAGGAATGGCAGTGATTTTTCCTGTCTTAAATTTTAATGGCTTTTGTACCAGGCTTTCCAGAAAGGGTGATTAATGGCACCCAGAGATGCTGAGGTAAATGTTTCTCCATGCTGATTTTTGCCCTTTCTATTCACAGCCCCCTTTCTTGACATGAAAAACTAAAATGTCCATTTAGAAATAATTCTATGATTATATTTTTTCTGGGGTTCAGTAGGTGCTTAATACAGCACTTAATATATATGTTTAATAGGAGCTGATCTATTAAAGACCCAGCTCTTGGTGGTCTCCATGCCAACTCGGCTTTGCTTTGAACAGTAATTGCTAGTATGGTTGGTAGTCTCCAAGGATTTGGTGGTTTTTGGAGACAAAGCTTCTCTAGTCTAATCTTTGGGTTTTTTTGTTTGTTTTTTTTTGTTTGTTTGTTTTGTTGTTTTTTTTTTTTTTTTTTTTTTTTTGTCTTCTGTAGCAGGCTGAAAGGAGTACATGGGCTTTTCATTTGATAGAAACATCCGTACCTGAAGTTTCAGTGCTTTAGGTTTGTAGAATGGGTCATTGAGTCATAAGATGTGAGACATCTGTTTGCATTTGCAGTGAAACACCTGAGAGAGTTTTAAGACCAAAATAAAAAAAGAAAAGGAAAGAACAAAACCCCAGACCAAAGGATGTGAAAACCCTCAGGTCAAGTGGCAACATCGTGATTATTCTCTCAGACAGAAAATATTTACTGTGGCTTGTAACCGTGTCCACCATGAGGTTAATTAGCAAAGTAGATATTGTCACAGTGGAAGCAAGTGAACGCAATTCATAGCAAATCCTCCGAGATAAGCAGCAGACACAAAGGTGATTAAGCTGTCAATAAAGAGAAAGCCCAGAGCAGGGGGAAAAGCAGGTGGATTTCAGTACAAGCCCACAAACTCGACCTGTGCCACCAAGCAGGGAAGTGTTTACATCGATAAAATTTGTACTCCGAGCTCTAGCCACGGACCACGGCCCCACGCCGTGCTGATCCTGAGCACGGAGTGCCTGTGCATCCGAGACGTTATGACTTGAACATCAGCACGGGGTGGGATCCGGGCAGGAGCAGACAGAGCAGCGTGTCCGCAGTGCCGGTGAGCGCTGCTCCCGCCTGTGTCATTCGCTCCTCTCGCAAGCCACACGGCAAAGGCATTGGCGTTATGAAAGCGCAGGTACCGGGCTGAGATCTTCCCCGGACGTTAATTAAGCGCCAGAGAGATGCGGCAGCGTTTTTGCAACCTCGTTTTGCAATCAGATCCGAGGCAGCTTTGCTGCGCTGGGCTGGGTAGCCCAAGGCTGCAGGGGCAGAGTGAGGGGGTGAGCCTTGCCATCACTGGCATCCCCACGCTCGCTTCTCCCAGCTGACTGCACAAAGAGACGATTGTAAGAGGTATTTACTTGTATTTCAAAGCATGTGAACAAAGGCAGCAGCAAAAGCAAAACTTTAGATGACAGAGGGAAGAAAAAATTATAATGCATTTTTAGAATTACGGTGTTGCCATCCTCGGTTGGAAGGACCTGAGATCTAAGCTCCCAGGTTATTTTTTTAGCTCTGTAAGAGCATCTCTGCTTCCTCTTAACTTGGCACAGTCTAAGACTAGCATGTGAGTGCCTCTGGCTTACAGAGCCTGGCTGTACACATGCCTTCCCTCTAGATCATTGGAGTATCAGCTCTAGGTTTGGAAAGGTTATTTCAGATTATAGGGCCATTTGTGTGGTGATGGACCCCTGTAAAAACCAGGGGTCTGCCTCGTGGTGTTTCCCTCCCTAATATGAGTATGTGGTATAAAATCTACAATACTTTAAACATCTGCTTTTAGGCTGTATCTAGTAAAGACAATAAGCTTTGATGATTTTTATTTTGTCTTTCTGGAAATGTGTTTCCTATGGCTTATGACCACAATTCATTTCTAAGTGATTTTCCCTGGCCAATTTCCATTTATCATTTAAATAATCTAGGAACAAAGATGAGGTATTCTGCAAAAAGGTATATGACTCTGTAATCATTTTACCCTCATATCCCCTTTGGGGGAATTATTAGAGATGAAATGACCTTCCTGGCTATCAAGCATTGCCAGTGTAACACGGATGGATAATATGACACCCCTGACACAGAGCCAAAGGCAGGTCGAGCTGATCATGCTGTACCCGCACCTGAAAATGACAGAAACTTGATTAAAATAAATGTGAAAAAGAAGTCTGAGAGTGATAGGAGACCTCTGCTAGCTTGCAGGAGAGTGGGAAATCTCACTGTGATGTATGGCCTTAACTGTACTTTTCATTTGGACCATGATGAGGGAAATTTACCATTTCACTGTCCTCCCCAGGGACCTTGTTCTGTTCTCTTCGTGCTCTTTAGGAGGAAACCATGCCTAGTGCCTGGAGAACTTGGTCACTGGTGTCCTGTACAAGAGCATTTGACATTTACAAAACTCAGTTTCCCCATTTGCTGGATGATGAGTACCGTACATCTCTTATATGAGCTGTTAAGAGCTTGGGTTGGTGAACTTGTAGCATGCTCCATCACACAAAACTACATGGAAAAAATCAATATTCTATATTAGTGCCACTATTTATTTTTCCTCCAGAGACTTCTAGAGCAGTCAACAAGATACTTTAGCACTTATTTGCTCAACTTTTGGGCTGAGAAACTTACATAAGATTTTTGCTTTTTATACTCCCAGGAGCTCTTATCACACTTCTTGGGTAGGCAGCCATCTGTGGCATGTAACACTACAGAACAGTGTCTAACAGAACTGAAATTGCAGATGAAAGTCTGGAAAAGACTTTCATGTAGACCCTCAAACTTGAATTTGGCCAAGGGAAATTAATTTTGTCAGTTCTATCAAGATTTTTGCTGTTAGGGAGCATATGACAAGATATCTGAAGCAATGTGGAAGCCTTACTGGTCCCATTGTAAGATTACTTAGAGAGTAATTTAGAGTGTTGATAAATGTGTCTAGGGCTAAGGGGTCATACCGGACCTCCAGGGTGAGGACTGTGGCTTTAGCCAGGGCTGGTGGGACTGGACATTTATTCCTATTCTTTAAAAGCAGTGCTCTATTTAACACAAGGGTTTACAGAGGGAATATCCCAAGGAGCTCCTTGTGGTAGGTACCGCCTTCCTTTAAATCAGAAACATTGACCCTGGACTTTCAGGGGGAAAGTAAGCAGAGGAGATGCCCAAGAATGCAATTCCTCAGATGTGGGAGAGCAGGGCCAGAGGCAGAGGAGCCAGGCAGCCCACTGATCTGAGGGGAGGTGAGTGCTTCCACTCTTTACCTCCTGTTCCTGCCATTGAGGTACACTTGCTGCTCGGTGTCCTGCTGATGGAGCAGAGACGTTCTGAAGTCCTCTAACTTCATTTTCCGGTTCATCCTCAGGAACAGTTGTGCAAAGAGCATGATTTATCATGACTGTTGTGGTGATCTACCTTGATTTAGTGGTGAAATTACAATGATGGATCATACTTAATTATGATCATTAAAAGACATCAAAAATGTAATCGGCTGTTCATCATATACCTTACAAAGGAAAAAAAAAATACCGCAGGATTTTAAAGACCGGGACTCTAGGTGTTGATAAAATTAGAATATGTTTTATTCATGCTGTGACACTGCATTTTTCCTTCACTGATCCCCTTGCCCAGGCGTTTAACTTCAGAGGCATTGGAGTAGGATTTGAATGAGACTTTAATGAAGTACAGGCAACCCCGTTGTCCTGGTTTTCCCACAGGCCCTGTGGGGTGCAGGTCATGCCCCACGTTGACGATATCCACTGGGCTCCATCCACTGGGAGGGCCTGTGCAGCAGCTCAAGCTGCAGATTAGCACCTTGGTACAAGCTGTTTGGATTCTGGAAAGGAAGATTTGCCCCTATTTGACCTTGATTAAAGTCTAGCACAGTTTAATGAGGCAACATAAAATGCAAGTCAAATGCTCCATGGGGAAAATCTTGTCAGACATAAGGAACAATTGGGATCAAGTCAGTCAGGGCTTCCCTGGGCTTTTAATGACCTGTTAGATTCAGCTTTACGGAGGGTTTTACAAAAAAAAAAAAAAGGGATAATGACTGAAGGGAGCATCATTAGTATTGGAGTGAAATGGCTGATGGCTCCAGATTGCTCACAGGTGTCAGAGAAGGAAAGTTTCTCCCTAGGCAGCAGGCTCTGTGATCCCCCCAAGCTCTGTTATTAGCACTGCAAGAGGGCCCATCAAGGTTAATGGAGTTGGGCCCCCCATGTGCCAGGAGCCACTGGAATGTGAGCAGAGGACAGGGAGAGGGAAGAGCTCAGCACTGGTGTCCCTTCCCTGGTGCCAAACCCATGAGGGGAGTTTGGCAAGATTCAGGGAGGAGCCATATGGCTGAAGGCAGGGACTGGAACATTTGATAAATATTACTATTAGAGTGTGTTACTAGTACCGTTCAGTGCCATAACAGGAAAGGAAAGGTGCTTTGATCATGGTCTGAGCTATCTGAGCAGAAAACCTTTTTGTTGGACACTTCTGCTCAGCAAAGTACAGGAGTCCATCCAGGGAGCTCCACACAGACATACCCGTCTGTGACGGTAATTAATGTTGGCACCATTTACCACATTTCCTTTGCATCCTAAGAGTCTAGCTATGAGCAAATCAAAGCAGGATACATTTTCCAAGAGGTTTGCTTTGACTGAAAAGAGAATTCAGGGAAGTCCAGTGGCCTCTATTATACAGCACTCCAACTCAGATGATTGCTTATCCTATTTGGCTCTAAAACCTGGAACACATTATCATGCCCCAGTTAACAGATGGCAAACTGAAGACTAGAGAAGATGTGTCCAAGGTCGTACAAGGTTGGGAGACTCAGAGGGTATGGGAAACATCTGGTAATTGCATGTGGTAGTGAAATGATGCCGCAGAGAATCTCTGCCAGTGGTCAGCAGGAGGTGCAGAGAGGGTCACTGTGAGGTCTTCATGCTGTGGCTGGAGGGAGCTGGGTACCACGGGCAGGGCTTGCTGCCTTCCCTAAACAGCAGACACAGGTCAAACACAGAGGGACCTCAGTGGCTCACTGTTTGCCCTCCTTCAGGGTGAGGCTGTGGCTCACCCTTCCAGCTGGGCTGTGAGTGTACTTGGCCTCAGAGCTGACCCAAAGTGCACAGGGAGGAGCAGCCACTCGTCCTCTCTTCTGAGACACCTCAGAGTCCTGGGCTGGGAGCTGAGCTGGGTCATGTCCTAGGTTACACTGTAAGATATGCCCAAGGTATGTATTCTATCACCATCTTCATGAACTGTTGAAACCAGGTGGGGCAGTGTTTCCCTTGCCCCCACCCTCTGGAATATCTTCTGTTAATGGGCCCATTAATGCTCTGCTGTGTGACTCATGGGTAACTCCCTCCGGGAGTTATCGCTGGTTAATGGGCAATCAAGGACCCAATGTATGAGTCATAAAATTACATCACTCCATTGAGGGATGCTCCTCCCAGGGGGAGGAGCCAAGCATTCCCACCTGGATATAACCTGGGATAGCACAGGGGGCCCTCACCCCACTGGATCCCCAGAGGACAAGAGCTACCAGACTTTTCTACAGGATCACTGCTTCAACAAGACCACTTCATCTGGACTGCTGCCACTGCTCTAACTAACAGGGTGTCAGCTTGTACTACTGCATTGGTTTTATTTTATCTTTTTCCCCCCTCCTATTAAATAGTATTTCTGACTTGGAGTCTCTCACTGGCTTTGCTTTTAAACCAGTACAGGCATTCACCAGGAAGCTGATGTGGAGGAAGGTTGTGGTGGGCCCAAGTCAGAGGGCTCCTTTCTAGAGCTGAGAGGGGTTGGACTTCAATCTTCTCACTGCAGAAATCCAAGTCGCAGCCAGTGGCTGTACAGCAGAATTTTGACCTTTTCATTTAGAAAAGCTCCACTTCCTGCCAAAAGGGCAAATTCTTACAAGTGTGTTTCCTTCTCTCCCGTGGTTCTGGAATGCACATAACTCACTTTTCAGTCTAAGCAAAGTGTTTTCACAGAGACAATTGAAAGAAATTAAGAATGGCACATCATGATCATTTATATCATGTGTATCTCAGAAATTTCATCAATTCATACTACATTAGGGAATATGTAAACTAAATGTGCACTCATTTGGCATAGTCCTCAGAGCAATTATTCTTCAGTTGATTTAGTACACTTGATAAAAATAAAGGTTAAGGAGGATGTTAATTTGGGATTTTTTTTTCTGGTTTTCATAATGTATTAGAATGCAGATTAATTCCAGACTGTATAATACTGCATCCAATTCGCTATCACATAAAAACAACTTGCATAAATCAGGGGAGCAGGCCTGACCCTTGTGCTTGAACACTTGAAGGGAATTTTGACATTGACTTCTATAGGAGCAGGACCAGTGTCAAAACCTAGATATAACATGAATCCGTGCCAGACATGTTAGAGCTCTGCTTGGAACATCCTCATTGGAGCATAATAATATGTGAGAGAGAGACACACACTGTGAGCACTCCTGGGGTTGGGGGCCCTGGGCAAAATGTTGGTGGCAGAACTAATTCTAGTCTGAGGAAATTAGAATGCCAGTGTTGTGAAATGTTGTTGCTTCCAAATCTCAGCCCATCAGACTACCCAAGACCTACATTTTTCTGTCCAATTTTGGGGGTGGGGGGTGTTGGCAGGACATCCTCTGGAGACAGTGAAAAGATATGAAACTACTGCAGATTTTTTTTTTTCTCTGAGTTCAAGAGAGAGGAGTGAAAACCTGCCAGAGGTGCCCTAAAATTGCTAATGAAAGAGAGTGAGAGAGGCATTTGCTTCAATATGCTCAGCCAAAATGGGATTTTTCAAAGGAGTCTGGATAAAGACATCAGACACAAAGAAATCAGTACCTAATAAAAGAACTTACCTGAGTCAATCCTGCTGATTGGCTTCAATAGCAGACATGTGGGTGTTGAAGCAGAATCCACTGCAGACATTTTTAAAAAAAAAAAAAAGAGAATGAAGAGGAAAAAGAAAAATAACATACAAGTAGTAGGCAATGCTAATAACACGAGTAGGAAAGAGTCCTGCCTCTGCAGGGTTGAGAGACTGCTTCACAGCAGCTGGGTGGAGTGGTGGTAGTCTTCTCCCTCAGGAATAAATCAAGCCTCTATCCTGATGTGGATCTGGGGACAGACGAAGTAAAGGAAATCTCCCCAGAAGAAAAATAGGATTATAGAAGTATTGAATAAGGAATTACATGGGAGTTATACATGGGAGATTTCGCTGTAGAAAAATGGGGTTACATACATAAACCTGTGGCTTAGTTCAGAAAACTCTTACCCATGGCCTTCTGACTGAGGGATGGCATGTCTTCGTTCTCTTTTTACTGCTACTCCCTGTCACTGGTGCTGTGGGGACAACCCCTGTGTCCCTAGAGCTGCCTTAACCCATCATAGAAGTGGGAAAAGGCTTTATCTCCATTAATGTTCGCCCCCTGTACACTGACCCCACACCCTTGGTGCATTTGGGGTTTGCAGACAGCCCACTGTCCCTGGCAAACCCCAACAGCAGCCACACAGTGCCAAGGGCAGTCAGAAGCCCACACGCAGGAAGTGAGGGCTGCTCACCATCCTTTCCCCGTTCCTTGGCATTGTCAGCCCTGAGAAACCTGCTCCCAAGGGTGCTCTTAACAACTGCGTCTGAAGAGCAGTGGGAAGTCAGCTCTTCATTTATCCTTTCTGCCTCTTCCTTCTCTTCCAGGCCCAGGCAGGTCCAGGCTCTTGCGGACATGTGTACGCAAGTCGGGAAGATTTTATTTTGCTCCTTTCACATCGGCTCTGTTTGGATTTGTGTGTGTGTGGGAGACAGCTGGATTCACAAGACATGCCAAGTTTCAGCCATCCCTGGTCCAAATCCTGTTGAACCATGTGCATCCAATTCTCCTCCCTCCGTCCTTCCCTCCCCCGGGTTTGGAGGCGTGAGGGAGGCGCTGGAATGCCACAGGAGCCTTGCCTTGGCTGGGGAGATGGGTGCTATAATTAGGCACAGATCCTCTTCTTCTGTCCTCCACACAAGATGTCAGAGTTTATTTTCATCGTTTGCACATCCTTGGGTGGTTTTTGGTAATGCCCCCCAAGGGCAGGCCTGGGGGGTCCCAGTGAGGGTGGTTGGGAGCTCTGATCTGCACACAGGGGCTTTGCTTCAATTATCAGGCAGCACAGGTGGGCCCACGGTGCCTCAATTCCATTAAGCTCATTTTTTGGACCAATGAGTAAAAGTACACATTTCTACATTTTTTGGACTAAGACAAGTGTGCTGAGCAGGAGTTCTCAAGATGCCAAATGTGATTTCACAGCCACTATCCAGATAGAATTGCCCTTTAACATCATCCAAGAAGTTCTTATACACAAAAATTATTCTGTCATACATAAAATGGCCCAAGTAATTTGGATGAGTTATTTAATAAACTTTGCCTCGCTGTAATCTACAAACAATTTATGATGTTCTTGAATTTCCTCATAATTCAGTTATTTCTTGCTAGATAAGTGGGACAAATAAGCTGTGGCCTGTTGACTGCATGTAAGTGATTAATTAATTGCATATTTCTGGATGCTGGAGTTTAAGTGCATTGGTCAGTCTAATTGGATCAGTAGACCACATGGTGTACTTATGTTCTCAAGTTGGACGGATGCTTCTCCTTGAAAGAATCCTCCAAGAATAAAAATTCCTGATCAAGCATTTAAAGCAGGCATCCCAGCTGAAATGCCAGGATGCAGGCAGCCACAAACTCAATCAATTACCTGAGCGCTACTGGCATCCCAGAAAGCGAAGTGCTGCATTGTTCAAGCCTTTTTCCAAAAGAGAATTCCAGCTCCAGAAAGTATTCATAGAAGTATTACCTAATAATCATTTTGCCAAGCTCATTCCTGCCAGCAAGTTCACTTGTTAAAACACATGTAAAGTACAAGCTCAACTGAAGCAAATTTCTATGAAAATTATGTACAGCACATGCTTTCATCCGCTCTTCTGAGCTCTCACAGTGCTGATATTAAAAGGATCAGCAACATCTCTCTTTGCACCATGTTTATTGCAGTTTTATGTAACCTGTATGCCACGTACATCCTGGCTCTGTCATTAATTTTAAGCTAGGCCAAATTCATACATATTAGATAATAAGCATTTTTAGTCCCCAGATGTGTGCGTTAATTAATTTTATTTCATTCAGAGCAATTGTCCTTATAGCTCTGTGCTCATTAAAAGAAGAAGTTGAGAATCCTCCTTTGTGCTAGGCTTAATTTGGGTGGAAATCACAGAAGCTGCCTTACAACTTCTTTGTCGATGTAGATGAGTTTTGACTTGCAGGCAACCCCTCCTCCTCCCCACCACTCTTACTGACTCAGGACTCATTTCCAATTCCTCCGTGTAAGCACACATCACTCTAAGGAGACAGAAATTACATTTAAAACAGTAGAAATAGCCAGGGAGACCTAGTTCTGTGTGTTTTCCTTTTGAAAGATCTGAGCACATTGTACTGAATGGAAATCCCTACAATGAAGCAGGTGCTGGAGGGCCACCTCCCCATGTCCCCATTGTCCAGTTAACCTGTCCAGGGGCAAACTGTCCTTCCAGGTGGCATTCAGGGTCTCTTACCATGCATGTGCCCCATGCTGGAAGTTTCTGATGCGTAACTGACAGAACAAACTATAGTTCATAAGCAGCTCATTTGTGATCAGGTAGAATGGCTGAAGTTGGTACAGATTCTGAAAGGGGTTTTTAAATTATTTTTATTTTTGTTTTGTTTTGTTATCTCTTGTTTATTAGCAGGGCCTGTGTGCCCCAGACTTGTCTTTTCTCAGTGTTGACCATTTGAGCCTTGAGATCGCTGCTGCAGTTGCTGTTTATTAAAAACCTATTTGACATTTATTAGGAATTATAAATGGACCCTGCACAGGCTGGTCTCTCCTCCAGCACTGATGCTGTTGGATATTTTTGAGTTCCCTTGTGTTTCTCACGCATTTTCACTGTGAGAGAAAGGCTCTTTAGGGGTTTTGATGTGGAGCCAGCATTTGAGCTGTTGGATTTAGAGGAGGTGTGGCTCAAGCTCATCTCTCACAGATCACAGCAGAGGATGAAGATGCTCAGCACCTGCTGGGTTGGTGAATATTCCCTGGTGAAAGGCTGCTCTCAGCTTCTGCCTCCCGTCCCCCCAATTTTCATTTGCAGTTGACATCTTTCCTGACTCAACCAGACATGTAACACTGAATAACACATTTTAGCTCTGAGTTAGCTACTTGAGGTGTGTCTAAAAAATGTATGAAGCACCAGCCTGGGTCTTGGCTTCTTTGGTGAACTTCCCAAGATGTGATTGGTGAGGACCATTTGAGAGGGAGACAGTCCCAAAGGGAATACATCCCTCCCAGAAGGTGAACCTTAGGGAACAGGGCAGCTCTACCTCTCCTATAAATACACCATTTCTCCTCATCTGAAGAGGGCAATGAGATGTGCAGTGTGTCCTGATGATCATCAGACATACACGATTCCCTGGCTAAGGGAGAAAAGGCAGTTTAAAACCACAGGGGCTAGAGGAGACTTCTCTTCCAGCTAAAAGACTTTCACAGAATGTGCCTCTGATGGTACTGCACAGGGAGCCCGCCTTTCCCCAGCTCTCTTGAGGGTTTTTTTGGCACCATTTTTCCAATGCTGATCTTCTCAGCTAATGTCTTGAATTCCTCTGCCTGGTAATGCAATGTGGTCCTCTGAGACCCCTGGGCCTATTTAATTTCATGCATGTGTAAGATACCTTTTCCCTTTTGGCACCATGATACCAGCTGCAGTCACTTTAAACACTGCCAGTTATCAGAATCTGTACAGGGGACAGGAGGAGGGAGAAGATAGTGGATTTGCCTTGAGAGCTCCTCTAGAAATCCAGCCCCACGCAGCAGACTGCCTACGTAATGTATTACTTTTTAATAATGTAAATATATTAACATTAGTGTGGTCTTCTCAATCTCCCATACCTAAACATTACATCACTATCAGGAGCAAATGTAATTAGATACATAAACATGAAAAATATTGGGACATTAACATAAAGAGCACCAATAAGTTGCTTTGCTTGTCATGTAACTGAAAAGCATTCAGGGTTCACCGTGCTGTGTGCAGCGAGCAGGGATCGAGCCTAATGCGAGGGGACAGCTCCGGTATGCCGAGCCTCACCCGAAATAACTTCACAGGGACACTGCCAAGGGTCTTTTTAGGTCTGAAAGTTAACATTTCTGTGAAGTTGATTAGTGCTTGCAAGCGCTCTGTGCTATTTTCTAATCAGTGACATTCGTTCTCTTGGTTGTTTAATGGTATTAGCAGCAGCAGAAGTGGAACCATTTGTTTCAGGCCAAGCAATCATAATCCTGCTCGCTCTAGATGCTGGTATTTAAGTATGCGTGGGATGCTGTTTTCATCCCACACTCCTCTTCTATAAGATTTTTGCTTTGCAAAGTTTTCCAGTCTCTTGGTCTTCTGCTTAGCACCCTCCAGGTAAGCCTGGAACTGAAGAAATGTCAACCATTTTAAATAAGGTACAATGCCAAAATGACAGATGAAGATTTTAAACTTCCAAAGCAAAAAGGAATTATTTAGCATGACTCTACTGGGAGTACAGACTCCTGCTGAGAAAAAAAGGGATGCTTTGAATGACTTTCTGGCAAGGAAATCTGTGGAATAGCCCAAGAGGGAAATGTCGAGTCCTTGCTGCTGAGGTAGATTAGATCCATGCTAGAAGACACCTAATCTTGGCTGGAAGACAGGTCAGTGGTGCTTCCCCAGCCAGCTGTGCAAGGGATTTTCTAGGCTGGTCATGAGCTCCTTAGGGCCCCCAGTTTCACATTACCCAGGTGCAGAAGGAAGGCTTGGCTCCTCACTCGGTGGGGACAGGATTCTGAGCTGAGAGCTACGTCCATCCTCAGGGCACAGAGAGGAAAGGAGCAGTGCAGCCTGACTGTGTGCAACCAGCAGCAGCGTCTGGGCTGAGATAAGGCTGTCCCACCTTCTCCCCACCCTGTGCTGTCTCTCTGTGCCAGGTCTCTGAAGCATCCACAGTCTCCCTGCCTGCTACAGGCTGTGGACACACAGCAGGGATGTGATGATGTGTGGGGTCAGCCTGGGTTTGCAAGAGAGCACCTACAGTGCGGGGCCAAGCAGGGTGTGGGGTTTTCCTGATGTGGACCACCTCTGAGCTCAAGTCATGTACTGAACTGCTCAGTGCAAGCAAACCCAGCCAGGAGAGTGTCAGGTGGGCCTGGGCTTGCTGGGGCTTGAAGAGTCAAAGGTCTGGGCAGGGGGTGCTTCCTTGGGTGTAGGGTGGAAGGGGACCCTGAGATTGTTGGCAGTGGCTGAACCGTCTGCTCCAAAGCAACCTGTCACTGGCAGTTCTTCTTGTTTTGTCTCCTGAAATTATCCTCGTTCTAGGTTTGGATGCCAAATCCTCTTTCACCTTCATCTCTTTTTCTTTCTATACACACCTTGTTCTCTTAATTAGTTGCATTTCTGCCTCTTCTTTGCTTCTACTGCAGTCCTTTTCCCAGCTCTGCTCACTGATCTCGCTTTTCTTTACTTTCTGTCTGCCCTCTCATGGCTGGATATTTATTTGCTTATTTTAATTTCTCCGGCAGGAAAGCCTTTTCTGCACCACATCTTGTAGACATCAGAGGATCTTCTCGGCCCCTTTCTGTCCTCCCCTTCCCTGTGCCGGCGTCTTTCCTTTGCTCTCTCCCCCTCTGCGAGTTGTGCTGTTGCTCTGCTCTCACTGCCATGGTAACTTCAAAAAGGCACGGCCATTTGATATACCAGGCGAAGGAGAAGTCCGCAGGAGTTTGTGCGTGCATGTGGATGTGTCAGGGGAGGAAGGGGAACATCCTTCCCCTTTCTCTTTTCATTTTTAGGTTCAAAGCATCTCATTACAGCGGCTGGGAGGAGGCAGCCAGCTCTCTGTGGGACAGGAGCCACGAGCCCCATCCTGCTCCCCGTTTTGGGGCCGGGGATGCTCAGCTGCTCCACAAGCCCGGCTCTGCAGCAGTGAGGAAGAGAAAAAAAGAGGCAGCAAGATCTTAAAAGTCTAAAGCATAGTAAGGAACAGCTCTGCTCCTGAGGGGAAACATATGGGGCATTAGAAGCTCTTTCCCCAGCTTTCACATTTATTCTTGAAAGTCTATGGTGAAGGAAAACAAGCACAACACTTCACACCAGGCACAGGGGATGGGGGTTGCGGCAGCAGCAATCAGGCAGGACCGGACCCATGGGCAGGGTCAGGGTGGGGCAGCTCTCCCTGAGCTTTTGGGCTGGGAGGGGAGGCATCGAGGCAGAGATTTCTCAGGGGTATGGTCCCAGGTAAGCCTGCTGATTCCAGCAGGGGGTGCAGCACCCTGCAGCCAAACCCTGGGGCTGTGCAGGGAGTGGCGGAGACTGTGGCTGCAGCCTTCAGACCCATCCCTACAGAGCAGGCCATGGGATCATAAAAAAAGAATCGCAGAATCACAGGTTCTTGAATCGTTTGGGTTGGGAGGAATCTTAAAAGTGGCCTCATTCCCAACTCCCTGCCATGAACAGGGATGCCTTCCTCTGGACTTGACGGCTCATAGGCCCATCCAGCCTAGCTTTAAATACTTCCAGGGACTTCCCATCTCTGCCCTGTCCCACAGCAAGCAGTAGTGCCCTGAGTCCTAATGTGCTGTGTGCCCAGAACTGGCTGTGGATGAGCAGCCAGAGCTGGAGCTGGGTTCCTTGAGGGTCTGGCAGCAAAGGGCCTTCCTGGGAAATAACAACTACTGTTTTGGACTGACTGTATATTTTCTTCACAGTCTCATTTTGAAAGCAATAATGATATTTTCCTCTCCCCTGGCTGCTGGGAAGCATCTTGGGGAATTAGTTGCAGGGAGGTGTTGTGGGAATGGCTCCTGCCTGGGAGCACAAGGGTGCCAGCAGTGAGGAGGAGGAGGAGACTTCAGCTTCTGCTTCCCCTACTTTGTTACCAAAACCTAAGAAAAAATAGTATCTGGAGAAATGTCTCTGTATTGAGATATTTGTCTTGTTGAGTTGTTGGCAGAAATCAGTCCCACAAGCTGTGGAAAGAGAGGTGCAGCCTCGAGCATCAGGACAGGGTTCCAGGACCATGGGAATCCCATGGGCCACCAGAAGCAAGGCTGGGATGTGCCCAGGGTAGAGGCAATGCAGGCATGGAGTGATGCCTGTGCAGGCAGGAGCAGGCTCATCACTGCTGGGGCTGGCACAGCTGTCTTTGCAGGAGGTAGGGTTGAAAGCAGCTTTTCTGCTGCATGGAGCTGGGGAAGAACAAACCCAGTGCTTCACACGGACCAAGGAGGGGATTCTCTGCAAAGATTTCCTTATATAAATACCCTCCTGTGGCTTTCAATATGGCTGGGGAGGAGGGAGAAACAGTCTGGGCCAGCAAAGCTGAAACCTGGTTTTCTAATCTGTGAAAACCAAGCAGGTAAAGAATAGAGGGAGGAAAAGAGCAAACAGTGGTGACCTCGCTGTGTGTCTTGAGGGAGCAGAAGGAGATCCCTGAAATGATGCTCTGCCCTGCTCACCTGTCCCTGTCCCCCCTCACACATCTAGAGCTTTGTAGTGCACCTTCAATGACTGCACAAGGGACTGGGTGGCTGCTAATGAAGCAGGATGTGGTTGAAACCTATTCCCTGGAGCAGTGAGAAGTCAGGTCCCTTTATCGTAATAGCATCATGGCCAGGCTATATTAATGCAGATTATAATGCAGATGCGTTATATTTAATTTAATGCAGACGCTGTATTAATGCGGATTTGCATTATCAAGTTACCCATGAAAGGACTTGACCAGGTGCACGGGCTCCTGCTGTGCTGTGTTCTTGCCAGGGAGACACACTGGGAAAAAAATGCAGTCAATCTTCTTGGCTGAGAGAAGCAGAGGCACACCTGGCCAGGTAGGGCAGGTTGGCCCCAGGACTGAACATTCCATGTGCCTTCTGCAGGGTCTGAGTTCAGCTGATGCAGGCTGAAACAGGCTCATGGAAACTCCTTGGCCTTGGCTGTGCATCCTGGAACCAATCTGCAGAGCTCCCTGGGGAGGAGAGAGCTGATGGGGACAGTCCGAGAGGGAAAATTCAATGAAAAAAGATGGGAAGAGAAAAAGGGAAATTGCATTTGAATTAATACTGGTTTGGTTTTCATCTGAAAGTATTAAAAAAATTGGAGGAAACTTGTAAATGAACTGATGTTTTGAGCTGAAAAGACCTGAAAGTCTGTCAGTGAAGTCTTTGACTTAAGATTTTTCTGTAAGCAAATAGCAGACATGTTTTGATGCTTAAGCTCATTTCTTTTTATTAGAAAGGGTGTTTGGTTGTTTGGTTTTGTTTTCCCATGTTTTATATCAGAGAGAAAACATCCTTGATGGAAATTTGCGATCCAGGAGGGATTCTGTGAGTCTGCCACCACAACACATCTTTTCTGTACAAAATGTCTCCAGCACCAGAATCCTGGGTTAATTTGCCATTCTTGCTGGGCTACAGACAAACTGTTTAGCTGATTAGAGCTGTGCAAACACACCCACCACTGCACACACTGGTGCTCACAAACTGACAAACAACAACAAGCCAGGGGCTGGTTTTTCCTTCCCAGAGCCATTCAGTCTTCACCCCTGCCCAGCTCTAGCTCTGGCTGTGAAAATCAGCCTGTCTTACCCAGAAACACCTTTAGGACCTCTGGCTCTCATTTTGTGTTCTCACTGCCTTCCCCAATCCCCCCCTGGCCTGAAGCCCCTCCAGCCCTGAGCTGTGCTCACCATTTGCCCAGCAGCTGCTCTCCATCTGTGGGGCTGCAAGGAGCTGGGCCAGGGTGGGGCTGGGGGTGAGAAGCTCTCAGCCCATCCTGGAGCAGAAGACTGGAAGAGATGGAGTTTTTGGGGCTGTGGTTTGGGGGTGGTGTGGGGGAGCTGCTGCTCGTGCTCCATCACAGCAGCTGCAGGAGGATCTGCTCCCTGGGAAAGGACAGGCTGGGAGCATTCCTCAGCTTCCCTTGTGGGCATGCAGATGGGTGAGGGGTGCCCGTGTGGAGGGAGCAGATGGAGGCAGACTCAGGGATGAAGGTGTCTGGAGGTCCCACTCACTCCCAGGGGAGGTAGGAGGACTGGCCAGCCTCTCCACATGGGATGCTTGGAAAGGGGGTGCAGTGTCTGACAGGGCTGCTCCCAAACCCACCCCAAACCTTCAAGGGCAGGAGCACCATGGTGCTGACTCTCTCTGCTCCCTGTTTTTCGGCCATCCCCTTTGAGATCCTAGTAGGGTTGTGCTCACAGGAAATCTTAGTGGCTGCCCAAATGAGCTCCTTGTTGCTGCAGCAACACAGAGCGGTGTGAGCAACCCTGAGTACCTGGTTCCTAAAATCCTGCTCCAGCATTCAAGCCCTGTGGTGTTTGTGAGGCAGAGCTGCAGGGACACGCACACAGAACTCTGCCTGCTCCCAGCCCTGCCCGTCATCCCTGCACTTGCCCTACCTGGAAGACACAGAACCCAAATTCTGCTCCTGGGGAAAAAAAAAAAAAACAAACCACTCATCTCTTCTCATACAACTTGGGAAAAAGAAATTTTAAACCCCCACCACCAAAACACACAAAAAGGGTGTTTTGAATTGAGCTCATATTTTTCCAAACTTCTTTTCTCTTTGTCCTTGAAGAAAGTCTCTTGGTTTCCTCTGTCTGCCTGCTGAGAATGAATTTCCTAGCAGGGACACCTTGTCAGCTTTTTTTCTTGGGCTCAAATTCAATGTTTCAAATGAAATGCCTCTTTTAGTCTCATCTACTTCATCTACAAGAAGATGGGTGAAAAAAATCTATTTTCTTTCTTCTTTTTAGAAGATTTCTGTTTTCCCTCCAAGTGGCCTTATGGCTCCTTTTAAGAAATTATATAACAAATTGTGAAAATCTGGAAGGGAGCTGGTAGTTTGATTTCTTTAAGACTCTCCCTTCTGCCACTAAGACAAAGAAAGGAAAAGTAACATTCAGTATGCAAAAAATGTCTAATAAAAAAAAAATCAAACCTACTGTTTTGCTTTTGAACAAGGTGCAAGTTAGTGAATATTTGTTAAAATTTGAGACAGCAATTGTCTAAAAAAATAGTTTCAAAGAGGAGAAGGTTGTTTTTTCTTCTTAAGTGAAAAAGCCCCTGAACCTCTCTTCCTTTTAACATCAAAAGGGAGCTAGATTGCAGAGGAAGAGAGGAAAACCTTAAATCTCTTCAGAAGGGAAAGCAAGTAACTTAGTCAAAGTGATCTTATTTGTGAGGGAATAATTTTTGGTTCGCTGTGTTTTTTTTTTTCCTAAGATCATGATCAACTGACTCGTAAATTTTTAACTGAGCTGGTGGAACCTCTAGTCTACCTGCAGGGGTGTCAAATTGGTACTGCCTTGGGCATGACTAGGTTATGCTGACCTGCCCATTTTCCGAAAACTCCACCAGCAGGCACCAAGCTGGAGTTTCCCCTCGTCTTTGAGGAGGTGTTTTCAGTGGTACAAGGGTTCAGGAAAATGCTTGCAGCTCCCTAGGATGGCATTTTGCACTTGTTCCTGTAGTGATGCAAGCAGAGGCACAGATCTAGGGCTGGGGGGAAGATGAGTGGTGCCTATCCTGCCTGGCGCCTCTCACAGCCTCTGCATTTCCACATAAATAGTGATGATAAAGAGGGCTTTTCAGATGTGACCCCCAGGTATTTCATGTTTATGCAAGTGGCAATCTCTGGGAAAAAGACACCTGCCAAGGAGTGTTCTGGTGCTATATCTGTGAAAGCCAGTCAGCCTTGTCCAGACCAATATCAACCTCCATACCCATCTGCATATGTAGCATCTGCCTAGTCTTTGAAAAAGACTGATAAAATACTATTTTATAAGTGGTACTGACCTACAGTTCTGAGTTTTGTCTTTATACATATTCTGTAAAAAAGAAAAAAAAAGCTAGTAGAAGAGGGGGAAGTGTTTTGAAAAGTTTCATTTTGATTTCCATTCTATTCTTTTAATGTTTCTTAATAAATCTATCTTGATACCTTTACGTTTGGGCCTGCTTTGATTTTCTCCTGATCCTATCTCACAGGAAGAAAAAAAAGGTAAACACTGAAGCTACTACAGCCAGCCTGGTGGATTTGACATTGAAATCCTCATTTCAGCCTCAGCTCTGATGGCATGCTAGCTGCCCCAGGAGCGGTGCCCTGTCCTACCAGGGCCCCATGCCAGCTGCTGCCCAGGAGGCTGCACAGCATCACCACACACCTAACTGGGGGAAACTCAGCCTGCCCTGCCAGCTGCTGCTCATCAGCCCTGTGTCCTGCAGCTGATGGAAATGACTTGTGGCGAGCTCTGTGCAGGCTTTCCTCTTANTCGAGCCCACAGAGGTTTTAAGGTGAAGGCCAGTCCTTCTTTTCACCTTATTCTTCATGGGTCTAGGTGGTAATTTGTAATTAGAAAAGTCTGCATTGCGGGTCATGAGTAGTTAGTTATTGAGCTAAAAGTAAAAATAATTTAAGTGTAATTTCTCAATTAGACAATTTACCCTTAAAAAGCCTTGTAGAGAAAGAGATAAGAACCATTTTTTACTTTGTTAGCTAGAAGTGCTGTAGAACTCACAGTTTGTGAGACTGTAATGTAAATAAGAATTAATAAACATCTGAGTCCAAACAAGACGTACTGTCTGGTGCATTTAATCCCAACTCTGGCAGAAAAATAAGATAAAAACTACACTTTCCATCACAGCAGCACAGACAGTGGTGCTGGAGCCTGCTGCGCCAGGCATGGTGTGGGGCTCCCTGCTGATTGTTGGGTCTCTGGGGGCTCAGAGCTGCCATCCCTGATGGAGGTTCAGCAGTGACAATGGCCAGTGCCATCAGCACAGGACCTGGGAGGTGAAAGGTTTTGTTCACTGGTGTTTGCACTCTCCCAGTTTCCCCTGTGGTGCTGGGGAAGTCGGGTGAGTACACGGAGAGCTGCCCCAGCGAGGGCTGGGTGTGCAACAGCAGGGGTAGAGAGATGCTCCTGCTTGTGCACATGGGTTAAAAGAAATAAAATCAGCACCAGTAAAAGAACACAAAGCTGGGCAAAACTTGACAACAGCTGGAGCCTGTGACAGGCAGAATTACAAATGCTGTAGCCCAGGGCTGGGCTCTGGCTGGACCTGCTTGTCTCCAGAAGATGAACATTTTTCCCTCTTTTGCAGAGCAGCAAAAGCTATTCCTGTAGCTGTTGAGTCCTTTTTGAAAGTTAGTAAGGATTTTTTTTCTTTTTTTGCCTCAATAACCTACAGCAGAGAGTCCTACAGGCTAATTATATGTTTCATTTTAAATCCTTTAATTTTTTTGTAGTTCAACTAGATAACTGTGTTTTTCTCCCACATCTTTGATTCAGACAGATGATTTGCTTCATTAATTGATATGTGGAGGAGGGGGGCTAGAAATGAGCTATATTTATGCTTCAAAAATAATATTTTCTCAACTGAATTTTTTCCTTCTATGAATCCTCCTATTTATTTCAAAATTATCCTGAAGTGAATGTCATCAACCTTTGTGCAGGAGTCTTTTGCTGGATTAATTAGTCCATAATGAATCTACTTCTCATGCACTTTGATTTTCAGCTTTCAGGTTGGCCGGGTGTCAGACTGCGCCCAGAAATGTGCTTTCTCTCCTGAGCTGTCAGAAAGAGGAGGAGGGCAGGGTGCTGGGGCTGCCTGAAGAAGTGACAGTTTGGAAGAGCTGGGATTTTGGCTGTTGAGGTGAGAACACATTTGGGAGGTACTTGATTCCTGCAGGAGCTGCTGAAAACTGGTGAGATCAGAATGGAGCCACCCCAGAGCCCAGCCTGGTCTGGGTCCAGCTGCTCTCTTGCATGGCATAGGCATCCCTCTGCCAGTGATGGATTCACATCCCAGAGGGAAGATTTTGTGTGACCCTGTCCCTTGGTGATGATTATTTCAGCTCTTCCTTTTCCTGGACAGAAGGAGAAATTTGTGAAGGTCCCAGCCCTGAAAAGCAGACACCAGAGTGAATCACACCATTGCACTGGTGTGACACCAGCCAGGGTCTCATCTCCCCAGGGAGTTTTCCAGCTCTGCTTGCTTGCTGCTTTCTTCTTGGCTTTTTTTCTTTGGCTTTCAACACACTTTGGTGAAAAAAAAAAATGGGTGTGAACAATTTTTCATGAGAAGCTTCCATTGCAAAAAGTGCTTTTTTTAGGAACTCAGCATCTTTATAAGTGAAATGCCAGAAATCTCACAAGCTGAAGCTGAAATGTGCTGGTTGCAACATTAGGTGCTAACAGTTGGCAAAGCTTGAGTCCCAGTGGCTACACCACCAGAGAAAATGGCAGGCATTTCCTTGGCTTTTAAATTTGGGCTGCCTCACTTGTGTGACAAGAGGAGACAGGATAGGACTGGGCTTGGGCTGGCTGGCTGTGACTGACACGGTTCAGGGACAGCTTTTTATGGCTCTCATCATGGTGACGTTCTGATTGCCTCCCTAGCACTAATGAATTTATCCCCTAATGGGTCTGCCAGGTAGGAAAATATGATTATCTCTGATTTGCAGATGAGCCTGCTCCACGTGGCTCCATTTGCCTGACATCTCTGGCCTGCGTGACACTGGTGGTGACACATCCCATGCAGGTGGTGCTGCTGCTCCTGGCCCCACGGTGCCTGCATGGGGCTGGGGCTGGCCCCACCATGGGTCTCAGAGACGCTCGTAAAGCCACCAAGAAACCTCTCCATATCAGCAATGTTTTTGGCTGAGAAATGTGGGAAAAAATGCCATGTCCACTGTTGGTTTTTTCTTGGAATCTTCAAACCAAACTCTAGTTGGTGGTTTTTGGGGAGAATTGTCAGTGGTTTTGTCTACATATCTGAGGATTTTTATAGAAATGCTTGCAAAAAGAAAAAAAAAATTTGCATAACATGTTAGTAACAGTCTCAAGAAGACTGGGAGAGGAGAAAACTTTTTTTAGGAGAGTAAAAGTAGATAGAATGTTTTGTGAGATTCAAAGTGTTTGATGCTGGCACTAGCTTGGGGTAAGGTGGGGAGAAATGTTTGCGAAAACCTTCAGTTGGGACTAAACCTTTCATCTGACAGTCAGCCTCCAGCACACCAGAAAGACTGTGACCCCTGGCTGGGCAGCCTGTCTACCTGCCAAAATCTCAGACCCTGCCACCTCGCTGGGGACAGACCTGAGCACGAGTCTCTGCCGTGGCCCTGTGCCAGGCACTGCTGGCTCCTGCCCTGCTGCCTGTGAGCAGCTGCAGGCTGGGGACAGGCATGAATGGTCTGCAGGCAGATTTGTGGCAATAAGAGCTTTGCAGGTTGGTGCCATGCTGGGGACAGCCGGGTGGCCACTGGCCGAGATGAAGGATGATGCCTCTGCTCTGCTCTGCTCCCCTTTGACCTGAGCTGAGCAGCAAACTCAGCTTGGCCTCTGGGTGGAGAGGTGGCACATATGGATTTTGATAACTTTGTTCTGCTTAGAGGTCACTGTCCGCTTTAAATATTCATGTTCTGGGGGACATTGAATAAATAATGCTGAACTTGTTAAGCTGAGTGGCTTGCAACTTTTGCATTTTGTGTCTTGTTTGCAACTGAGAAGGGATGTGAAGCTGCTAAACACAACCCACTCTTGAACCAGGAAAGGTTTTGCTGTTCAGACCCCATTTTCTGCTCGCTGGCTTTGAAAAGCAGGACTGAAATGCTTTGCAGACAGGTGTCTCCAATGCCTACAGGCTGGTTTCCATTTTTGGGGGGAGAAAAGGAAAAAGAGGGTCCTGTAAATGGATGGTTTTGTTTTGATCAACCCTCAGTACCCAACATGGGTCGTTGTGTGTGGTGATGGATATTCCCTTTTGCCTCTGCATTGGCCCTGCTGCAGCCTCAGTGCTCCTCCACAGCTCCTGACAGGGGTGTCAGGCACTGACCATGGAATTCCAATGCACTGCCTGGAGTATCAGCAATAAAGGACAATTTGCAAGGACCCCCTGTGGCATGAGACAGAAAACAAATGGCCAGCACCTCATATGTTATTTTTCCATCCATTTGCTTGGTACCAGAATATCCCCTGGTGCCTTGGGACTTGCAGTTCAATTCAGACACTCGTATTTGCAAAAGATGGTTAATGACATGAGGTTTCAAGGTAGGACAGTGACATGAGATTTATGTAGAGACGGTGATTATACATCCTCCCTCCCTCCCCATCTGCTTCAGAAGGAATATGAATCACTGGTTGAAGGCCTCCTGTATTTGTAAATCAGCTGAAACAGAACGGTGATGTTGGGAAGTTGTACTGAGTTAACTGAGCTACTTCTCAATCTCAGAGCTTTACATAACCCCTTCTTAGCACACTGTTATTTCCTTTATAGATAGACTCATAAATTACTCCTGGTACACAAAATGCGTGGGAGGCTGCCTGTTTGCACAGCATGGAACCAAGACCTGCACATTCAAATATCGGCAGACAGCTGGAACACAATCTGTGAAAAGGCACTCAGAGCCTCCAGGTCTATTAAATACAAACTTAGAACATCTACCAAGAATTTTATATCTTGCACTACGCGGGTAATGCCAGAAAGAAGAGGTGCAGTACCTCTGGGGCTTTGTCAATAAATGTCACAGCAGAGCATCCAAAACATCTGTGGGTAGGTGGATGGGTGTGCCTGCAGAGCTGGGGATGTATGTGTGCTTCTGCATGAACGTGACTTCATGTAAAACTGAATATCTGAGTGAGGAGGATCAGCTATATTTTTGTGATAGGTATATTTCATTTGGTATCCTACTTTGTGCTGAACTCTAACCACACCAAGAGAATTAGGAAATGTGTTACTTTGGATACTGCAGAGGTTTTACTGCAGTCACATAAACCCACAACATATACAGAACTCAAATTGTCCTTTCCTGAAGTTATTTTCTTCCTAATGTGGGAAAAATTTCCTTTACAGACAAAGTTGCCTCATTTGCTTCCAGCAGTATGTCCAAATTACACCCACAGTTTTTACCAGATGAGTCTGGGAGATGCAGCTCTTAGACTGATGGACAAAAAAGGGAGGCAGGATCAAGACTACAGAGCCTCTGGTTCCAATTCCATTTAATTGCCTTTTTTATCTTACTGTCTAATTTCTTCAAACATCAGCATCTGATTTTGAAATGTGGTCCAAGGCCGTCTCTTATCCCAAACCCTCCAGCGGTGTGTGGTAACATTTACGCTGCTTTTACCTCATGTAGCAGCTCAGATTTTACTGATATATCTCAGTTTCCTGTTATGCACATCCAGTAATCAAATTCTGGAAAAATTTGGGTAAAATTTACTTTGGTTTTAATCTAAAGAACACCTCTTGATTACACTGGTTTTGATATATTTCCAGCTGTGAATAAGGCATAGGTATTCAGGCTACTGAGGTGTTGGATTTGATTGGTAGCACAATCCATTGGGCATGGAAACAATTCACTGCTCCCAAGAAACTGGTGATTTCTGGGGTATTTCTGTTTCTTTGAGGAATAAGTTGTGGTCAGGAGAGGGAAGTAAAGATGTGAAAAGAAATAATGCTCTTGAATGGCTGTTTCAAAGCAAAAAGCCTCCGTCGGGTTGCAAGGAAGGACAGGCTGTTCCCTGGCCAGAGCTGCTGTGTGCTCATGTGTGACACTATTTAAGTTGCACCAAATTTTGTTACATTGGTGCATCCTTCAGGCACCAGAGGATAAAACCTCTTGCCTACAAGGCCTACCAGATGCAAGGAAAATGCTTTGGGATTTTGGAATAAGGAATGATGAAAGCCCAAATGAGTATTTCTCATTGCCGTGCTAGGGAATTTTAATAAAATTAGATTTTAGAGGCAGGGATTAGGTATGGTGCTGTGTAAAAACATCAATTAGCAGAAGAACAAAAAGTAGTCATACAGCTTGAGATCGTTAGAAACTCCTGCTACAAATATTTGGTGAAGAATTTCAGAGGCATAAGTTGCCAGGAAGCCTAAAATTCTCTTCTTGATTCCTCTGGTAGCTTTCTGTTTTTATAGCCATGGGAAAAAAAAAAAGATTCTTGTATCTGATTTTTAACAATCTATTCAGGGTGTGGAAAAAAGCCCTTCTTACACTTTGCTTTTCAATTCTCCAATAATAAATTAACTATCACAGTTTAAGATGCAATTGTTGCTGTTTTATGTCTCCAGACTAATGCATCGTGACACCTCGATTACATGAAGTGTGGACGGCTCCTCCTGCCCTCTCTCTTCTAGGTGAAAGCCCGTGAACAAATCAAGGGAATGCTCACCTGCTGCCCGGGCTGGATGTGCCCCATTTCTGCGGCAGCAGCCATGCCCGGGGTCCCCGGCTGTGCCCTGCAACGCGGGCAGTGAGGGCACAGGGCACCATCCCCATGCTGCTGTCAGGCCTCTCAGTGCCATCTCTGAAGGGACGGCACTTCTGTCTGTGCTCCTGTGTACCTGCTGTCCTTAACAATTTAAAAAAATAACCAGAGGAGGGAAATTGCACAGCCAGCGGACCGGAATGCCACGGTGAGCAGGCAGCAGTCGGTGTGTCCATGCTCCAGCCACAGAGCTGTGTGAGAGAGGGGGGAATACCACCCACAGCTACAGTGGGAGTAATGGAATGTTTTCTGGCTGGGGCTGCCTGGCCCCGTATCTGCAATAATCAAATCCTCGTAAGGCAATTTAGAAAGCTGTGGGTTCTCCCCCCCGCAAGAGAAAGCAGTTGGTTGTTCTTTTATTCCATCAGCTGGGCTGTGAGTTCCACCCACTCTCCTCTGGCTGCTCTGTCTTGGCTGGGCTCTGCCCAGCAAGGCTGGACTGCCTCTGAAGCCACCCTGGGCCTTATGGCTTCCTGAGCCCAAGCCCCTGAGCAGAACTGCTTGGTCTGGACACTCCCAGACTTCGGCAGTGTTCCTCAGCCCACCTCCATGAAAACATGATTGTTGTCATTAAGTACATCCTGTGATACTCTCCTCATGCCCTGCCTGAACCTCACAGCTCCTGCTGGAGGTACACCCAGTACCCATATGTGGGGGCATGGCTGTGTGCCAGCTCCCTCTGCTGATGAGTGGTCCCTGGGGGGTTCGAGATCATTGCCACACCCTGAAAATCACACACGAAATAAAGGTGTCTGCTTTCTTTCCCTGCCACTCCCTGCAGGGCTCATTTTGCAAACTGCAGCTACTGAGAATGGGAAGACAGCTAGAGCAGCATCACTCCAGTTATGCAACTGGGATGCTGCAACAGAAACCTGCAGGAGGAGGACAGACACACTGGGCTCTGTGTTTTGATAGACTTACTCTTCCATTTGTGAGACAGTGGACTGAGGATCCAGTGGCACTGCTGCTGCATGGATCTGGTGACAATCTGGTGCTGCCAGCAGCACCAGAATATGTGTGGCCACATCCTGCTGGTGCAGGGGATGACTCTCACCCTGCAGCTCCTTGGCTGTGTCCATCCCGGGCTCAGGAACAGGTAAGTAGCCAGTGGCCTTGGTCGTTGTGTCAGCATACAAATCCCCTCCTGCCCCATCCCACCACTGCCACCTCCTTTGTTGTTTGGCCCTTTAGGAATCTTAATGAGGCCCACAATATTTAATGGGTTTGCTAGTGATAATGTCATTTTAAGTGACATAGCTGTGATAAATCGCTTCTACACATCATTGAATTCTCTTTCCAAATTTTTGTGTATTTCTGATAGGCCAATTTATCCCTTTTGCAGCTCCAGCCTGTGCAGTCAATGGCATTCTACTGGGGGTGAATTTTGTCTGCTATTTACAGTGTGTGCTTCTAAGCAGTGATTGGTGTGACAGTGTGATCTGTACAGCTGTCTCTCTGTATTTACTCTTTTGCCTAGAAGTTTGATTTATACTAGCTTGAAAAAAAAACCCAAAAAACAAACCAACCTCATAGCTTTTCATATGAATGACTTTAAATAACTGATTAAAGATTACTATTAGCATGGCTATAATGGAACAGGGCTCGCCACATTTATGGGCTTGGCCGAGCAATTGCAGGCAAAACTGCTGTGTGACCCTCTCCAGCTCCAAACCTTTTCTGAGGTTTCCTTTGTACCTGGACAGTGCCCTCTGGGTTCAGTCTGACTTGATGTGTGTGACATGAGGTTCATGGCGCAGGCGCCTGCCAGGGGAGGTTTGATGTCTGCTGGCAGTGTGCGGGTACCACTGGGAGCCAGGGGTGCTCTGCACCAGCCTACTCCTGCTGGGGACAGCCAGCTCCTCACCTCACCCCACACTGGGCACTGGCAGTGCTCGAGTGCTCTGCTTGAACCCGTGTTGTAGTTGTCAGATTTGTTTTCATGTGTTCCAAGAGCTTAAAAGGGTGCCTGTGCGAGGCGGCATCCTTTCAGGCTTGTGTACCACGAGGAGCCCACAAAGCTCTGTTTGTGAAGCTGCCTTCCTGTGTGTGGCTCTGTGGCTGCAGTGAGTTGTCTCCTGCCCCTCTGGGTGCTGATGATGCCCTAATCCTGATCTATTCAGTACCACAGAGACCTCCTGGAGACTTTTGAAGGAATGCAGTGCTGACTTAACCTCCTCTGCTTGGCTTTGTGTTTGTTCTCTGCTCCTGGACCAATAATGGCAGAGCCTGGTGGCCAGGAACACCTGCAAGCAGCAAAGCTCTGCTGCTGTGTGTCTGTGTGTCCTTGGGATGGGCTCCTTGCTGCTGAGCCCTCATGGAGAGCCAGCCCCACCTCACCCAAACCTGCCCCGAGGTGCCAGTCAGGATCATTCAAGCAGCAAACTCCCTCCCAAGAGAGCAGCCACTACACAATTAACATTTTCCAGGACTGAGACCTCTGAGATGTTGCCACCTGTGGTACCAAATAGGAGGACGGATGGCTATGTCAGTGAGATGTTCATGTCCTGCAAAAAGAAGGAACTTGCAAGCCAGGAAATGTGTGTGTGTTTTCCTGAAAGTTTAAGTCCTGAATGTGTTTGTTTTGATGTGTTTGCAGAAGGGGAACCAGAAGCAGCAGGAGAGGGGTTCTATTTTTCCTAAAGCTATACAGTGAAGCCAATCAGCTAGGAGCACCCTGGCTATTTAGTTGTCAGATTTGTTCCTGTCAAAGTCCTAGGAAGGGAATAATATGGGGATTTTTTTCTTTTTTCTCTAATAAGATGGCAGTGCTTCAAAAGTAGTAGAGGATAAGGCAAAATCTTGGAATACAAAGCTTTTTTATTGTTGTTACTATTAATCACAGCTCAAGCAGACCTGCCTGAGAATCACTCCTGTTATTTTGTCTGCTTTCCTCTGGTTTATGTTCCCTGAGAAGAGTTTGATTAAAAACTGTTGCATCTCATTTTGCTCACAAGGGTTGAGGTACTGTATTGCTGTCACTTGTCTGCAGCCAAAATTATATGACACATCATGGAAGGGGTTGAATATTTGCTACTGGTTTTGATCTTCTTCAAAATATCATTTTTACTTTGTGTAGCTAGAGAATAGTTGGCCTCCTGCCGTTCCCATTCACTTCTTACCCTTGAACAATGAGAATAAAATCTGCCTGCAGTAATGTTCAGTTTATGTCGGGGAATTTTTCCAATACAGAAAGGAAAATAAAGAAGCTTTATGAAATAGCAATGCTATTCTCAGATAAACAGATATTTTTGCTGTTAACTTCATATTCAAGGGGTAGCAAGGAGGTCAAGTCTAGCTGAACTCATTGCACATCTGTAGAACTGTGTGGCCATTCATTTGGCCTTTTGGGCTTTCCGAGATTTTTTTGGACATACACTTAACTCATGCAGATCTTACTTCCCTGTGTGAAAAGTGGGCAAGTTTATTACAGATACAATGGTGTGTCTGGTGTTTCAATGAATGTGGGTTCCTCAGAGCTGAAGGATGCCATCTCCCTGCAAGCAGCACAGGAACAGGGAATGCATGCTGGGAAAGGCAAATATCAGCTGGAAGTGTCCGTGGCTGTGCTTGTCACCCATCTCAGTGGTGCCCAGGGAACCTTGACATTCAGGAATTCTGCTCTTTCCAGCGCTGGGACCCTCTTCTGGTTCCCTGCCTGCCCTGGCATGGATGCTGCGCCAGCCCAGCAGTGGTTCCATGGAGATGGGGATGCCAAGCAGGTTTCTCATGAGCACCATGGTTGTATGAAACACACACATTTGCTAGCATGACTCTGCAGCCAAGCATCAGCTCAACTACATTTTATTATTAATTTCAAGCTCCAGCTGCTGCCTTGAAGCATTTTGTTTTGTCATTCTGAGAGCTGCTGCTCAGAACAAGCAAAAGAGAAAGAAGAATGAAAGCAAGGCCCCTAAAACTCACTCGTGACGTAAAGTCTAGCAAGGATGGCTAACTGTGACTAATAACCCATCAGGGTGGCTCATCTGTCAGCAATAAAATCATCATTCCTATAAGTTTATGAAAGCTTTTTCAGGTCTAAGCTGAGTTTACTGCTTGTGACAGCAGCAGGGTGATGGCAGTGTGTGGCCAAAGGTCTGTCATCCACAGGATGGGGTCTCCTTCAGTCCTGGCCACAGAGGACTGTAACCAGGGTATGTAACTTTGGCCAGAGGAAACCAAAAACTCCCACAGTATGGGGGGTTGCCCAGGAGGGGCTTAAGAGTGGGGCCTGTTTGGGAGGGTCCCTGTGCCTGCTTTCACACGGCATGTCTTGTTAGTCTCTTACTCTTGCACAGCTTTGTTGAATCCTTTCCACAGCTTCGGTGTCACAACAGAGATGAGGTCCTGTGGGGATGTGGGGAGGGCAGGGGGAAGCCCTGCACTGCTCCTGCCCACTGGAGGACAGGCAGCTCTAACCCTGCCTGTCACTGCCAGCACAGAGCTTTTCCTCCCCAGCTGGTCTCTGTTTGGCCAACGCAGGGCAGCTGTGGGATAACTGTGAGAGATGGGGTGAGCACATGGAGGGCATGAGGCCTCTGAGGGCTCCCACCAAGCCCAGGAGCTGCTGAGGTTGGTCCACCTGGAGCAAACCCATGCTGAGGGTCTCATGAGCAGCACGTGGCTGTTTGTCACCAGCAGATACTTGCTCTGTGCCTCCTGCAATGTCTCAGTCACCTTCTCCAATCTCCCTTCTAGCAACTTTCGCTTCGTCCTTAACTAATCCATCATTTGGAAGCAGCCCATCGTGTGTTTGCTGTTTTAGACTGCCGACCTTCAGGCTTTGCTCCCACCATGGCTCCCAGGCCATGCTGATCCCTTTTCCCTTCGGAGACTGCCGACACGTTCTGGTTTTGAAACAGCTTCATATAAAACTGGAAGGAGGTCTCAAATCCAGATCAAGCTTAACATCCACTGTCGATCCCCCACGTACTCAGCCTCTTCCCCCTCCTGCAAGTTTTAAGCCATTCTTTTCACTCTGCTGCTTTGTGGGGCTAATGAATTTGCTGCTGGTATTCCCTCTGAGGAGGGGACGGGAACAGTCACACAATTGCTGTGAAAGGCTTAGAAATACATGTAAGTGGTTTGGGTTTCTCTGTGAAATCTGAATTCAAATCCCCATGCTCAGTAAAAAAGAAAAAAAAAATATAAGGGAGAAACACCAACACTGAAGAGCAACAACTTAAAAAAAAATGTTCATAGGGAGTCTGAGGTTTTGCTGCCTTTATCTCCAGACGGGAATGTTGTAGTGTTGCCTACAGAGCCTTTCTTCTCTGCATTAGGCGAGCAAGGAGATTTCATTTCATACATCATTTACAATGGAATGCATCAAGAGCAGAGTTGGTGCATATTAACAGGGATATGGGGAAAGAGTTGGGTTCTTTGAAAGTTTCAAAGCATCTCCACCAAGGAGGGGAGCCCAGGCTGCTGATTCCCTCTCACTCTGTTATAGAAACTGTGCAAACCAAAAGACCCTGAAATGGAAGGAGGGGAGAACAAAGGCACTAGAGACCTGTAATGCACCAGCATCAATGGGAGCTGGAGTAGCACAGGGATGCTGGAACAGATGGGCCCTGAGCCCCACGAGGCTCCACTAATCTCTTCTTGCTCTCCTAACTGCAGTGAGTGCAGGGTCCTGGCAGTGTCTAGAAAGGGTGGTCATGACTTAGGAGAACATGGGGAAGATATTGTCCCTCTTCCTGTCCGGCCCATCTGACCTGCAGCTCCCATAACCAAGCTTTCTCCATTGCCTCACACTGCACTTTGAACTGGGTCCCCAGATCACTACAGAATGGCCACCCCATGTATTCATAGCAAAATCTTGTAGATAATGACTTAGGCTAGGAATTGATGCTCTTCTTTGTTCATCGCATTTGGGCTGGTTTTGATTTCCTCCTGGAATTTGCATCCATAAGATATACCTGAGGAAACTGTAGCTCGTGATGAGCTGAAAAACTACATCTAGGGATGCTGATGTTGTCTCATCACAGGACTCAAGGTGCTGGAGCTTTCTGAAAAACAGCAGGCACCACAAAACATGCTACAAAAATTATGGAACTGGCAACATCTTCTCCCTTCCCTGCTCCCACGCTGTTTGCTCCTTTGGTAGGAACTGCACGGGCCACCCTGCAAGAGGGAACAGGAGAGTCCCTGATGCCTTGTGACATCTGTGCCAACACCTTGCCACCTTCCTCGTGGCTGGAGAGAGCCACTGACCAGGGAAGCAGGGGACCTTTGGCCTTTGTGTGTGTAGGAATCCTCTCTGCCAGTTGTCCTTTGCCTTTTCTACAGAAGGCCACCTAAGTGGTCTTGAATTTTGTCTGGAAGAGTCTGGCAGAGAGCCTTAGGAGTAATTCCAGTATCAAGGGCATCCTCCATAACTGTTGCACTGGGAACACAATGATTGCCTTATCTGCCTGATGCTGCTCTTCCACGTACACATTTGTAGGTCAAGGGATTGGCAGAGATTTAAATAGGAGGTCCTGTGGCTCCTGAAATTAATACCAAGTCTTATTTGGCAGACATTAATATAAAGCCTTTCCTGGCTGTTATAAAATTCACCACATTCCATTCTGGTGGGGCACCTTAGTGCTATGATCTGAGGGAGGGCAGAAACAGCAGCAAAAATGCCCACCACAATTGGGAATGCCTACCTGGACTCAAACACTTTCAGGTTTGTTCAGTAATTGATGTGGAACAGAGAGATTTCCCTGGATTTACAACGTTTATTTTCAATTAAACTGTTGACTGGTACTTGCTCACAGTCTGTTTCCAGAACTGGTGATGGATTTGAGTCGCTCTGGAGACATTCAGCTTGCTCCAGGTGACATCTTCAAGGTTACAGGAGAAAAAATACCAACCATGTCAGGCTTCTATCAGCTGCAATTTTTGCCCTGTTAGAGTTAGGAAATGAAAACTTTTCCCATCCCTCCCCCATGACTCTGCTCAAAACTCTGCAATCTATTTTCTCTCACTCTTCACCTCTTCTCCTTTATATTGGCTGCTTTGCACCAAAAGCCCCACAGTTACATGCACTTTGACACTTGCATTTCAAAATGCCTGATTGTGGAATTCTGCCAATACCAGCAATTGATCTGGTGCCACAGACCAGCTTAATTATTCAAGGTCAGTCTCTCTCTGTCTCTTCTTGTCCAGGGAGCCGCAGCTATGGGGAATAAAACTTGAACAGTCTTTAAATTTTAATCATAAACTTTAGTAAGTCACAGGTTTGTTTTGCTGTATGTGGGGTTTTCTCTATTGTACTTCCTGCAACTTTTGCAGCCTCCCTGCTCAGAGCACGACTTTCCTGCTCAGTGCAACACTGGGCTTTTGTAAAGCACGGTATTTTACACTGCTATTTAAAATGCATAAGTTGTGTGATCTAAGCAGTTTCCAGTTCACTTTTGAGCTCCTGTAAAACGTATCCCTGAAGGCATTTCAGCTGAGCAACTAAGAAGGTGAGGGTATTAGAGGTTGTGAAATGGCTTGTCTGCTAATTCTTTCTATGTGCATCTCTTCAGATAAATCTCCAGTGACCTCCTGCTACAAGCAGAACATTAGTTAAGTATCTTCTTGGTAATGGAGTGTCCTGGACATGATCCTGTATTATACTAAGGGCTCTTCACGATATCTGGGAAGATGTTTGCCTGCAGGGGAATAGCAGAGGTGTCCCTAAAAAGCACAGGAGGTGCAGGTAACTTCAGTGAGCAGTGCTGGGCTGGCTCAAAAGCTCTCTGTCCAGCCTGTGGGGCACCGAGGCAGGCTGGAGGCTCATGGGGCTGCACTGCCTGAGGCTGGCTCAGGGAGGGGTAAAGAGATCCATTTACAGCAGCCTTGGGCATGCCCTGCACTCCATCTGCCCCAAGCTATGGGCAAAAAAAGAAGCCTTTGGACCCCTCAGTCCATCCCTGAAGCAACTTGGATAACTGACAGGGCCTAAGGAGTTATAATTTTAATCATAAGTCATCAAAATAATGAGTCTCTATTTCAGAATAATAATTATAAAACAAGAAATTCTGAAAAAAATAAGATCCATATGGCTTTAAAATTTATTATAATTACTAATAATAATAATGATCAAAAAACTAACATAGAAGGAGGTGAAATATTGCAAGGATGTAGAGTGGTACAGTTGCTTTTGTCTGCTGGGATCAGACAAAGGGAAGGAGAGTAGTGGGAAAGGAAGGAAACTGGGCTTGTTGCACGGGGTTCCAGTCACACTGCTGGTGGGAAATGANCATTTTGTGACCCTTTTGGGTCCAGCTTGGTAGTAGACCTGGCCAGGCTCTGTCCTGCCCAAGATGTACCCTGCAGGCCTTTCAATAAATCCCTACTTTATTCTCCATCTCTGTCCAGTCTCTGTTCCAGGTTAGCCTTCCAGGGCATCAAAGGCCCCTGGCCCAAAGGCAGGGTGCTGGGGACACCCAGCCTGCCCACAGCCACGGGTGTGCCAGCTGACAGGGCTGAGGGCTGGCCCTTCTTACATATTTTTTGGGGTGGGGGGAAGTGGGGAAATAAAGCCCAGCAACCACTGTTAATTTTCAAACTCAGCATGACTACGGTATCTCAGTTTTCCAGCGCCCAGCCATTAGAAGAAAGCGCCACATGAGTCAATTAATGATAATGTCTCTTTCCTGGAGATGAAATGGTTCATCCATGCAGCGGGCCGGGCTGCCCTTGGCGGTGCGCGATGAATAGCAACGCTCAGCCCGCGTCGTCCGGGGCACTCGCCGGCTTTGTTGCAGATTTAAAGCAGCCCTGTTTGAAGCTTTGCCTCTATAGCTGTGTTATGCTGTCCTCCTTTGTAATGAAAACGTCTCCTTTTTCATCATTTTTTAATTTCAAAGCCTTTGGGGATTGGCTTCCTCAAGGCTACCTCTCCGTCTGTGAGGAGCAGGGTGTCTGGCTCTGCTCTACCTCACCAACCCAATGGCCAAGGCTAGTTGGCTTTCACCTTCCACAGCAATAGTTTATAGCTCTTGGCTGGTGTTTACCCAGGACCTTGTCTCACTTTAAAATGTATTTCTTGATGTGAAACATTTGTTCCTGAGCTGAAGCACTTGCTGTTAGTTTGGGGGAGGTTTGTTTACTGCAGTAACCAGCTTGCTCTGTATGTATTCCCATCACTCTCCCTTGCTATAACCTACAAATCTCTCCAACTTATTCAGCTCAATACTGGAGATGGTTTTTGAAGTCTTCTTTAAAGTATAGTGAGTGCCCTTAAAAATTTTCCCAGCTTTGAAAGATTCTACCTGTTCTAATGCAATTCCCAATTTTAAAGATAGGAAATAAATATCTTGGGGATGGTTGGCTCACATACAGCTCCTATCTCTTAAAACATTAATGGTCCATGCTGTTTGATTCTTTTTGAAAGTACTCCATTCCTGCTTTGTTTATTTAAGTTCTTTTCTCTGTGCTGGGACTTGCCAAATGCAGTTATGTCTCCCCCAAACCCCCACTGCCACCCTTTCATTCACAGAAATCAGTGAGATGTAAATATGGCTCATTTAGTTTTAGCACTGACAACTTTTGTTTCAAAAATCAGGCACAAGATCCCTTGAATTCTGAAAAGGGTTTCAAAAACCTTTGTTGGAGAAATAAATTCTGAATAATTTCTGGTTTTGCTTTCTGCATTTTGTGCCTTTGAAAGTTCACACTTCTGAAACTTCATGTACAATCATAAGAGATTGAATCCTGCTTTACTGTTAATAACTGCTGCATCCCCTGCAATCACACAGCTCCACAGAGGAAGAAATGAGCCAAGTCAAATACTGCAGCTTAATAAACTCCTAAGACTAGACAACAACAAATTCTGCCCCTGGAAATGGCCCCTTGGTTTGCCCACAGCAGCTGTGAATGCTGGCAGAACCTGGGGACAGGGAGCATGGTGACTGCGCTCAGGATTGAGGATTACAGAAATCAAGTTTGAAGACAGCAAAGAATTTGTGCCCTGAAGAGTGCATTGGCCCTGAAGGGTTTTATCAAAGCTCAGCACTACTTTGTGTTAGAGCTGGTCCTTCAGCCCTGGGGCTGAGCTTGGGCTGGTTGAGCCTCCCAGCGACACCCCTCTGGTTCACCCACGACTGTAAACCACTGGGTTTATTAGTTGGAGCTGTCTCTCCTCTATTAGTGTCATTTTAGCTTGTCCTGTCCTGTGGCAGGTATCCACAGTTGTTTGGCTGGGTATGACTGATGTCTTCTCTAATTCATGTCACATGCCAAGGAGAGAAAAGCTAGGGGAAGAGGGAGCTGCCCTTGGCCAGCACAGGGGGCTGGAGCCAGGGCACTGCTGCTGCTGCAGGCTGGGGAGAGCTGGGCTGGGACAGATACCTGAGCACCTCTCAGGTGAGCACAGCAGCAAAAGCTCTGCTGGAAACTGATAGCATAGCTTTGCTGTGGGTTCTGTTTTTAGCATCTTCTTGTGCAGAAGGTGAGCAGGGGCTGAACACCAGATGAAGATGATTCTGTCTGTCAGAAGTGGGGACTGTTTTTTTCGCTGCTGTTGGGACATGTTGATGACATTACACAGATGGTCAGGAGACAAAGCTTGGGATGGCTGTGGCTGGTCATCCCTGCCCCATGTCTGAGTGATGCTGACAAGATCTTCACCAGTGGAATCGTGCCATACATACAGACCAGCAGTGGCGCCAGCAAGTGGGGGGGATCAAAAGCATATGTGCAGAGTCTTGGCAGTTTGGAACAGAGGCATGTGCAGGACTTCATTAATCAGACGCAATTTTTGGGCAGCTGGGGCTGGCAGGCAGGTCACCTAACCCCCCAAACTTCAGTCAGTGCACCAAAATCCCCTTTTCTTTTCTGCCTTTTAAGTCTTTTATCTTTCTCGTCTGCAAGACGTGAGACAGCAGCACAGGCTTNCTGTCTAAATACATGTAGACACACACAAAGCATGTTGCAGAGCCTGTGGGAAATACTGTCTGCAATGGAGTTTGCTAATTACAGCAGCTCCAGTGGCAACTTCCCCCATCCTTCCCAACAGCAACAGAGATCAAAACCTTTTTTGTTTAAAATATTTACTGTACAGCTTGCAAAGCTTTAATCAACGTAACATGACGTTTCCTTGCAGCAGCCAAGTAATAAATATGCAATTAATAGGGAATTGAAATACCCCCATTAGCTGTTTGCAGAGCCTCCACTTCCCACTGTACAAATGCTTTCAAGAGCGTTTATTGCTCTGCCTACAGTCAGCTGTGCCACCGGAGCACAGCGAGCCAGGCGATGCTCCCTCCTTTGGCAGGGGCACGAGGGGTTTCAGAGCATCTCTGGGACTTTTGGAGTGGGGATCACTCCTGCTCCTTCTCTGGCAGCCACCACAAACCTGGGTGACACAGGTGGGCTGGGAGCAACAGATCCACCCACAATTTATGTCTCTCCCACGTGGGAATTGGGCTTTTGAGGCTGTTGGTTTTGCTTCAGTGAGTGTGACTGCACAGTTCACAGGGCCAGGCAGACTCTTTTCCAGTGTCTGTGTACTGGCCTGGTGCAGGGCTGGCAGGGGAGCAGGGCGCTGTACATCCCTGGGCGCTGTGGAGTTGGGCTGACTGCGGGGCTGCTCCTGCGCTGGGGTACCCCTTGGGCAGCCTGGCACTTGCTGCATGGGCTGCAGCCCTGCTGGGCTTGCTCTGCAGTGGCCCAAGCACGTGCTTTCTGCAATTTATGTGCTGCTTTTACAAAATTTAACTTCCCACCGTGGCTGAAGCACACCGTCCTGTCTCTGTCGTAGGAGACAGCGTGATGGAGGTGGCTTGAAGCCTCTCGATAACAAAGTAGGTAAAATACACACAGCACAACCACTTCAGAGCACTCGTCAGTCTTGTCCCACACCTAAAGCCACAGAGTGTGAGAAGAGCCTGAGCTGAAGCAACAGCACTGGCAGGATTGCCCAACAGCCAACAAGCTCCTGGGGCTGGGAGATGAGGATGCAGCCATCCCATCCAGCGCTGCTCAGCATCAGGTTCCTTGGTGCCTAGGTGGGTGTTGGGGCACTGGAGCTGGAGGAGCTGCTCTGTGACCAGATGCTGCTTCCCAGCAAAGCCTCCCCGCTGCATGGGGAGGAGGCAGTGCAGAACCCTGTGCCTCCCAGCTAAGCATTAGTGAGGCTTTTTAATCTCTCACTGTGGGATTTCTTTTTTGCTTCAGCATCGCGCCATAAAGTATTTCAGACAAGGTGACATTTTCCATCTGCATGAAGTGCTTGCAAACAGTGTGAATTTAACTTTTATTGGCCTGATTTAGGGGTTTGGGACTGTGCATAAGTCTTGGTCTCTCAACCTATAGCCTTGCACTTTAAGTGATGAATTAGTCAGTAAAATAAACAGGTCATTATCTAGCTGTACACACGTCTGCATCTTCCAAAGAAAATTAAACTGTTTGAACATAAGAAAGCTAATGATGGTGAAATCAACTTGGCTATAAATTAGCCAAAACTCAAAACTAATCCAGAACTTTCTGAGAGTCTGAAAAAGCTCTTCTGCTGGAGCAGAATGCTTTGCTTGTAGGAGGGCAGTGAGTGACCATGCTGAATGGCCTGTGCCACTCTGTCCCTCTGTGTGTCTGGGTGCTCAGCAGTCCCCACCAGGTCTGAGCAGTGCATGGGTGAGATCCTGCTGTTCTTGCAGTTCCCACTGCCATCCCCATGTGCCCAGTGAAGGAGTGATCCATCAGTCACCACCTGTAGCCATCAACAAATGTTGATGTCTTAATGGCAAGCACCACACCTGCAGCTGGGTGTGATGGAATACTGATAGAGACATCAGTACCCAGGCTGGCGATGGGGTTTTATATTTCATTTAACCCAGAACACAGCACACTGCAATGTATACATTTGTAACTGCTCCCTTGATGGTCTCTCTGGAGTATTATAAAGATTTATCATGTAGTGTTTGGTCAATACTAAATACTGTGAAATGTCAGCAGAGCAGTTCTTGGGACTGCTTGAGCAGTAAATAACAGAATCCTACAATATCCAAAAAGAAATGAGCAGGTGAGCAAGTAACCTTAGAGAAACAAAATGAAACAAACCAAATCCCTAACCTTTAGGGAAAAAAAACCCCCAAAACCAGAAAAACAACCAAAACAGGAAGGATTTTATTATTAAGTCCCCTTGAGTTTTAATGAGATATATGAATATTTGTCATTTAGATGGATTGGAAAGCCATTTAGGTCTGTAAATGCTGCACCACAGCAGCATTTGAGGTCAGGCATGATAGCAAGTCTTCTCTCTTTCTGCCCCCCTGAAATCCTTGCACCTCCTGCTCCATGACCCTGTGGCAGCAGCTGCAGTAGCAGCGAGCAGCAGGAGCATCCTCTGCATCCTCCTCTGCTGAAACCTGCCTGAGAAACAGTAGCTGCTTCATGAGAGGTGGGGGGGGACACCCCTTCCCATTGCTGACACGTTTCCTGCTAATCACTCCCCAGCTAATGGTGGGGATTGCTCTGAGGAAACCTTCCAGGATGGGTTTTTTTTTTTTACAGGTCAGAAGCTGGCTACTGCTAAAACATATGTTCCTCTTTCCCTGTCTCTGACTTGCAGAATAGCTGCTAACTAACCAAAAGACAACATGGTGAGCCAAGGCTATTAGTGAATAATAACGCCATTTGCAGGCAGCAAAGGCTGAAAGGCTTCCAGAGCAGTTAGCAGTCTAGAGGCATCTCCCAGAAATGCATGAGCAGGGCTCCTGTGCATCAGCCAAGGAGCAATTATTCTTGGAAAGCACGTCTGCCTCACGCTTTAAAATCTTTTCTAACGTCTTGCCTAAAAAAAAAAAAAAATAAATCACGCTAAAGGAAAGCAGAGAAGCTGGAGTGAAGGACTCTGCGTGCTGGGGATGAACTTGGCTGCAGATGTGGGCATCCTCCGGCTCCATGCCGGGCGCCCACGGCAGAGAGAGCCAGCAGGGCTGAATCCAGCCTGGGCAGCCTGGAGCCTGGCCTGGAGGAGAGGGTGACCCCTCTCTGGCCCTTCCCAAGAGGAGAGATACGGGCAGCATGCAAAGCTCCTCAAAGACTGCATTTTTAACTGCAATTACAGTGAGCTTCAGTCAAGCAGGCTTGTTTGTTGTTGTTGTTTTTTTTTTTTTTTCCCTCTCTTCTTTTGGCTTTCTTGTGGTTTTCTTTTCCCCAAACATCTCATTTGTACCAGAAGATTATATTCCTAATGGGGTCTTTTTGAGTGCAGTATCGTACACAGTTCTGCTCTTTAAAGAACTAACATGGATCCTAACAACTCTCCAGGCAGGAAATCTGATGGGAACTCTGCTTTCCTGCTTACTGATCTATCGCTGAATTCAGCGACCCCACTGAGCCCAACAGTGCAGCGCCTTGGTAGCAAGTAATGACACAGGGAGCCACCTAAGGACTGTTTTATGGTCCAAGCTTGTTAACTTCTGAGAATAATTTTTTTGCAACATTATTCTATTTTTTGGCAAATCACCGAGATGTTTGCTAGCTCATGCCACAATTTTATTTAACCACTGTAGTGCTATCTTTTTCCCTTTAAATTACATTTTCCAGTTCCTGTATGAGACCTACTGTCAACATTTGTGTGGGTATGGTGTAACATATTTTATTTTTTTAAAATTTTGGTTCACTTATTTTAATTATGCATTTTATTTTAAGTGCATTGTTTTATGACATCACTTGTTAATTGTTCAATTATCACTCTGTTCCTCTGTTGCTCTGCAGTGTGCAGTAGCCTTGAAGTGCTGTAGAGGCCTGCCACAAACAGGGGAAACAAAAAAAAAAACGGCTTAAAGACCCAAAGAGATATCGCAGACAGCTCTGTGCTATTTAATTACACGTTGTTTGACAAGTAATTGGTAAGAAATGAGCTCCTTTGTCAGTACTGTAGGGCTTTTGCAGTGTGCCACTGGCTGGGGACAGGGGACAGGGGTTTTGACCAGGGGTACCAGCTGTCAGGACATCTCTGGATGTCCCTCATGGCAGCACAGGCTGCGGGGACTGTGCTAGGTGAAGGTTCAGGTTATGAGAAGCTGCACCCCCAGCCCTTCTGCCCTTCCTCTGTAGCCCTGGTTTTTCAGCCTGAGATGTTTTGATTTCTAAATCTCTGTTCTCCCAGAACTTTCTGTAAACAAAAGAGGATGTTTTTGCTAACTCTATCTTGTTTTCATTCCTCTTTGGAGGTGGAGACAATTTGATGTCTCCCTGTGTTGGCCAGTGTAATTGAATGGGTGTTACTTCTAGCACCAATCAGTTTAGACCTAGTATATAACGGGGTCACATTTTTAATAAATCAGTCTTTTTAACCTTCTGACAAATTTTGGAGTCATGTGGTCTGATTTCGTGTCCTACAGTGACATTCCTCAGCTCACCTGCGGTTACAAGCTGTTAAAAATACATATTATACTGTTGGTTTTTCTTAAGTATTAAGATAAATGCTGTATGTATAATGTTAAAATAACTTTGCTTTTATTTCTGCTATTAACAAAACTTACTAGTAGTAATAGCTAATAGTAATAGTTCTCAGTAAACTGTTTGGTCTGGATAACATCTAGTAAACATATGATGAAAATCTTGCTACTGATATGCCAACTATCAACATCTTCATAAAGAAAGTATAGACCAAGGCCCAAACTAGAAGTGATAAAGAGAATGGACTAAAACCACAGCCAAGAAACACACATACTCTAAAAAGGTAGACCCAAGCTAAATATTTCCTATAATATGTAAACTGGTTTGTAAAAAAACAAAAAAAAAGAAAAAAGAATATGCATAATGATTTATGAATATACAACAGGCTAATATAATAAAAGAAATATTTAAAGAATGTCTTCCAAGATAGTAGAGGTGCTTTTGGCTGAATGCCAAGCACCTGGCCATTTAACCCTTCGCTTTATCTCTGTCTCCTATTATCTTTTTATTAAACCTTTCGAATTTTACCAAGAATGTGAACCTCATTTTTCACACAAGCCCATCCTCTTTACTCACTTCTACACCAAATTCCTGGCCACACCGTGCCTCCCACCTCTTCTTGGCAACAGGATGCCAGCTCCCGGTCACCCTTTGCATCTCCAGCCAGGAAGCAGAGCCTGTGGGCTGTGTTATAAATACATATTATATTACTGGCTTTTCACAAATATTAAAATGAATGCTATATATATAATGTTGGAATAACTTTGCTGGATGAACATAGTTTTTACTTCTGCTGTTAACAAAACTTAGAAATAGTAGTGTGATACTTGTATCTTAGGCCATAGCATAACATTAAAATGGAGACTATGTTGATGTTAAAATACTTTTATTCATATAACTAACTCAGAGAATAGTGAAGGCAATTAGGTGATTCCTCACATTTGTGGATTACTCAATCTGGATGAAGATAACAGTGACAGAAACAAGAACAAAAGGAAGAATTTATTGACGCTCCATTATCAGGGAGGGCAAAAACAACAGGATGGAACCACAAGGAGAAATGAAATATTGATTTAATCTACAGGATGGCATGAAGACAAGTCAAAGGTTAAAACCAAGCAAAAGAACATCTAAACTCAAAGGAATGTTTGAATAATGCATGATGATCTA
>WBMY01015323.1:252310-283932 GCA_013397315.1 Donacobius atricapilla | reverse complement strand
CTTAAACCAATTTCCATGCCAAGTGCATCAGTTGTGTTATACAGTAATCTGGGCTTCAAGAACCTCTCCTGTCCCCTCCCTCTCATTGGCCTGGTATTTGGGATGTTGGGGAGCCAAAGAAAAGATGCTGCTGGTCCCTGTGGAAGAAGGAATCACTTGATGAGAAGAATTGGTGTCTGTCATGGCTTTTGGAAAGAAAGTCAAGAGCACAGGCTGCAAGGGTTTTGTCTGAAGAATTTGAAGGAGGAGGAGTTGAGGACCTTGAATCAGAGACAGTGGACAGGAGATGAAGGTGGAGGACTCTTCATATATACAGTCCCAGAGTTTATATATGGGGTGGAGAGGAGCTGGCCTCTATTGATTGCCACTGCCTGGTGGGCCTGCAGTGCTGGGGAAATGTGGAGGCTATGGAGGGACAGGGTCTTGTGGGGACATCTGTAGTTCCAAGCTGAAAGAAGACAAGAAAACTCTCGATGTGATTCAGAGAACAGCCTTGCAGGTGCACCACAGCCCACCTTGCAGGGATCCCCCTTGGGATGATGGAACATTTGCTGTCATGCCCTCTCTGGCTCCTCCTGAAGCTGCTAGCAAGGAGGATATCTGGGGAAAGTGTGATAGCTCCTGAGCTGCATTTCAGCCTTGGGAGTCCCCAGCCCAGTGGTTACCATTCTGTATTGAGTGCATGGTTTTTTTTGTAAATACCTATTTTGCAGTTTTCCTCTGCAAGTAGAATTACTCAACACTACTCATTGCAAACAATTTTTTAATAGGTACAGTACAAGGGAAAAAGAGCATATTGGTTCCAAGCACTTGTTAAAGGGTCTTAAAACCCCAAACCACAGTACATTCTCTGGTGCAACGTGACTCAGTGTCTTTGGCTGATGTCTTTGGTGACATTGCTGATGACTAAAGGTTTTTCCCAAGCAGCAGAAAGTTTAACCCTGATTTACAGCAAGGGCTGATATATTAATATCAGCAGTATTTTGCTGTTAGGGTGTGGCACAGAAGGGGGAGAGTGAGTATACCTCTTCCTGCTGGGCTGAGGGTAAGAGATATATGTAGTGTATTGGAAGCCATTCTGTAATTAAGGCTGGGCCAAAAGAGCAGGCCAGCCATATTCCACTCAAAATAATCAGGAGAGCGCTAAAGATTCTAATCAGGCAAAAATGTTTTCCCATCAACTCATTACAAATTATAAAGAGATTGCAGCTCTGGATTCTGGTTACCTTTTCTCTTGCTGAAGTTAATGAGTGCATCTGCTGAAGGCTTTGGTAGCTCATTTGGTGTGACATGTGGGCAATGTGAAGAAGGAAGGAAAGAAGGAGCAGGGGGAAGAGCCCAGAGCAGGGAGGATGTCCCAAGGAGCAGGGTGGTTTTGTCTGGTGACCTAAAGAAAGGCGAGTACTTGCCTGCTTCTTTGCCTGGGAAGAAAACAAGGCAAGGGTTGCTAGTGGAAGTGCTGCTCCTGGAGATGGTGGTGGCTTTTGAATACGATAGTGTATCTCTTCTTTGTGAGCCTGAAAACGAGTACATGAGGGGACCTTCATCCCATCTTGTATGTTGTTTGCGGGCATGGGATGGTGTGTGATGGCAGCTGAAGGCAAATGTGAGAAAGTGTGAGAAAAGCAAAGCAGTGCAGAGACTTTTGGAAGGAGCTGTGTTTTGCGGAGGTCTCTACCAGCTTGTATTCCTCCTCACCCCATGTCACTGAGGAGAATTTTGATTGAGTGCATCAATGCATTGCTTATACAGACAAAAAACATTGCTCCCTGTTGGCGCACCAGCACCTCTGTTTTCCTCCCTGGTCTTCTAAAGAATTTGGCCATGTGAGGAGAAGCTTGCTGTAGAAACATCTCTGGGACACTCAAAAATAAACCACGTTTTATTAAGCAGTATCTGGCACTTTTGCTGAGACTAGTACTAGGTCTTACTGACTGACCAAAGCTACCAAGCCTACTGACCCTGAGAGGCTGCTCTTAAATATGGAGGTCTGTGGCAGGCCGTATTTGTTGCAAAGATAACGCATACTCTTGTTAATCCCCCTTGTGTCAGCTACTCAATAACCTACCTCACAGATTCCTCTGTATTTGTGAAGCCATTTATCTGCTGAGACAAATGTCCTCCTCTCCTACCATCAGTGGCAAAGGTCATCAAGGTGGAAGCAAAGAGCCTCCATGAAGTGATAGGAATCTGTGGCAAAATAGGTTTTGGATATATGGTTCTGTAAATTCACCACCTACTTTGATGTCAAGATGCTAAATAACAACTTTTGGTTTTGCAGACCCTACAAAGCAATCTTGACTTTTAAAGCTTTTTATCTTAGCCACAAAGACTCTCTGGAAACTTGAGGAATGAACAATGTCAGAGGAGCAATACCCAAGATGGACAGAATATAAGCAAGGCTCTGAGGCTTCTGTCCAAGAGGAGCTGGTAAATAGATAGGAATTTATGAAGGTAAGCTAGAAATGCATCCTTGAGCTGTATGGCTGGCTCTCCCTTCTTGCAGAGTCAGGAAATGAACTTGAGAAGCCTCTATTGGATGCTGTTAACATGTTGTGGTTCACCTCTTTGGGTTCTGTTACCCTCCCAACAGCTTTTGTTGAAGGGTAGCTAACTATATCTAGTTTAGAGACATGACTGAAGGCCCATTCTTCACTTGTTACACAATTTAATGCCTTCACAACGTGAAGATAAAAGCCACATAGGAGTTAAAATTATACTATTCCTCCTGTGGTATCTAGGTGCTGGCTAGCAGCAAAAGCTCTCAAGGAAAAAGATGTTTGGAGTCTGTGTGGGGGTATTAAATTAGATTTACTTTAATTTGGACAGAAGAACGCTAAGTACAAAAATTGAAACACAAATAATTAGCATCTGAGGTTGCAGGAAGCAACTCATTTAGTAATTCCACAGTGAGCTTGCTGGGCTTCAGGTTCTGGGATGTGTTCTTAGTTTTTTGCTTCTGGCACTCTTTCAGCTGCTATCTCTATGCTACATTGCTTCACACCTGGATTGACCTGCCTTTATAATGTGTCCTTGACATCCAGTCAAGGTGGTTTTGAAGCAGAAACAGTCCTATTAAAATGCTGGTGAGAAATCTGAGGCTCAAGTTCTAGTGCTATTAATAGTGGGTTTGTATCCTCCTCTAATGTGGCTGTGCTTTCATGCTCCCATCTGAGCCCCTCAAAGGATTCCTGGATGTGTCTGCCAGAGATCCTTGTTCATAGTGCTGCTTGTATGTGTTGGAGCAAATGCAGGGAAGGGCCACTAACAGGGCTGCTGTCCAGTTTGAATGTGATGAAGTACCTGAAGGCTGAGGACCAAACCAGACTTCGTGGTAGCACTCCTGCTGCTTGCCCTCTTTCTCTGGCTAGAGATCCCTGTGAATTGTGCCATATCTCCACAAGAGTACAAGCAAGCAGCAAGCTGGGTGTGGTGACTATGAAGGCCTCATGCACATGATGGGATTTAGTCAGGAAACTTTTAGGTACTTGTGAGAATTCCTCTCTGCCTGATCCAGATGGTATCCAAGGAGTGTTGTGGCCAAGCTGTGCTGAAGTGGCTAGAGAGTACAGCAATTGACAAGTGGTGTCCCTTGGGAGTCTGTACTGGGACCAGTGTCATTTAATATGTTTATTAATTGCTTAGACGAAGGAATCAAGTGCACCCTCAGCAAATTTGCAGGTGACAGCAAGCTGGGTGGTGTGGTTGGCACACCTGAAGGATGGGATGGCATCCAGAGGGATCTGGATTAGCTTGAGAAGTGGGGCTATGGGAACCTCATGAGGTTTAACAAGGTCAAGTACAAGGGGCAGTACCCAGGTTGGGGCAACCTCCAATATCAGCGCAGGCTGAGGATGAACAGAATGGGAGCAGCCCTACTGGGAAGGACTTGGGGGTGAGAGGCTGGACATGACCAAAGTCTTGGAGCCCAGACAGACAGTTTGTATCCTGGGCTGCATCCAAAGCAACGTGGCCCACAGGGTGAGGAAGGAGATTTTTCCCCTCTGCTCTGGTGAAGCCCCACCTGCAGTGCTGTGTACAGCTCTGAGGTCTCCAACATGGAAGAACATGGACCTGTTGGAATACATCCAGCGAAGGGCCAAGTTCTTTATAGGTATGGGGCACCTTCCCTACGAGGAAAGGCTGAGAGAACTGGATTTGATCAGCCTGGAAAACGCATCAGGGTGAACTAATTGCAGCCTTCCAGTACCTAAAAGGAGCCTTCAAGACAGATGGGGAGGGACTTTTGACAAGATCATGTAGTGATAGGACAAGGAGGAATGGCTTCAAACTGAAAGAGAGTATATTTAGATATTAGGAAAAAATGCATTTCTGTGAGGGTGGTGAGACACTGGAATAGATTGCCCAGAGAAGTAGTGGATGCCCCATCCCTGGAAGTGTTCAAGGCCAGGTTGGATGAGGCTGAGTGGCCTGGTCTAGTGGAAGGTGTCTATGGCAGGAGAGTTGAAACTAGGTGATCTTTAGGTTCCTTTCCAGCCCAAACCATTCTGTGATTTTATGAATTCCAGCAGGCAGCCTGTGGAGACTGTGGAAAGGAGCATGATGAGTAATTATGCACTGTGTTGCAACACAGCTAACACAGGGAGGTTTAAATGCCTCTTTCCAGCTATTGCCTGATTGCTGCTGTGTTAACAGGAGCAAGGATCCTCTCTCTTTTGGCATTCAAACCCTGCACGTACAGTACTTTTGTAGCAGGGACTTCAGCTTTCAGCTAATTTTGCTGCTACTTTTGCAATCCTCTACTGTCTCTCTCTATCCTTTTCTAAAACTCTGTCATGACTGCTATCCATCCATCTATCACAGCCCCTTGCCACCTGCTTCAGGATTTTAACACCCATTGGGGTGTTCAAAAGCAAACACATTGCTCGGCATGTACAGTTTTTGTAGTAACAGATACAACAAGTGAAAGCCTTAGAAAAGGCATATTGGCTAAGTTTTATTAATGCCCTTAGCTTTAGCAAAGACAAAACCTACCTTGAATCAAAGAGCCTAAATCAAATGCTTCAAATGCATAAAGATCTTCAAAATCAGAACTTTGGAACAGCTACTATTGCAGGGGTTTTTTTTATTTTTTATTTTTAATTTTTTTTTTTACCTGTATGCTTTAGGATGCTAACCAAAAGGGACTTGAAGAAAAAAGTAGGGCTTCACTTTGGACAATAACCTTCTCCTACCAATATACTTAGTGTTTCCTTTTACTTCTGTATCAACTGGGCAAAGTGGGGGGCAAATGAAGCAAGTTGGTAAGATAGCCTGGCTTGGTTTCTCCATCAAGATCTTCTGTTTTCTGATGTATAACAGTCACCTCTTCCAGTCATGACCATAAGTCATTGACTGAGGGTAGTGCATGTCCACCAAGTAACCTGTGAATGGCTGCCCATCTCGGTGTCCTTGCCCAGCAGCTGAGCCACCTGCCAAGCCTTTGCTTCAGATGTAGATTCTGTGGAGGGGACAAGTAACCTAGAATTGACCTGCTTACTGGGTTCTAGGGCCCAGATCTGGGAAGAAAGACCAGATTAATGTTACAAAGAGTGAAAGAACAGCCACTGAACAGTTAACATAGAGCCTGGAGTTTGGCTCTGGGCTGGGATGATGGAGACAGGGAAAAATTTGTGCAGTTTTGAACATGGTAAATTCATCTTAACACAAGTCTAAGAAAGTGAAGTTGGGTTGGGATTTTTTTTGTGACTAATGGAGAATGCTAAGCCTTAGAGAGGACGAAGATCATACAGTGTGGAAGTAAACACCTATTTTTGTTACAAAAAGTTTGAACCATTCATCCTTGCCTTCTAGTCTCCTGGCAACGGTGAAGAACAGACCATGCTGGGACCACTATTTTAATCAACCTAATTGTAGGTCCTCTCTCTCCTCCCCCAGCAATCAGCCCCCTGGGAGATAGAAAACCCTTTTGAGCATGTCACCTAAAGGAGACCCTTTCGTTTGCCATGCTGCAGTTACATGTTTTGCAGTGTAGTATTCATTTCATATTTCTTGCCAGGAAACAAGGCATTCCTTTGTGGAGTTTGCATTTTCCCGTCTGTTACATTAAAATGGATTTGTGGCTTTCACTTCACCAAAAATATTCCAGTTGGATATTAATTACTTTACAGTTCCAACATGTTTCCCTGACTACCTCTCTTCCTGTCCATGATGTTCAGAAAGCCTTTCTACCTCCTGCTCCTGGCCAGAGAAGTGCTCTCTTGCCTATGCAGATATGCAAAACAACAAATATTTTGTGTACAAAGCATATAGTGATAAAAAACATTTACTCTGTTAATGAGTATAATCAACTATTTTCTTAAATACTTCTAAGTACTTTATCAGGGCATTGGTTTATCCTAACCTTCTCACCCTCCTGGACATCTGCAGCCCCTGGGCTGCTTTTCCAGTATAGTCAATGAGAGAAAGAAGCCCTGTGTTATGGGTTAACACAGTTTGATTTTTAGTTAAAGAGAAATACAGAATACTGGCCTGTCAGGACCTTGGAGTTGTTTTGGTAGGGACAGGTACCTATCAGAGTCCACTTTAGATACTGGCATATTGTTTGACCCCTGAGAAACGGCTCTGTGAGTAGACATACAAAGCTGAGTTTGTCCCAGGCATCCCCTTTTCCCTCCTGTCAGGCAAACGGGGGACACCGGGCAGTGGCGGGTCCCGGAGCCGCTACCGGGGGGAGCCCGGCCCGGCCCGCGGGGCCCTTTCCCCCCGGCTGCCGCGGGGAGGGAAAAGGAGAAGGCTGCAGCTCAACATCCAGCGAACTTCTAAAGCCCAGCCCCGAGCCGGCTGGGGCCAGGGGTCCCCGGGGGTCCGTGGGAGCAGCCCCAGGTACGGGTTCAGCCCAGCCCATCAGACCTAGGGATGGGCAGGGGGCATTGATAAGGATTTATGATCTCTGACTGCCCGGCTGCTCCGGGCTCCGACCTTCGGCTCTCCTCCTGCAGCTCGGGCTTGAAAAACTGCCATCATGAGCTGCCGCAGCCAGCCGAGGGTGAGAGACAGGACCTGGGCAAGATTTAAACCCTTTTCTAACAAGATGAAACTTTTGGAACTCCAACCTTTCCCTGAGAGAGAGGAAAGGACAGAATGATTTGAAACACGGAGCAACAGCGTGATGCAAAGTCAGTGACAGAATTGATAAGATTATTGGAAGAAGCAATTGCGGCAGTGAACAACTTTAACTGGACTTCTCCAGCTGTGAACCATGGAGGGATGGACTGCGGGACACTGTCTGGGGGAATGCTGATTCTAGTCAAGGGTGGTGGACTGAATTGAGAATGTTGATAAGAGTAAGTCCCTCGCTCCTGGGATAACAGGAGGTCTCAGCTGTTTGGGGCACAGATTTGGCCCTTTGCTCCTGGGGTAAAATGAGGTCCCTTAAGATAGAGACGATTTCAGAGACAAAAGAAGAGAATTTGTGTTGTAAACTAGAAGGAGCATCCTTAAACGGTACCCCAAATACACTGAGAGGCCCATGAGTAGCCAGGGGAAAGGCTGCTAATGGGTGGGACGGCACAATCTGCAAAATTCTGGGCAGTTGCAGATTTGTGACATTGGGAGCCGCCAGACTGTTTTTTTTTTCCTTATGGCAAATGTCTCCATGGGACACTGGGGCAGGGACTCCTCTCCCAAAGGGATGAAAGACTGTGTTTGAATGGTGAGACTGACTGAGGACTGTGGCTTTGTCTCTCTGTGTTGGTTGTGAGAGGGTGACACCTGTGGAAGAAAGGGAAGGGTTTTAAAGTTTCTCTTTTTTTCCCCTCTTCCTTTTTCTTCATTCCTTTAGTGTGTAAAATAAACTATATGTGTAACTTTCAAGTTTAGGCCTGTTGTGCTTTTTATTTTCTCCTAGTCAAATCCCACAAAAGAGTGGAGTCACTCAAGCCACTAAATTAAATTTAGGAGAAAGTATTTTGATGAATGTGCAACCACTGCACCCTGGTACTGAAGTGTAATCACACAGTGGGAAATTCTGGCATCTGGGATGATACTGTGAACAAGCTCAGAAGTGTGTGGCTACACAGAACAACTGGTGTAATGGCTGGCGTGAAAATGCTTCAGTGCAGTATAATTAAATTGCTGCACTTAGTGCAAAGGAACCACGCTGTCCCATTGCCTCTCACTCTCTTGCACTGTATCTACTGGCAGTAAAAGGCAAAAATAACAGTTTTGTATTTTTCTCCTCAAAACTGTATACACAGTACTGGGTGACAAAACCCGTCTGCTCTCCTTTGCTGCCTGAGAGCAATGTAACACTGGTCCCAGTGTCATCTGGCAGGGCACATCACAGCTTCTTCTTCTTGCTTTCTCTTCTTCTTCAGAGCACCTGCAAACAATTAGGAAGCCATTTCTGCCTATTTTTTTTTCTTTTTCCCCTCTGTGTTCAAAGGATTGACCTCAAATCTATTCTTATCAGACAGGTGACCTGAAGTACATGTTTCTAGCCACAGGTCTACCAGGGTCACTGCTGGAAAGCCTCCCAGGCATGAAAAGAGATTTCTTTTTCCACAGCTGATCCTGCAGCACCCCTTGTACACATAAAACCTGCCCAAGAAATGGGTAGGACCCACACCATGCAGAGTGGTTGCTGGGGGTTCATGGTGCCTGTGCCCATGTGGGCATCCTGCTGTGCTGGGAACACTGGATGCCCAGGAAGCTCTCCTGCCTTTTTGCAAGTGAGGTCTCAAGCACCGGGCAGTATCTTGAGGCAATTTGGCAGGCACTGGGGGAGGCCGATGTAATTCTTTCTTTATTCCCCACTCCGTTCTAGTGCTGTAACCCAGCAAAGGCCTATATCAGAACTGGGAGCAGTGTGCAGCCCTAACAGAGTCACTAAATAAAGCCCCATGTGCTGCTCAATGGCGCCTCAATTTCTGTTGTATTGTTGTTACAGGAATCATACTTTCTTTCTTCATTTGAATCCTTGCTCTCCCTACCCCTTATTCTTTTGAAAAAATCCACGGAGTGATTAGATTTGCAAATGAATGGGCAGGGAAGTGACAACAGAAGTGAGCTGGAGCTGAAGAGCACAGGTATAATTACTGTAATTAACTCAAGCAGCAGGGGCACAGCCAGTGTTGGGAGCATCGCTGGGAGTTGCCGTGGGCGAGAGATGGGAGAGGAAGAATGGCCAGCTGCAGAGATAGTCTGCCCCAGGGGTCCCTGTTCCCCCCTTGAGTGCATCGATAAGAAAAGTGTAGTGGTGCCCTGTCCCTGTGGCGCATCCACCTAGGCTGCAGGGACCCACAACTCCCCAGATGAGGTGCAGAGGAGCTCATTCTGTCTTGTACCAAAATTATTCAATGTCTTGCTTGGGCAGCCACTTAAGGAGACGTCCTCGTTTCCTGTAAGTCCCCAGGAGGTGGGGACACCCAGTGTTCCACAGCAGTAGCCCCCTGCCAGACAGACAGAGTGGCAGGGAAGCAAAACCCCTCAGCTGCAGCTGAGCCCTTGCAGGAGGAGCTGGGACAGCTGGGATCACCTGCAGCTTGTCTCAGAAGCTCTTCAGCATCAAAACATGTTACTCATTGCCTTTGCTATAAGTGCTGGTCTGTGAAGTTATGGTTCATCTAAGAAATGGCCTTAATGATCTTCATTGCTGGCAGACTGAATAGGAAGCATGACCACCTCAGTTTGGACAGAAACACCATGGGACCATATGGAGGCACATGTATGGCATGGGAGATGGTGTTTCATGCACTCCTGATCCTAACACCAGAAAAGCTTTATGATCACTAAAGAAGGAAGCAGTATGTCTTTGTCTGCCCTAATTCCACTAGTTACAGTCCTGCAGTGATTTTTCTCCTTTTGGTGGTAAACACTTCCAAAACCTGTGTCATGTTCTTCCAGGAGCACTGCAGGCCATGCTACTCCCAGCACATGCTCCTTGCCCGTTTCCATGAGCATACTCTGCCCTCCAGCAGAACACAGTGATATGTCTGCCGGCATGACAGGTCCTGCAACAGCTCTTTTTGTAAAGGGATGGGGGGCTGACTTCAACTGCAGGTGTTAAAAACATTAGTTGCTATTGGTCCTATTCTTGGAGTCTGAGACTGACACGACTGACACTGGTTTTAGGGTTTTATAATCTTTCTAGATGTGACCGTAATTTGTTGGGTGGGTGCATTAGATTTAGGGTGTGAGAACTTCACGCAGGAAGACATAAACAAAACAACCCTCCAAAATTCTGTATTTTTGGAATATACACAGTCCAGCAAGCCTGGGATGTAAACAGTTTTCCTAGCTGAGGCTATGGAGTCAGGGAGGGGTGTGCAGGCAACCACGGAGGTCTGAGGCTCTGCAGTCACCACTAGGAACAGTTACACAGGCTTGTTGGAAGAAGACTATGGTTTTGTTGCTGAAAGATGTTCCAGGCTCTGCTCCACATAGCGTTGAGAGCACATAAATATGTGTCTGATGTATTCAGAAAAGAGATTTGCTGAAGCTGGGTAGGTAATGATGTGTGTGTGTTTTGCTGTACTGTAAACACTTCAAAACTCTTCCTTTTCATTGTGGAAAGTATCTGATGTGAGGGTTGGGGAATGCAGAGTTCTGTGAACAGTTTTGGTTTAAACTTGCTACTACTGATCAAAAAAGCTATAGGAAATAGGATTGGAAGGGTTTTTGAGAGATCATCTAGTCTGTCTCCTTGCCCACAGCATATCCAGCTGCACCTCCTTTGCCTTTGTCAATATTTTGACTGAGCTCTGGGCAATTTATTCCAGTGCTTCCCTATTCTTAACAGATTAGCCCAAATCTTCCATGCTGAAGTCAGATTTATTGCCTCTTATTCACCATGGGCATGGAAAACTGATTACCTTTTTCCTTCTAGCAGCTGTTCAGATATTTGAAACCTGTTATGGTGTGCTTCCCCAGTCATCATTTCTTTATCTGGACATCGTTTGTCTGGTCTGTCTACTCTTGTTGGCCACGGATCCTAAACATTTGACCATTCCCCTTCTCTTCTGGGCTCTCTCCAATTGGCCTCATGTCTCAGAGTGGGACACCTAACACTAGACATAATCTTTCAGGGAAAAATCTACATCACAGGTCTGTCAGACTGACATTAGTGTCCCAATATGATACTTGTTTGTCCTGTGGTGGTGAGGCATGTTTTTTACTGCTTTTCAGACTGTGGTGTGTAGTAACTTTCAGATTTCTTTTTGTAGAATTACCACCTAGACAGCTGTTCCTTTTACTGTATTAATGAAGTCTAATTACATTAGTATGTCCTGGTTGAATTATATCTTGTGTTCTCAGATTATTTGTCCAATTTGGTGTGATTGTCTTGTATTCTATTTCTGTCCTCTAGTGTATTCAGTCCCACTCAGCTTGATGTTGTTTGCAGATTTAATAAGTATACTCTTTTTTTCCATTATCCAAGTCATTAATGGAAACACTGACTAGTGCTGGACCCTCCAATGAATACCTGTAGGATCCACTCAATACACCTTTCATTTGGCATTGTTATAATGATAACTATTTTAAAGAAATGTTTTTCTAACCAAATGTTAGTATCCCATAGCACATTCACCTAGACAGTCTTCTCTTGACTATCTTGAGCCACATGTCAAAATGCTGAGATATTGCACTTGCTGCCTTCCAAGCCCTGTTACTCTTTTGGAAGGGGAGACTAGATCACTGTGACTAGAGATGCTCTTGTAAATCCTTATTGCTTGTTATGCTGCTCTTTAGGAATAATTTCTGCTTTAGGTTCAAGCTGCTCCTGTTTAAAGAATATATCTCAGCACTTTAAGCCAATGGCTCTCAGCAGCTTCATGTGTACTTATAAAATGCACTTCATGCTTGGAGGTAGTTACTTACTACTAGTCGTATTTATACTGAAGGGAAGGCTGAGTCCCAAGAAACTGATGATTGGCCACATAAAGAAGGTTGAAACTAAGTACCAACCCAAAGAAACTTGCCCCTAGATCCTGGTCCAAAAATGTAACTCAGGTAAGCTAGGTTACAATGGGCAGCACAATTCTGCAGCAGCATCAGTAGCTTTCCTCAGAGATGCAGGCACCAAGCAGGGCTGGCTATGACAACCAAGCCCCCTCGGGGCGGGGATGAAGACCTGAGCTTGGGTGCTCCCAGCTCAGGTCTTCAGCTGCACTGGGCACTGCACTGCCTAACAGGCACCATGCTGGGGCAGTGCTTAAAAGAAACAGAGTAAGCATAGTCCCACATTCCCTAAAGAAATAACTTGCATCCTAATCCAGAAATGAAGATAGATTGTGTATCCCAGTTGCTCAGAGGTGTCCTGGGATGAGAGTTTGGGCAGGCATCTTGCTCCAGGCATGTCCTCTCTCCTTGTGCACCTCCTGCCACTGTCTTTGGTGACTTGCAGTCCTATTCACTGTGCCTTGCCCAGGGAGAATGATCTCCCAGCCTCAGGTGAGGAGTGGGACTGATATCCTGCTGGCTCTCTGGGCTGAGCCTTGACACAGCTGTGTGCGCTGGCAAGCACCTCAGTCACGCACTAACTGGACTCTGTTCCTCGACATGTTCTGCAAACGGGCATTTTAATGCTCTGTGTTCAGCAGACAACTGTCTGGGAATATCAAACTGTTGTCTGCCTCTCTTGTTGCTTGGATAATTGGATGGTAAAAAGCAGAATACCGATTCCCCCACCACACCAATATGTAATACCATTTAGGTATTTTTAGCAAGCAAATGTGCCAGAATTTAGAAGCTACTAAATATAGAAAGTTTCTGTGATTTTTTTTTTTCCCGTCTTTTCTTGAAATCTTATTGACAAGAAATCTCTCTCATGCACTTTGGAAAGAAATGAAGCAATCAACAGCAATATATATTTTTTTTTCCAGGGTGGGGATTTTTATTTTGTTTTGACCTGTTAATTCCCAGCTGTATTCCAACATTGCACTGAGTGGCGTTAGCATGACTGAACGGATTCTTCCTAAAGTTCTAAAATTAAGGTTTTTAGTTTCTCAGCTCTGCCAGGGAAAGACTCACCTGCCACTGCACCATGCTGTGAATGGGTGAGAACTGGATGAAAAACTCAGGAGAAAGGGAAGAAAACCAGTAAAAATCACAGCAACCAACATGTTGAATGCTTTCTTAGTCATTCTGGAGTTTGCCCCCTTTCTGCCTGTTCCTTGTCCATATTCATATCTGAAGCCCTGATGCTGAAGTTAAGTCTACATGTATATGTGTAGGATCAAGGGGCACAGATTTGAGCTTTTTTCAGGGCATTAACCCTTAATTATCTGCTTGAAAAACTCATATTACACTTTTAGAAATAATTTTAAAAATAAGGGCTGATCCAAATGTGTAATAAAATGGTGTGACTCATCAAAATGTCAGTAAATTACATTAAAAATTGCTTCTTAAAGTGACTTCAAGCTCAGTAAATATACTGTAAGTTGTAGATACTACTGGAGCACGTTAGAGTGTCAGCCGAATTGGGATGTGTGTTTGCTAGTACAATAGGTCAGGTGACCAGAGTGGATCTAGTTTTCTTGTGGCTTACACTACTAGAAATTGAGAGTACTTGTGAAGTAGAAAATGGATGTTCTGCTATAAAAAGGAGAGCATCTAGCCCTGGATACCAAAGACCTGCTTCCACACGACTTACACTTTTTTTGTCAAATATTTCTGATGTTAGTATGTTGTTTATTTTAGCCAGAGCCCTTAAGGCAATACCTGGGGAATGGTATTTGAAAAGCATAAAGGTTGCTCTTTTTGGAGCTACCTGCTTGTAGAAAAGGAATGTCTAGAGGTGCTTAAACAGAACATGCTTTCCCAGCTTGCTAGAGAAGTGGGAGCTGAATCGAGCCTTGTTTCCCTTTTGTCCTGAGAACCTCTTCCCAGATAGGCAGAGACCTATCAGCAGAAGTCACGAGATTACACTGGGAAAAGTGGAAAGCAGTGGAGCCTTCTTTTCCTTCTCTGGTGTGCAGCACCCTGGCCACACACAACCTCCTGGGTCATACTTCTGCCACAGTTTCGTGGTGCAATCCAAGTCAGTGCAGAAAGGCCCTACTGCCTGGGAAGATCTGCACAGCTCTCTGTAGAGATCCTCCATAGGATGTAGCCATCCTCTGGCAGTGTGTGTGGGGGCTCAGTCTTTCAGGGCAGGGAGAGTTCCTTTAAAGATGATTGCTGAGCACTTGGGTTTACACTTGTCCTTAGCAGGTTCAGCTTGCTGCCATCTCTGGTGTCCTCAGAGAGGAGGACATCTCTAGGGCATGAGCTCAAACAAAATAAGAAACTGAGCAAGTATCAGCATAGAGCAGAGCATGGGGATCCAGCTTACTCCAGTTACTGTGGTTTTGCACAATTGCTGGCTGAAAAGATATTTTTCAGAGTTAGAGTTTGAACTTCATTACTTCATTGAAGCAGTCTTCTATATAGGTTCTCTGCTGGTGTTGAATTCACATTTCACATCTCTTCCTAGAAATTTGGTTTCTCTTCTGTTGTTGGTTTCTGTTTCCATGAATCTTCTCAGACAGAGATGTATCTTTGTCATAGATTTAGCTGAAATTTGTCCATAAATTAAAAAGCTCTGGGGAAGGGAGGGAGGCAGGATGAATGGTATGCTGCTGCAGGTGCACACAGTATTTATGTGTGAGCCAGCCTCCCTACAAGCAGGCTGGTACATTTAGCAGCAAGTCCCAAGCAGACTCTTCCTCACTCTTGCTCTTAGTACCCAGAGGGTTCTTACAGCTTGCCTGCTTGGAAGACCCTGGAGATGGAGTCTTCCTTTCATGCAACTCTTGCAGGAACTCCTGTCTTGACATACTTCCACAACCTCCACATACCCATTTCCCTAGCCAGTCCTCTGCCCTTTCCTGCATTGCTTTCACCTCTCTTTTCAAAAACTCCTTGTTCTTCTTTCCCTCTCTGCCCTCTCTTGCCACTTTTTCATGCCTCTTACAAAAAGCTGCCTTGGGGAGCAGCAGAGAGGGTTAAACCTGCAAGGTCTTATGGCTGGAGAAGCGTTCGTTGCCTCGTGCATGGTAAAGTGCCTTTTTGGCATGCAAAGCTGTGAGCAACCACCCTCTCCCTATTCCCGTCCTCGGGCTCTGTGCCAGTGGGCAAGCATTTGCAAAGCAAAATTACAGAGCTCTCTGGGTAATGATCTGCCCATTCGTTCTGTACAGCAGGTGGCTGGAGGCTGAATCCACGCCACTCCCTCTCAGCTCAATTCCCATGCACATCGGGAAGAGATGGCTATTCCTCCCTTACAGCTGCTTCCAGGGAAGAGAGGCCAAGGGAGTCACCCTCCCAGCAGAAGGATGCCATGGGGGTGAATCTCTTTCTGCAAAGAGCCACAGTGAGCTACGACCAGAAAGGCCAGATTCAAATGCCAGGCATGTGCATGGGCAGAGAGGAGATGGCATCTTCAGTCATACAGTGTGGCTGTGCAAGAGAGCAGCACCCTTTCCCAACCTGCCCATTCTCCTCAGGGCATCAGGATCAGAGAGTTGGGATGCATCGGGCATGTCCCTTCTAAAACCTTTGTTTCTCTGTCTAAAACCTCTTACTTTCCTGTGAGTCATAGACTGTCTGCAGGGTCCTACCAAACTGCTATTATTACTGGGGAGGAGTTGGGAGGTTGTTTTGACTTTCTTGCAAAGCTCCAGTATAGCCACAGTGCTCACTTCTGATCCCAACTGCGTGCCCTCTTGCATTAAGCCTTGCAAGGCTGGATAAGGCCTTGAGCACCTTGGTCTATTGGGAGGCATCCCTGACCATGGCAGGGGGCTGTTGGGACTAGATAATCTTTAAGGTCCATTTCATCCCCTTAACATTCTATGGTTTTTCTGTATTTCTCCACTGCCATTTGCTTACTCAAAGAAAGGCTAAGCAGGTGTGTACGGAGTCTGCAAGGCTACCAGTGAACAAGCTGATCTTGGCTGTGGTACATCCATGTGATTTTCCCCCCTTCCCTTCCCTTCCCTTCCCTTCCCTTCCCTTCCCTTCATACTGCTGCTGAAGGCTTCCTATACCAGTGCCATCCTACTTTCCCCTCCTGCCCTGCAAAATCCTTCTTGGAGCAATCAGCCTGTAGGATTCCCTTTCACTGTGTTGGGAAGCACAGTCAGTTTACATCAAAAGGAGGGAAGGAGTGTCAGGCCACAGACAAAGATGAGCAAAAGACTCCTAAGCATGTAATATCCACATTCTTTTTGTTGCTTGGGAATAAACTCTGAGGAAGTTGAAACTTTTTATCTTTTACACTGTTAAGGATGGGTGATGTATCCTGTTCTGGATAAGAACTCAACCTGTATCTCTGTACCCATTTTATCTTATGTGACTCTTAACTCTCTCTCCTTCCCGAAGGAATCCTGTTAGGAGTCTCTTATCTGCATTTATCTTGCAAAATAAATATGTAATAAACAAAGACAAATACTGTTAAAGGGCATTCTGAGACATTAACTTATTTCTGTAAGCAAAAGAACAAACAAAGCAACTTCATTAGTAGTAATATAGCATGATGCCTGAGTGTCTTGCTTTGAGTGGAAGAGCTGGGCTGGCTCAGGTAAGCCAGGATCTCTGGGGACTAGGATGGACCAACGTGCATGCACAAGGATGGAGGCTCTTCCATTGCACAAAAGTGAAGCTCTCCTTCTTGGGGAGTTCAGCCTGGTCCGGCAGTAAAACCTGTGTGGTCACAGAAGTGACATACAAGGCTGGGAGAGTCACAGATTCCTATTCCTGTTGCAGCTCCTGAAGGCAGTCAGAGCATCCAGAGGAAAAGATGTAAATGCTGCTGTCCCAGTGTGGTTGCCTCTGGGGCCCCATGTTATTTCTCTTACGCTTTTTTGGCTTCTGTGTGAAAACAAAACCCAGTGAGCAATAACTTCATAACAGCAGACAGAGGAAGACAGGGTGAAGTGGGGGATAGCAGAAATGTGGATTGTAGTGAAAGAGGAAGTGAGGGGAAAAAAAGACCATATGGAGGGGGTGAGTCCAGGGGACAGAAATCTGAATTATGACCTCTTCACAGCCCTCCAGAACTTTAGGTCCTTTCAATGCAGTGTGCGTCCTGTAAAAAATGATCTGTGATAGAGCACATCTTTAGATATAAAGACTGATACATGAAGTACTTCAAAATTTGTTATAATCTGATAAAATGTTACATGTATTGCAATATTTTACCTGTCTCTTGTATCTTCTCCCTTGTGATCTTAAAGCACATTGCAAGCTTTCCATTCATAACTTTCCCAGCATCTTTATCAGGGCAGGCTTATCTCTAGACTACAGATAGCAAAATTTGAACTAAAAGTTCAAAATGCTAAGCTGAGAAAATGACCCAGCATCCCAGGCCCCAGCAATGCTGGTTAGTTTGAAGCCTGTCCATCGACACAGTCACCCATACAGCTGCACAGGAGGGCCAGTGACTTGTGCAGAGTCCATGGAAGCGCTGAGGAAGAGGAGGTTCTCTACCTTGTATTTTTGCTGGCACCTCATGGGAAAGCTTCATTCACTGGCACGAGGCTGACTACAGCACAGATGCAGCCATGTGAGCAGTCCCCAGAGGGAGTTGTTAAGTGCTTAGGACACAGCCACTTTGGGCTTTGAAGTCTGTGGCTGTGCTCAGGGCAGGTCCTTCATCACCAGGGCTGCCTAAACTAGCTCTGGCTCCTCCAGCCCTTCTCCAGTGCATTTCTTCCTGTCATCTCTGCATCACTCAGCCTAGAAATAAATGCTGCTGCCAGGGATTGGGTGCCTACATGTGCTGCCTTGTTGGTGGCAGCCTTGTCCAGTGCTCATTTTGCTCTAAGCAGTATCACCCTGTGGAGAAAATATTGCAGCACTGGTGTAGAGAGGTCTGTCTCTCTTGACACGTGGTGTACCTCCAGCAGATGAAAATTTGGTATCTTCAACACAAGAAAAGTCAAAGCTGGGGATGGGCAATTCAGTCTCTTTAGACCTCTCCCCTATCTGTAAATCTTTTTCAAGAGTGGTGGTTTCTCTGCCTCTCTTTGCTGCTGGACAGCCCTGTCACAGCCTGTTAAGTCAGCAGCATCTCTCAGCACTACCCTGGTGCTCCCTCCTGCCAGCAGCCTGTGTGTGTGTATGCTGGAAAAGGACTGAGGGTACTCATACCTGTCCTGGGCATGAGTACCCTCCTGACTAGCTTGGCCAGGCTGGGCCAGCAGCGGTGGTTTGGTGATGACCCCTGTGGGCATTGCGTGGGTTGTTTGCACTTCTGTTCCTGGGACACTTCATCTCAGAGATTGCCACCTACAGGAATGTGCCCTTTTGCCTGAACAATTCCCTTCATTGCTAAGCTATTAATAGAGAGCAGCAAAGTGGAGCTTGCTGCAATGTTGCTCCAAGACACAAGAGCTTCCTCCTCCTATGCAGGTCCTACTGCTGACTCAGGGCTTGGATCATTTCTGAGCCCAAAGAGAAAAGACAGGATTGGATTTAATCTTGGATGCAGCTGCACTAAGCCAGGAACATTGGTCTGGTAAACCAGAGCTGGCACAGGCCCTTAGGGCTATCAAAGCTATGCAATTTTACCAATATCAGATCCTCCTGAAAATTAAACATGTTCCCACCCCTTGGGAGGATCCACTGTGAAGCCAAGTAAGTCTGGCTTGGAAATGTGTGCTCAGTTTGGATCTTGGTCCTCTCTTCTGACTGCTCTGCAGCACACACTCCTGATTCTCCTCAATCCCTTGCACTTGTGTCACTGAATAAGGAACAGGAGATGCTGCCAGAGTTCACACTGAGTGCCACAGGGATCTAAAATAAATACTGCCATGTAATAGATTTTTATCCACTGCCTTGCTGTAATCCCCATCTGAATCCCTTCCAAATTGCAGTCAGGCAGCTGTTTGTACAAGTCAAACATTGATTCAGCTGCTCTCAAAAGGGATTCAGGAGGTACAGGCTGGAGGGAGTGCTAGCCAGGGTGCTGGAACAATGGGATTTATTTGTTATGAGCTGAAGGGTTAAACTCTTCCCACAGTACCCAGCACCAAAGTATCTCCCCTTTCCACACATGAGGAGGAGGCACTCACACAAGGAGGAGGTACCCACAGAAAAGATAATTGCTGAAGCAGTGAGCCTGGCACTTTGAGCAGCTCTCCTGCTCTGTTTGGCAGGGCTCACAGTTACCCATGGCTGGCTTGTAGGGCCTACAGGTTGGGAGACCTCCTTGCAGTGTTAGGTAATCATCTGCTCCTCCGGGGTCAGAGCAAACCAGTTTCCTCAGCATCCCAGATAGTGTGTGTGTCAGATTTTGCTTCCTGGGCTGTATCAGAAGTTTCAAATAGTCCCTGTTGAAATCCTTGGTAATGATTACTCTTCTTCCTAAGGGCTCTTGATATCAGGGGCATGTTCTGGTGTCCAGCACATGGGGTCCCTCCCAGGTTTCTTTAGCCCATTTCAGCACCTGTATGAAGGGAAGGACCCCATCAAAAGTCCTGGCATCCTGGGGAGAGGCTACCAGCACTGCTCCCTCTGTTCACACTTTCTGGCTTCCCTAATGTATGCACTGTTTTTTTTAGGGACAGACCTTTCAGGTCCTCACTGTTCTATTTCTACTTCATTTCATGCCCCCTCAATGGGCTCCAACATGGTGCTTTTCTCTTTGCGAATCAATTCCCTGGCATCAGTGGGATTAAAGGACAGGGCTGTCACAGACATGGAAAACCTTGTCCTTGGTATTCTGAAAGTTTCAGGCTCATAGAGGGAAACATGCGCTCTGGTTCAGGCCAGTTCCCCACACCAGCCTTCCAGCTTCCAGAACATGACATTATTGCCTACCAGTCAGGATCAGGACTGTTTTGCTCTACCAGTGGTGACTTCTGCAGTGCTCAGCCTCTTGCAGACTTCTATCCCTATGCCATGCTAGAGAGCATGGGAGGAAATCCAGCAGAGCCAGTTGCAGATTAAGCATAGCTCATTTCCAGAGATGGGGAGAGACTGGAAAGAAGTGTTGTGGTTGATTAGGGGTCATTGCAGTAAAGACCAGTTATTTGCCTGTGCTTTGTACAGCACTGAGCCCAGAACGGAGTCTTCAGTGAGTACTTTTACAAATCCTCTGTCCTTTCTGCTTGGTCTTACAAGGGTCCTTTCTGCTGGTGCTGGATTAGCTATGCAGCATCTCCAGCAGGTTTAGAGCTTGCTGGAGGTGTTCTCCATAGTTCTTATGGTTCATGCATGATCTGTGGGCACAAAGATCTTGGGAACCATGCTGAACCATGCTGTCTTTGGCACTAGTTCTAGGTACTTCAGCCTCTGCTCAGCAGCCATTACTGCTGTTTGCAGCAGGGCAAAATTAACAACGCAGAAGTAAGCAGGAGGAAAGGATGCAAAGTCCATGAGTGACTGGTGAGTGTTGTTCTAGAGATGGGGGCTAGATAACTGGCGGTGATGGTCTGGTGGAGCAGAAGAAAGATATTCCCCTGGCAGCTGATCACCAGCAGATGAATCAGAGAAGTTCAGTCTAACCAAAACAGATCTGACCAAAATCTCAAGTTTAGCCTAAGAAGAGTGTTGAACTATCAGTGAAATGGCTTAAGAGTTTCTCTGTGGGGTATTTAGGCTCATTTCCACAATTGGCAGCAAGTAAACAGGATTATGGTGCAAGTCAGAGTGGCTGAAGCTTAGGGGCTGGGGCAACCATGTGTAAGTGAACAAGGGGATTGCTGGCAGCATTTGTCTCCCACTTGACTTGGAACTTTGCAGATCAATGCAAAATTGTTGAGGGCGAGGAAACAATTTAATCACCTTATTCACAGAGAATCCTGCTGCAACCACACTGGCCACAGACTCAGGTCATCTCAGGTTGGGGAGGGAGAAGAATGGAGCTGCCCACTCTCCAGGAGAGTGAGAGCAAGAGGCTTAAGGCTCCTCAGTGCTAGAGAAAGTAACGGAGTGCCCTGCAGCTCACAGCCCTGCTTGAAAATGATGGAGGCTGACAGATCTGGGATTAATCTAAAGGTTTCAGCTCTCTGAGCACTGAGTGGAAATTCGCCTGGAAACCGCAGCGCAGGAGCTCAACATGATGAAAGCACTAACTGGAAGGGGGAGGCAGAGGCAAGTGTGGGTCAGATGGCTCGCCCCACCTGATTATGCACAAAGCTAAAGCCTTCATCTCTTGCTCTCTCTGCCATGTGTCTGGGTAGAGAGGGAAGGTATTTAGTGCTAATAAGAGCATTAAGAAATAGGCCATTTTTATTTTGTACGTTAGGCAGGCTCTGCTGCGGGTGCAAGTTTGCATTGCTTATTAGATTCAAAGGCAAAGCTATATTCTCAGTGCTGAGCACTCCTGATTGTACCTGCTCATGCTCTCAGAGGAGCCAGGTTGGGTAGCCTGCACAAATATTACAAGCTGTGGTTTTCCCTGTGCAGGTATTTGTAGGTGCTACGCTGCTTGTGTGGGATGAAAAGACAGAGTGGGAGGCTGACTAAGAGCTGGAGCCATGGTTTGCTCTGCTGATGCACACTTGGACTTCTCTTGCTCATCTTGTCTAGCAGCATATGGGAAAGGCTACATCCTGCTCTGTCTGTAGCTTTCCTGTGAGACTAGGATGCTGCCTTAGTCCTGAATGTGGAAGGCCAGGGTTTATCCGATTCGGCATCCATTAAAACTGCTGCTTTAGCCCATGATGTTATGGGGGGGGACATACCAACTTTTTTCCTACTACACCCAGGTGCAGTGTACAAGGAAGGATGCATATGTCCCCCCTTGCCCTCAGAGACCAATAACCTTTGGCTGAGGCTGAAAGTCTTTTCTCAGTGCAAGAAAATCACAAATTCTGTACATGCTGTACTACGTGAGTCTCCAAGTATTAGCACAGCTGTCACACTTAGCCATGTCTGCACGTTCATGCCTTTATATCCAATTCCAATACAACACTGCCATCACCCCTGTTGCTCACATCAAAGGACTGAATGCATCATAGTGCACAGTTTTAACTCCTTTCAGTTTAGCTTGCTCTATAAATACATAACCCACAGTGAGTGGGCATGTGTAATATATCCCTGTGTATGGTTCTGCTTAGTGCTGTGGATGGGGCTGCTGATCTGATTATTTTAAAGTCACTGGGCTACATCTGCTGCCGGTATAAACTGGTACAGCAGTGGTGTTGCCAGTTTATGCTAGGTGAAGATCTGGCCTGTAATGTGAATCTATAATAGAAACCTGCTTGTGTTCCTGAAAGAGGAGATATTTTGAGTGTATAACCAAATTGGCATTCTTATCCAGGCTTCTACATGGTATAATTGTAATTCCAAAATTATAAGTGTTATTAAATTATTAAATAATGTAGCAGTGGAAGGTTAGTTTAAGGTTGTGCTTTTTATCTATTTGAAGTGACACTGTTGAACTGAAATCAGCATGGTGATATGTCCCAGCACACAAACTGGATATGCACCAGAGATGAATGAACACAGGCACAGTTTCAGACCAACCAGCCAAATCTGAACACGTCCTCTTCTAAGAAAGAAGTTTAGGAGAAATAATTTTCAGCTCCATGTTCCACACACCCAGTCATTATCACAGACATTATGATGGTCTCTCCCTGCTTATATTTTAGAAAAGCTCAAAGCCTGAATTGCAATACAGTCGTTGCTAATTTAGAGTAAGTGGGTTACTCTGCAGCTGGTATCTGTTTGCCCATCTGATGTATGAATAGCAATCGATTTGGATTTTTTCTCTAAACATGGTGTGATAGTGAGTATGAGATCATTGCCAAATCTCCCTGAGGAATTATGCTTGGCTTGGCTAGAAGACTGATGCAGATTGGCCATCCTATTAATGGGTGAAGCACACAGTCCTCTCCAGCCTGGGGAGTTGTTTTTCCACGGGCATCTTCCTCTGTATTTAGTCTCAGAAACTATAACAATGTATAGCAAATAGAGGAAATAAGTGCTCCAGTTCTGAGTCCTGTACTAGATGAATTTCCAATAAATGTATGCTAATACTCATCCAGGGTTTCCTTTATTACCTCCTTTTTGTTATTTTCCATTGGACTTACCCTTCTATTACACCTCTTTTTCTGAGAGACTGCCAATATTTGGAGATTATTGCCTTCTTATTCTGCTATTATATGATTATTATGTAAAATAATAGAATCACAGAATATCCTGAGTTGGAAGAAGCCCACAGAGATCATCGAAGTTCAACTCCTGGTCCTGTACAGGACAGCCTCAAGAGTAATACATGTACTGAGAGTGTTGTCCAAACGCTCCTTGCACTCTGGCAGCCTTGGTGCCATCACCACTTTCCTGGGGAGCCTGTTATAGTGCTCAACCACCCTCTGGGTGAAGAACCTTCTCCTAATATCCAACTTAAACCTCCCCTGGCACAACTGCATGTCAGTCCCTTGGGTCCTGTCACTGGTCACCAGAGAGATCAGTGCCTGCATTTCTGCTTTCCCTCACGAGGAAGCTGTAACTGCAATGAGGTCTCCCCTCGGTCTCCTCTTCCCCAGGCTAAGCAGACCAAGTGACCTCAAGCATTCCTCAGACAGCTTCCCCTCCAGACCCTTCACCATCTTCTTAGCTCTCCTTTGGATACTCTCTAATAGCTTTATGTCCTTCTTGTATTTGGTGCCCAAAACTGCACACAGCACTCGAGGTGAGGCCACACCAGTGCAGAGTAGAGCGGTTACTCGATGCTAATATTGTTAATTGCTATCATAAACATAGATACACCCAACAGAGTTTTACAGCTATTTCAAGTTATTTTTAACTTTTCTGAAGTCTGTTCTAGGCTGTTAATTTCATTCTAGGTCTGAGGTGTGGGGAGAAGCCCTTTTCCTTATCAAGTTGACAGCAAGTCTGTGCTTTGAAATCTTAGGAGACAAAGCACCAGGCAGGCTTTACATACTGTTGGGAACATCAGAGAAGAAACAGAACTGTGGTTGGTGTTTATTCTCCCTGGGTGATATCTGCATTAAGGCACTTCGTTTACAAGTGATGATAAAGTTGTTCTCTGCTGCAAGCTGAGCCTGAAGGCAGGAGGCTAGTGTGTGATGGAAAAGATGGAGTTTCTCAGAATGATACATTGCCTTTGCTTTCTCATAGAACAGTTTTGAGGAGGAAATTCTTTGTCTTGGTGTGTAAATACCAGAGGCAGAATCAGTGATGCTGGGAAGAATTCAGGGGTGGGAGGGAGGTAAATGGGCTTGGATGAATCAATAACAAACTTGAATCTTTGATCAAAACATGAAGTGACATGCCTGCCTCCTTCCCCTCCCTGCTGCTGTCTATTCTGACTTGGATAAAGCTTGGGGAAGTTGGGGAGTTAACAAATCTTTTTTAGTAAGTGACTACATCTCTACACAATCTCCACATATGGAGATATATTGTGCCAATCCCTAGGATGATGTAACATGACAAGTGAAGAGACAAAAGATACATGAACCTCATGCAAAAGACCATGTGCAATTTCTGTCTTTGTGGAGCAAGCTGTACTGCAGACAGGCTCTCCAGCAGGGGAATGTTAGAGCTCAGGTTTGTCTGGATCCTGTTTTCTTCTGTGCTTGTTGAACATTAGGTTGGAAAAAAGCTAAGCTGCTGAGACTTGAGTTTTGGTGCTTTCCCTCACCCCACTGCTCCTGTTTCAATACTGGCCTTCCCTGCTTAGCTTCTTCTGTGTATCTCACTATGGGTGGTTGGAGCACACTGCTGCATCCCTGCCCTCTGCCAAGCCTGATGCTCCATGTCATGACTTCTGGTGCTGCCAGTTCCAGGTGGATATGGAGATAACCAGCAATGTCTTGGCTCTTTCCCAGCCAGTCCCTGCCAGGAAGACAAAAGCAGCCCTTAGAACAAACATTATCTTTTGCAGTACACAGAGCTGTGATAAGTTGGGATGGTACTTGTGAGAAAAAAAGCAATGTGTGTTGAAAGCAAAAAGGACTGTCACCTCAGACCCCGGCCAGCTGAGTGTCTGCTTGCTGGCATGAGATCACTGCTGAATTTTGAGGACATGTTTTTCCACACAGATTTGAGAGCTGCTAATGCCATGACTTTGCATCATCAGTATGGCAGAAATTAATCTGTGACATTGCAATGGAATTAAAACAGAGAAGAAAGCAGTGGAACCTAGTCCAGTATCCCCAACTTTTGAAAGCAGGCTTAAGTTCCTGCAAGAACCTGCTTCCAGTAGAAACTCCCCATAGCTTATACCTTCCTCTGAGGGAAAGTTTGGAAAATATTCCATGGAGGCATTTTAATACAGAGGTGCTGCTTACAAAGTGGATTAGTCCCACAAGTAATATTGTTGGCATGATTTTGGACACTCTGTATGCTACAGTCTCTGCACAGTCTACAGTACAGAAGCGTATGGTCTTGTGTTAAAGGTGACAGTGCTGGTTTATGGTCCATTTTATACCACTGTGTGCTGCCCTGAACCAGGGCTGCAGCCTCCCAATGGTGTAAGTATAGTTGGTGTAAGTACAGTTCCCCCTTGGGGCAGGGGCATGGATTACATAACCCCTAAAGTCTCCCTTCTAGACCTATTTTCTGTGATTGCAAAGCACATGAACGTTGGAGGAAAAACTAGCCTGCAGTGCCATTGGCACTTTTTCCACCAACTCTTCATTTGATGGCTCCTTTCTAGATACAAATCCTTCATCCATTCTTTCCCCTTGTCCGCAGTTCTCTAATTCTCCTTAAGTGATTCCGTAAGTGCAAAACCACCTTCATGGGAATAACTGATGCCTTTTCCCCTAGCATCAGTTTAGCTGTGTCCCCTGCCCCATGGTGGGGCACCCTGCAGCCAGAAGAAGATGCTCCAGAAGCAGTGTCAGCTTTTTTCTGCCACTGAGTTGTTTGTTCCAGCCCCTCTTCCCCAGTTTCTGCCGACAAGGTAGCAATTATGCTCCCATCGATCCCTGCTCTTCAGGAATCACCCTGTGCACACTGGCACACTGTCACAGTCAATAGCCCAGCCCTTGTGCAGAGACAGCAAGGGGGCCAAAGAGGCAATTTGGTCACTGGACAGGTTATGATGAAATAATATTGTGTCAGGAGGTGAAGTGGCAGAGTGGCTGGCACTAAATATTTCCCTCTGTATTGCCACAGGGAAAGCTAGGGCTTGAGGAGATTTAAAGTCAGGCTTAATACCTGCTGCTTAGATCCTGCTGGAGATAAAGTGTAACTGAAAGAATGTGGGGAAACAATTGTTTAGGAGACAAAATTGATGTGGGCCCTTAAACCTATCACTTCAAAATCTTTCTTACTAGGACTGAGAGGAGGAGATTAAATACCTTTCATTTTTGACCTCTAGCTGATAGTTATTAAACACATACAGGGTTCATTGTGGATAAAACTCATGGCTTCCAACAGCCAAGCTCAATCAATTAGCTTATTGGTAAAAGACAAATATTGCAGGCAAAAAAAAAAGGCATTTCATGCCTTGACAGTCACTGCTGTCATTGCATCTTAGAGGCATATTACAAATTAGGCAATCAAAGGTATCACTTTCAGCCAATTTTTAACAGGCAAAGTAGGGGTGATTTCAAGACTTCTCTGAAATATTTTTATTTTGTTTTCAGTAGCCCCTTGATGTTGTATCTCAAATGAAATGAGTAAAGAGCTTTATGCCTGTTACTCCCTGGTTCAAAGCTCATGCCTGATACATGGTAGTCATCTCTCCTGAGTGAAGTATATTACAGTCTTCAGCTTTGTTGTGTAGAAGCAGAGGATGGTGTAGATGCTGCTTAGCTCGAGGGCCTTGGTGACCATACTACCCATTTGCACCTACTGCTATCCTCCCAACATAGATCAAATACTAGAAATATATACAATTACTTAGAAACACAATACTGATTTCTGTCATGGAATCTGTTAATTTGCACAGGGTAACTGTGGAGCACTATTAATCTGGAAGCTGCAGAGTCAGCACAAGTCATCCAGGGGCCCTGTGAGCAGCCTGTATTTCAGCTGGCCACAGTCTGCTTTTCAACACACAGGGACCTTACCAATGGCAGCACTGGGGTCCATCTCTGTAGTGTGCTGTGCCTGAGAGCACTGCCCCAGAGAAACCATGGGATGGCTGGAGGCTGCAGGAACCCCCAAGGGATTAAAACTGTTAAAACAGAGGTCAGTGTACGCATGGAAGCCAGTGATAAGAAGGTATTCAGTCAATTGTGGCTTCACAGGAAAAGAAGGTTTAGTGTTTAGACCTCAGAAACTGCCTGAAGACTGCTGCTGCTCCCAGCTATGCCTCACACACTTCACCACCCCAGATGCATCATTTAGGCCAGATTTTTCAGAACTGCCCAGTTATTTGGAGTGCTTCATTAGTGCTAACCCAGGTGTGGAGCACCTGCAGATGCCCCTCCATCAGCAGGACCTAGCCTGCCTCTGTACATCTGTTCATCAAGTCAGCCAGCATTTCGGCATCTTGCAGTTATTACAGAGGCTTTCTGCTTTTAGCATCTCTCAGTTTCCACCTTTGTAGAATGGAGGCAATGCTGCAGGAGATAAACAGCTTAGTGGGAAGCTCACAGGCCAAAATAGGCTTTACACACTACATGGCAGAAGGTAAACTTTGGGTAACTTGGCACTAGTAAGAAAACCTGGGTCTTAAGTGCCATCACAGGCTGCTCACCCCAGCTAAGCCCTTGGAATTTCCCGCAGCCTCCAGCCATCCCATGGTTTCTCTGGGGCAGTGCTCTCAGGCACAGCACACTACAGAGATGGACCCCAGTGCTGCCATTGGTAAGGTCCCTGTGTGTTGAAAAGCAGACTGTGGCCAGCTGAAATACAGGCTGCTCACAGGGCCCCTGGATGACTTGTGCTGACTCTGCAGCTTCCAGATTAATAGTGCTCCACAGTTACCCTGTGCAAGTGCAATACAGGCCCCTTTGTGAATAAAAGTGGGCAGCAATGTTTGAGCCAGGCCTGGCAAGGTAAGGAGCAATTCTCTGGCAAGCAAAGAGCATCTGGCTTCCCCTCGCCCTGCAGAGGCAAAGGGCAAGGCATGACCCACCCTCTCCGGGCTGTACAGCTCCCATCTCTGCCAGATGAATGGTGCTTATTTGTCACCACAGAAAGGAAAACCCAGCCATGTGCAAGCACAACATCTGCTCGGTGGCGGCTGCCGCTGCTTGGCACTTGCCAGCATGAGGCTCAGCACTGTTTTCTGGACGCCACACCACGCTCCTTGGGGGCTGTGCAGCAGTGCTGGCTGCAGTGCAAGAAGGGCCAGGGGTGCATGTGCTTCCTGCCAGCAGGCTCAGAACTGCTGCATCAGAGCCTGAAGTGAAGATTTTGTGGCTATGTAGAGATGTGAGCAGGGACTGGCAAGCTGAGGCCAGTGGGCTCTGCCAGGGCACATCACCTGCCTATCCCTAGGGTTTAGGAGGAGCTGGGCAGAGTGGGCTGGTAGCTGATAGGTGCTTGGCTGCATTTCCAAGGGTTTGCCATGAGAATTTGGATGATGCCTCCCTTTTTCAGTGGGGTTTCCTACCTGGAAATGCATTTAACAAGACATTTGATGATTTCTTTATTTTTGCCTGTTGCAGTGCAAATGGATCTGACTCAAATCCTTAAATGCCAACACTTTCTTGATACTGATTTATCTCTGGGTATGACACTAATGTCTCCTCCTCTCCAAGATACTGTGGTTAAGTTGAGCCATGGCTTAGCCTTGCCTGAGGGCAAAGGGCAAAAGGAATGGGTTCCTGTGCCAAGCAGGAAAGCTCTGCTCCAACGATGGGGCAGCATCAGCCCCCAAGATGCAGGGGTATTGTGGGGTGCAAGTTGAAGTGATGAGTCCATGCCTCTTATCTGTATTTGTGTAGTGATAAGGGCTTTCCACTAGAGAGAGACATGAGTACACACAGAAAACCTGTTTGCTATTTGTATCACACCGTTCACCTGGCCAACATGGTGCAAAAGGGAATGGCTGGAGCTGATCATGAAATGAGCTTTTTTGCCCTGCTGGAATTTTTACTTATCTTTTCTGACTGACACTTGTCTTCAAGATGGGGTTTGGCAAAGAAAATCCCTTTTTTTTCTTTTTTTTTTTTTCTTTAAAACAACCCATTTTTATCCTTTGTAGTTCTTACAGAAGAGGCTAGCATATATTGCAATATTGGACAGTCTTACAACAAAAAAAATAAAGAAACTTGCCAAAAATACTTCTATTAGAAATACTTTTTTTTGAGAAAATGTTCAGCTGGTTCCTGTTTATCTGACAAGAAACTGAATATACCCAGGCAAAATTTGGTAACTCTCATGTACCTTTTTTCTCCATAGACAAAAACCCAACTCAGTGACCTCTGAAATACGCATGTCTTGTGGAAGGACCACAATGATATTGAGCACAATACATTTAAGAGCAAAAGTAAAGCATAACTTTCTTAGCTGAAAATCCTAGGGAAATAGAAACATGGTCAATGACAGTGGTGTTAATACTTCTTTATTTATGTGTCATGCTGTAATCCGTGTAGGCAGCCAGGCCTGTGCTTTGCACACCAGAGGAAGCTGGTCCTCTCAGCTGTTTCTCACCAAAGACCTACATAGTCAGCAGAAGCAAACTCTCTGAGTGTGGTTTTGGAACAGTGCCCATTTGAAGGGAAGAGCACTGTTGGGTGAGGTCTTTAGCACATCATGTATTGTTATATGTAGACCATGTCAGTTTTCCTTTGGGGTCACCTGCAGCTCTGAATGCACAGGGTGCGTAGCACCTAAAACTGCTTTGCCTGGGATTTGTGCTGAGCATACAACTCAGGGTGGCAGTGCTGTGAGTCACACAATTTCTTCTATTTTTAGATCCTGTTTTTGAATGCTTTCCCCTGTGGTGTATGGGTGGTTGGAGGAAACACACACATGCAGGCTTCACATACTGCAAATAGAAAGTCTGCATTTAAAGGCCTCCTATTGCTTACTTGCAGATCCTGCCAAACCTCAACCTGCTAGTCTTGATAAACACACTCTCCTGGGGTGTTTCTCACTGGGAACAGATGGTCCCATGGGAAACAGATGGCCTCAGAACAGGGAACTTCCAGGAGCTTTTGTGGGAGATGGGATCCCATCCTTTACCTCAAAAGCCCATCCTAAAGGCACAGTGAGAGCATTCTCCTCTAGCATGTTTCTCATCCTATGAGAAATCTCTCATTGCCATCAGGTGTGAGTGGGTACTTGAAGCAGGGCGTTCCAATGCACAGGCCATGTCCAGCTTTCTGAAGGACATAGAAGAAATCCGAGGAGTGAAGAGAGAAATAGGCATATAGACTCAAAGATTATGAAGTAATGGCCTTATTCTTTGGAGCCTCTCAAATGGCTCCTTGCTCTGCAGATAGGTATCTTGCACTACCTAGGGTAAGGTCATCACACACCTCCATCATGACTGGAAACGGGGTGTAAATCCATTGCTTTAGGTCTCTTATGAGTTCACATGGACCTGAACAAATCACTTTTCAATATTCACTGTTGAATTATAGTCCCAGCTTTGCTCTATTTTATAATCTTGGGAAGCAGAGGTGCTGGATTTAACTGATCCCTTCACCATCAGCAGCCATTCCTGGAAGTGAATCACTGCCTCTTAGATTGTTTCTCTGATGTTTTCGAAAGAACATCTGATATCTTAAAGAGATGTCTTTTCCTTTTGTGTTTATCTAACCTGGAGCTATTATAACTGTAGTAGCTGCTGGATTCATAATACCAGGGGCAGAAAACCTCTCTGCATCCTGCCCAAGGCAGCAGTCTCTTAGTTTTCTGTAGCATTTCTTGAGGGATATGGCCTAAACCCAAGAAAATTGTTAAGCTCCCAGTTCATATTTGTTCTTAATTTTCCCTTTGAAAACTGGCCCTCAGCTAGTGCAGTTTTCTCAAAACCTGCAACCCTTTGTTATACCAAGTTTTTGTTTGCTCCAGTTTGAAGCCCAGTCTTTCTGTGGGGAGATAATCCCCCACATGGGGGAATAACTGTAAAGAGATACTATAGGGAAATTCTATCTCGGGATTGTGTTTTGTGGTATATCATTTCCTCCCTCTGTAACACCACTCTGGCCTCCTAACGAACGCCTCTCTCCACTTGTTTATGGACTTTCATTTTATTTCAGAAATTTGGTAAATGCAGAAGCCTTTAGACAGAAAATGTGGACTAAATGCTGTTCTAACCCAATGTTTCTTGCCTCTTCTTTGAAAGCCCAGTGCACATTAAATGAAACTTACATGCTTCTTGAAGCTGCCTGTGTTATTATTGGAACTGATGCACATTCACTCCAACCAATCTATTTTTGTTTGAATCACTTACTCTGTATGAAACCAAGCATAATAACTACAGTCAATATAGATATATTTGTTTTTATTTAAACTCCTAAGTGTGCTAAGAGCAAAAAATGCTTTTCTCCCTGAAAACCAATATATATGTATAATAGGCAGAAAATGTGTGTATCAGTCAAAGCAGGAGTGGCCGGTGGCGCAGGGGCCGCTGCTGACATCGCTGACCCCGCCAGCCGCGGGGCCGGGCGCGGGCACCGGGGCTCCTGCAGGGCTAGGAGGAGCCCGGGTCTGTGGGGTCAGCAGCCTTCCCTTCCCCGAGGGCGGCAGGGGAAGGAAGGGCAGCGCGTCCCGGAGCTGCGGGCGCCGGGCACGGGCGGGCTGGGCCGGCGGCCGCTGTGAGCCCCGGCGCAGGACGAGCGACTGGCCTC
>WBMY01015323.1:238815-251955 GCA_013397315.1 Donacobius atricapilla | reverse complement strand
CCTCTCCTCTCCTCTCCCATTCCCATTCCCATTCCCATTCCCATTCCCATTCCCATTCCCTTTCCTTTTTAAATGGAATTTTACCCCCAGAAGTTAACATGGAAGTTAACAGGTTCTTCCTTCTGATCCCCTGGGATCTGCTTGTCTGCTTTTGTTCATCAGGCAGCTTGCCACTTTTCATCATCAAGATGTTAATCTGCAGGAGAAAGAGAACTTCAAGAATGATCAAGGTTGGAGGTGCAGTCCAAAGTGGTTTATGTCTGTCCTGGTTGCTTTTGAAATGCAAGGTCATATTGCCTATTCTGACCACACACATCATCAACTACTACTCGTGCAGAGTGCAACTGCTTCCTTCCTATCCTTTCTCCACAACCTTACAATATGTCAAAGCTAGGAAATGCTAGGATATGATGAATAATCATGGTGGGGTCTTCTGTGTTTTACAGCTCCTCCTAGATCTCCCAGACCATCATCTGTGTTTTCCTATGCTCACACTCATTTTTTCTGTTAGAGGAGTCCCCTCTTCTTGTGACAGCTTTAAGATGACTCTTCCACAAAGATTCAAAAGCTTCAGTTTAGTTATTCTGTTCCCATTCTCCTAGGCAGTCAGTGCTCATTGCCAGAACCTCATTAAACACACTGAATTGTGAATGGCTTCTTTCTAATCATATGGAGTTATATCCAGCATGCCACCGGACCTGTTGTGAAATCCAAAAAAGAAAGACCTCAGACCATTAAGGGAATGTAGACCATTAGTTGGTGTGCAGAGCTGATTGATCCAGGAGCACCTATTCGGGCAAGCTTCAGACCCTAGTACCTCCCTGTTAATCCATTTAGCACTGTGTTTGCATGTTTGCTGAGGCATTCAAAGGGCCTTTATGGAAAGAAAGATTTCTCTATAATGAATGGAAACAAACAAGATCAAAAGGCAGAGATAAGCAAACAGACAGGATTTCAAACCTAACCTGCGTTTAAACTGAGTGGCTGTCAATATTAATAACATAAAAGCAGCAGTGAAGTGTGGCTGACACATGCCGGATAGAGAACGCTTAGAGACATCTGAAAATCCCATCAGAAATTGCAAAGGCAAATGTAATTAGCATGTCTGGAATTCTCTTAATTCATTGGGCTTATATTGTCTTGAGAAGCTGGTAAGGGTCCTCTGCACATAGCTTGTGCAGGTGCAACTTTCTCCTTTTCCAGTCCTTTTAACCCTTTTTAGCAGTCTGTAAATGGAGGTTGGGGGTGATGCTAACAGAGGATAAGGCATAAGGCACTTGCTCAATGTATTTAGGATTCAAGACTTGTTGAAATTTCAGACCCTACTTGTCAGTTCTGCATGCTGGAAGAATTCAGTTTTGCTCTAACTAAACGTGCAGGTCAGAAGACAGGCATTTTCAGAATGGTGTGGAGGCCTGTGGCTGGGCTTGCTGATGTTGATGTAGGCTGGGAGAGCAAAATTGGGGGAAAGAGCAAGAGGCAAGCGTGAGATGCTGAAATGGGTAATGGCTCAAACATTTTTAAAATCACTGAGGAACTTGGCCCTTTGTACCAAACTGTGCGAAGAAGCAACTGCTGATCTGTGACCACTGAAGCCCACCCCCAAATATGCCTCCTGATGGGAATTTGGACCATGAGTTAAGCCACCCAGTGGGACAAGTAAACAAGGCTGTGGGGAGGAGAATGTATCCACAAGGAAAGCCAAATTCAGCAACTATGCTGAAAATCAGCTCCGGCTAAATTTGGTGGAGGGGGGCCATAGCCCACCAATGTATTTGCTGAGGCTGGTTTTGCATACTCTTCTTCCCTCAGCTGAGGGAGAGGAGGAGGGTTTTTGGGTGTGTGATGGTGTAACCTCTGGTCAGGATAACACAGAGGGTCTGAACACCCACCACCAGAGACTACAAGCCAGATAAAGAGACCCTGTGGAGAATCCTCCCTTGCACAAATGGTTGTAAAATTCCCTGCCCTGCCCCTGGAAAGGTCACATTCACATGGGACATTCACACGAGAGGCAGCTGTCATGATTTAAAAGGTATCATAAACCATCAAAGACCCCCAAAGTGCCCCCAGACTCATTTCTGAGGCATTCTACCAGAGGACTGCACTTGATCCAAAGTGTTGCAACAGATCCAGAGCTGGTTGCAAGAGACAGTGTAAAACTTTTCCCTGCAGGGTAAGTGCTGGGGCATTCCCACATGTGTCTGAACTATATTAATCCATAGAACTCTGTGTTTTGTGGGACCCTCACCACTGAGGAGACTGAACAAGAGGACCAATGGGATGCCACTGCCCCACAGAGTTGTGATATCTTTTTACTTAATCTGTCTCTCTCACTCTCTTTCTCCCCTTCCCCCCTTTTCTATTTCTTTCTGTCTTTCTCCCTCACATTTACTGTTAAATAAAATCCATACTATTGACTTTGGCATGTGGTCTTGTTTGTTCTTTAATTTGGGCAGAGGCATCTCTGTAATAATTTCAAAATTGGATCTCAACAGCAAGTGATGCCTTTAGACAAAACCAAGGGTGGTTGAATTGACTGTGGACATGCACTGCCTCTGTAGGACCAGACCCAAATGTAGATACAGCACAATGAGGAGTACAAAACCAACAGGTAGAGGGATAGATTGGAGAAATCAGGTATAAAAGAAATGCAGGAGCTGAAACTGCAGTTTAATATATCTACAAGTGCACATTTAGCAGGCAGTGGCTGATAACAACATAGGGATCTGGGGGCTCCACAGTAAATTTCCAAAGTCATTTGCACAGCAGATTAGTGTGTAACCCAGGAAATCAATAACCAAAAAATGTGGTTTATGTTGAAACTGGCAAACAGGTATAAAATCACAGTAACAAAATGCAGAATGACTACTCTCTCATGTCTGAATAAACACATCTGGTAGAATTGTGAGAGGGCTACAGAGCACTCAGCTACATTTTATTGATGGGACTTTGGCAATGGAGGGAGAGCTTCTGCTGGAATATTTGGCAGGATTTGAAGCAGGAGTGGTAGGAGTACCTTGTGAGCTCAGGGTGCAGAGGAGGCTGCTTTTAATGTCAATCAGAGCACTGGCCCCAGACAGGGTGGGTCAGCACCACAAGTGTCAGATGTAAGGAGACATGATTTGATTTAATGAACTCATCCAGACAACTAAATGGCTAATATGATTCCTAAACTACAAACACTACATGGAAATCTATTAACTGTGACTAAAATAAAAGCCTAGCTGGAAGTGAATCACAGACCCAGCTGTCATAGAGCAGTGGTTCCTGGCTGCTAAGTCATGAGCACAGTACACAGAGCACAAGTGAATGGGCATTGCTAACCCTGAGACTCCTGACTAGTTCTGAAGAATATCTGCTGTTTCTAGTCAGGTTTATGTGTCAGTGCTGGCACTGCTGACCCTATTTCAGAGCTGGTAAAGAAAAGGTGTGACAGCACTGCAACACCAAGCCAGGTGAAGAAAGCAAGGTGAGTGAATAGCACATTGTGGAGGAGAAGGGAGAAGACAGCTGTGACAGTAGTTGAAGTAGAATAAAAGGGCTGAGGAGGTCATGCAAACAGCTGCAGAGCATTTCCTGATTTCTAAATGAATCCCAGCTGCAGAAGTGCTGTTCTTGAGCCAAGAGTTTGCTGGTGTAGCCTGGATCCACAGTCAAGGAGGGCTGGTGAGGGCAGTGGGCAAAATCACATTTTCTGTGAAATACCTGTGTAGTGGTCAAGATAAGCCCAGGGTGAGTAAGGCCAGACAGAGTGAGGCTGGAATCAAAAAAAGAAAATGGGATGATAGCAATAGACTATAGACCATCTTTCCAGGTGATGTCTTGGTTTGAATTGTCTGTGGTCACACTGGCATTGAAATATCAAGTGAACTGCTTCTCTTGCTTCCCTGGGGGAATGGTCAGAGCTGAAATAACTCAGCAGCCCTGGGCTGGTGGATTTGTTTTTATTTCAAAACATAATGATATTATTTCTCTCCTCCTACTGCCCTTTTTTTCTCAAGTGTTCAGAATTGGTATTTCTGCTATAACTAGGTCAGGGAACCTAAGTAGGTCAGGGTGACTCTCTAAATGTGGCAGATCTAGAAGCAAAGCTAGAGGGTGAAGACCTGACTGTGTGTGTAAACAAAAGGTGGCAAGCTGGCCCTAGTGGGAGGGATGATTCCTCAGGAAAGTGGTGAGAGCTGAGAAAGGAAAGTGAGGTGTGGGGCAGGGAACAGGGTCTGAGGGAGCAAGAGGGTTTGGGAATGGAGTATGAGCTGATGGGAGGAGTAGGGAAGAGAATGGGATTACAACTGTAAATGTGAGGAGAGCAGAGAAAGGATGAAAGGGTTAGAGAGGGGCTAAGGCTGAGGAGGGAAAGAGCAAGAGCTGTGTAGGTGGGAGTAGCTTAGAATGGGAATGGAGTTGCATGGAGGACAGAAGGTGGCAAAACATTGGGAAAAAGCTTAGATGGTGAAGTGTATCTGAGAAGGAAAGAGTGTGAAGGGCCCAACAAGGATGATGTTTTTAACTAGAGAGTGGAAAATGAGAGATTAGAGAGAGAAGAATGTGGTATTCACATAGTGTGAAGCTGCCAATCCCAGCAAAGGTGTGGTGAAGCCATCTTTGTGTTCTTTCCCTCCTCTCTGCAAAGGGTGAGCATGCTGAAGGCAAAATTACAGAAGAGAAGGGGCCTGTGACTGTGCTTGTGCTTCTCAGTTGCACCTCATTTTGCAGAGGCAGTGCTGACTTGTCAAAGCTCTGACTCCCATCCAAGGTTTGGTGTTCTTCCGCTGGAGTCATCAAAATTTCCCTCAAAAGCAAAGATGATGAAGTTGCAGCAATGGGAAGAGATGTTTACATCAAAGGGAGAAACCCTCAGTGTTCGAAAGTTAATAATTTTTATGTGTCTATTTTTGTCTTAGTCACCCAATGCCTTGCATGTTTGGGGTTGCCAGGTTGAAAATTATGCATGTGACCCTGTGGGACCCCTCAAACTATTGTTCCTTGAAAATGTGGAGACTTCATTTCCCCATTTGCAGCATCTCCCTCCTTCTTTTATCACATTTTAAGTATATTCATGGGTGCAAAAGCTGTGCCTCTGTGCAGGCTGTGTCTGCTGTGGGAGGGCATTCCGGGTCTGCTTCACACACTTGGGAATACTTATTTCTGAACTGAGTAGGACACTGCATTGCACAGTACCTTGTGGTCTCTCAGGCTGCTTATGTCTGCATTCAGCCCAGCTCTCAGAGCTCCTCTCCTGATAATGGTTATGCTGCCCCATTACAGTGTGTGTTGTGCTGCACAGAGGACACAGTGGCAGCCTGCAGGGAGAGTTGTCCTGTTTTGTTATTATTGTCAGCCCTGGCCGTAAGATCCACTGGGGCAGTGTTGGCAGTGGGGTAACCAGAGCTGTCATCTGAGGCTTGTGTACAGAGATCTGCTGTACCTGAGCCCTTCTCAATGGTCCTTACTCCCATAGCTGCCCTATTAATACTGAAAGTAATTTTAGTTTTCTTTTTCCATGGACGTTATTAGTCCTGACCTAGCTGCTGCTCAAGTTTTACAGGATTTAGCTTTTTCTATTTGTTTTGGATAGCTATTACATGGCACCCTACTGAAATTTGCCTCTTAGGGCCAAGAGCAGTGGCTTTGGAAGAGAAAGAAGAAGGACAAAAAAGAAATGTTTGTTAAGGAGGAGGTGAGTCTCCTAGTGATAGCAGCCTGGTGAGCCTTCCCTTTTTCACTAGCAGAGATGTTGGCTGTGAAGGGAATGTGTAGCTTTGGTTCTAGCAACCAAATCCCTTGATCAGCTTTGGGCCATTGGCAGGTCTGGAGGATTAGATCCATAAAGTTATCTCTGCATAGGCACTGTAAACAGATGTAATCAGCTGGAATCAGTAGGCAGTGGTTAGATACACCTGATAGGGATATAGTGTTGTATTGCTGAGATATTATTAAAAAATGTCCGAGATTATTCTTATGTACCAGCATATACATCCTCCAAGAACAGGGCAAGAAAGGCTTTAGGATATTGACTTTGAGGGGTTTTTTTGTTGATTGTTTGGGATTTTTAAAACCAAAATCACTATGTGAATGCAAAAGCAAGATGGAGCAGCAGCATTTACTTTCCACTGGCAGTAGTGAAGATTTGTCTATGGGCGCTCTGCAGTATTCCCACAGGAGTAGAGGGTGAAGTTGGCTTCTTGTACACAACAGTTAGATGTCTCATCTGGGGATGTTCTTTAGGATGAATTAAGCCTTTGGGTAATCCTAACCTGCTGTAATTCCGAAGGTATAATTAGATGACATCCTATAGAAATCAGCTTAAGAGTATTAAGCAAAAACTTTTAAAAAAGTTGAGGAACATAAAAACATGTTGGTTCTTTTTTCCCCCCAGTTATTTCAGAGGGTTTTTTTTTTCATGGTGAATTTTTTCTTCAGTACTTTAATTTAGTAGAAAAAAATGGAGTAGAGTTATTAACTCCCTTTGGGCTATAATTTATAGCCATTTGATCTTTTTTCTTTACTCCCAATACTACTTCTGACCATGACTACTTATATTACTTAAAAAAAATGCAAAACAAATATGAACTTATTTTGATGGTGAAATGTGCCTTGGAAGAATATATTATAGTTAGAATATTTTCAAATACTTTATTTGATGAAACACCATAGAATTACGTGGAAACCAGACTGTAATATGAAAAGCTGAGCCATCCGAGTGAAGCACGGAATTAATTTCACAACTTCGTAATTGAGTTTTTTGAATATAAACACAAATTTTGCCAAATCAGTAGCAACTTGTCAGAACTGTGATAGCAGCATCTGATTTGTTATTGTTACCCCAACTAATATTATTATTATTAGTGTTAAGCTTTACCCCTCCGCTTTCTTCTGTGCACGTTAAGAACAAAGGCCACTCTGGGGCTTCACAGAGAGTTCAGATGGCACCAAGGCAGTATAGAAATGTGCATTAGACATGAGGAGGAATCACCACAGAGATGAGGCAAACATGTGGCATTAGTGATGAGCAGAGTCACTAGAAGCTGTTGTGGTACTGATACCTGTTAAAAAGGAGCACTAAGAGTTGAAGAATTACAGAATACTGTTATGCCTTGCATATGCATATGCCTTGCATAACAACTATGGTTGTTATGAAATCAAAGATGGGGCTGGTATCCAGCTGGTTCAGGTTCAGAAACTTGAATGAGTTTCTTCCTCTCTCAGCTCTCCACCTTTTTTAATGTGCTCCTCTCTTAGTACCTTGAAAAGTACCTCCCTACCCCTCCACCCAGTGTCGCTTCCATAACAGCTCAGCTCTGTGCTGCTTCCTGGGCATCATCCTCATACCTTGCTGGTTTCTTAAGGAGGCTCTGCGGTTTACAGGACCCCTACATTTCCCCTGCAAAGATAATGTTGTGTCACTCCTAGCTTCAAAATGCAGCAGATGGAGGACCCCCATACTAGTTAAGATCATAGAATGTTTTCGATCAGAAGGGACCTCAAAGATCGTCTCATTCCAACCCCCTGCCATGGGCAGAGTTGCCTTCCAAAAAACCAGATTGCTCGAAGTCCTGTCCAACCTTGCCTTGAACACTTCCAGACCAGGGGCATCCACAACTTCTCTGGGCAACCTGTTCCAGTCCCTCATTTCCTTTTAAAAGTCTGAGAGTTAAAAGCTTTTTAGGGAGAGATATGAAGGAAACTTGTTAAACATATGGGGAGAAATCTAATCACATATATCTGCTGGAAGCATCTGCAAATGAAAGAAGAGAAGGAAGGCTAAAAAAGAGTGTCTTTAGCAGAAGTTTGCATAGAAAGTAAGATGTGAAGATGCAGATAAATAGTTTTTAAACTATTGACACTACCTGTAGCACTACAAAAACCTTTAATCTGTTAACAAGTCTTATGTTAAATCACAAAGATAACTCCATGGTTGCATTTTATGATTTCTACACATTAAATATGACGTTGATGTCAGTTTTTGCGCTGGACTAGTAGTATGCCCAAGAGAAGGCTGTAGGGGTATATTTGCCTTACACAAGATATTGAAAAGGCCTTTCATAACTTTTCAGGTAGATTCTGTGTTGCTTTCCTCTTTGCTTAATCTTTGATACTTACCTGTTTCTTTAAAATGTATCCAATTCTTCCTACAGATAAACTACGTGCAGGGTGTGTCAATAACACTGGCGCACACACTCGTACAAAGGGTCTTATGGTATGCTGGGAACCTGATCTTCACTGTGCCATTAGGGCAGAAAGATTTTGTGCTCTGGGCCTTGACCTGCAGCTCTGGAGATCTGCATTTCATTTTCAGTTCTGCCATTTACTTCCCAAGTGACCTTGTGCGAGTCATTTATTCTCTCAGCATTTAATTATCACCCTTTTGCAGATGAGAAGTTGACACTTCTCTGCCTTCCAGAGAGTAATGTGAGGATAAATTCATCAACCTTCATGTTCTGCTGTGAACAATGGGAGTTCACTGAGGCAAAGCAAAGTCCAATGAGGAGATGAGACAGCATAGGGAACCAAAGCAAGGATGAGGCCCGTTTTAACTAGCTAGAGAGCTGTCCTGTGTGAAGAGAGTTTATGATGTCTTGCAGGGATTTACATCAATCCTCTGAGTGTGCACTGCTGTGGCCTCAGTATCCTAGCCTTCATTACAGTGTCAAACTGGAGGGTGGGGGGAACAGGAGGTTCCTAGGTCTCTTTTAGTAAGTAGTCATCAGATGGCTCATTCACTTATGTCATTCTTTTGTGATGCTCCTGCCTTTTTATTTCTGTAGCTAGTCTGAGTCAAGCATGGAAAATGGTCATTTACTGCGATTACAGAATGTGGGTTGTATCACAAATAGGAGGAAAAGGTGCAAAGCATAAAAATGCTCTCTTGGAGAGAAAATGTTCCACATCAGTCTGTGTTGTCATTGTGATTTATTGTTCTAGAACAGTTGAACATTTCTATTCTCACTGCCAAAGGACTTCAACTGTATGGGACATTTCCAGCGTTCCCTAAAGAGGTGGCTTTCATTTTTACAGGTGATAGCTGTGGGTCTTGATCACATGAACACATATCTTGACCCTGTAGTGAAGTCATTAAAAAAGTAGGTGCAATTCAGAGGAGTAGAATTGCTGCTGAGGTGTTGGAGTCAGCTGCCTACATATCTCTTGACTGTGGTTAATCACTAAGTGCATACCATAGACACTTAACAGTCCAGACAGTGCCTCCCTTGTCCAGATGCAGATGGAAACTCCCAAGACTTCCAAGCAGAGGACTAGCTTCCCCTTCCTTTGTAGCTGTTCCTGAAAGTAATTCAAACTTGTTGACTGGTATTTTGCAGCTGTTGCTCTGCTGACGTTCAGAAGGGTGGATTTCAAGTGCCTTTTCTCATCTTGCTCCTTCAAGAGCACGTGAGCATTGAGCATCCTTCTGTGTAGTCGGACCATGAACTCAACCTTCAAGTCATTTGGGATGCCAAGTTACATGTGGCACTTGGCCTCTTTTCAGGTATGGATGAAAGCAATTTCTTGCCCTCAGTATAGCAGAATACTATCAGACAGCTCCGGTCTAATTTTTTGGTTTATTCTCCACAGCTTTTATTAAAGCTAAATGGAGCTTCAGATTTTTAGCATTTTGGAATGTCATGTTACAAGATAGACCTATTTAATGGAGGTTACTGACTGTGTAGATGGAAAATATAAGAACTAGAGTTCATTATTTTTATTATTTTTTTCAGGTACTGAAAAATCTACCTTTCCCACTTGCTGCTTGATACTAGATTAAAAAAAAAAAAAAAAAAGAAAAGTGCCTTGGTAATTGATTTAGCTTCAGAATGAAGTTCTTGTTTTGCAGCTTCCAGGAAATACAGATAGTCTGTTTGGATGTGTGCATGTTGGGATCTTTTGGAAGACTTCTGCCTGTGAATCTCTTTGTTTTATAAGATGATGCTGTATCTTGGCTAGCAGGGTCCAAGATGCCAAGTAAAAAAGAGAATAGACACTTGGGGGATGAGATTTTTGAATTTTCAAGGGACTAATGGTAATATCTTTAAGTTTGAATAAGGTGCTTGTATGTCTTTAGGATGTTAGATCTAGTTGCGGAAGCAAGCTTGTATGAGTGGGTTTTTTTGTTTGTTTGTTTGAGTTTTTTGCTTATTTGGGTTTTTTGGGGTTTGTTTTGTTTGGGTTTTTGTTGTTGTTGTTTGTGTGGGGCTTTTTAATTTCCTTTCTGTACCAATGGCATTTTAAAAATCTTCCCAGCATTTCTAATGTTAGAAAGAATTCTAGGAAAATCAAGCAGCCTGTGAGAAGTAGATGCTGCCTTTGCTGCATCTTCATCCTGACTTCTCTGGAGTAATGTTGTAGGGGTATAAAACATGTTTCCTGTTAGGAAAAAATGTGTTGTAAAGAAGGAAGCCTAAGTAAATATACAATAAAGAGATGTATAAAAATGTCTTCAAGAGACAATTCATGGCTCTGTTAGTATCACTATGAGATTTTTGAGGGGGTTTTTAAAGGCCCTTGCTGTAGTATAGGGAATGACTCTAATGCCAAACTTTCAACTCCATGCTGAAAACAAACAGCCAGCTTGTTCTCAGCCTTTTCAGCATCTGTTAAATAAGGCAGTATAAAGAGCTGTGCTGTAGATATTAGAGGCTTGGCACACTCCTAGTATAGCTGTCACTGGGAAAAGGTATTTATAAAATGTGCTATGGAGCAAATATGGTATTGCTGCTAATAGTGAAGCAGCCCCAGCAAAATGCCTTTGGAACTCACATGAGGTATGATAATGCAACAAGACCTTTCGTCAAAAAATTGCAGAGTGGGGAATGAACAAAACCTTCCTCTTCCTGCAGTGTGTCAGGTCATATGGGTTGGTACAGCTGATACTCAGGCACACGTAACAAAACTTGGCAACAGGAAGTGAAGGGAAGTCACATGCTTAGCAGAAACTTCAAGGGCACACTCAGGAGACGGAATGTAATTACTCAGTTTGGATTTTAGCCATGACAGTGAGTTAACCCTCAGAGCAAGTATAGTTTTATTTATCTCTCTTCCCCATCCTGAGAGTTCCAAAGATTAGAGGTAGGCACTTAGGATCCTTTATCTAATTTTTTTTGATAAGATTTTTTATGACTTGCATTCTTATAATATCTGAGCCTTAAAAGCATGAATTAATTTAGTCTAAAATATATCTGTAACTCCGAGAAGTATTTTCCCAACTGCCTTTTCACACCTAGAAATGATCCCTGAGAGAAGTATAAGATTAGGGCAGTTTGGTTTTCTCCTTCCATTGGGGATTACAGTTTTAGTTGCTGTCCTTTTTCACAAGGGAAGGGCATAAATATCCAGGTTAGAAAACAATAGGTAATGTAATGAGCCTCAAAAGACCTAGTGGAAAACAGGGCATTTCCCCTTACTGCTGCCCTTACTCATGATGAGTGCAGAACGAGGGGCCAATCACTGTATATTTCATGAACAAAATATCAAGTTTGTTCCTGTATAGTGTATTGCATGTTAGGCAGCTGGCCTGTCCCCTGTTCCTTCTGGCTGACAGTAGGATTCTCTGATCAGGTAAAGTTTCCTGTTATGTGAGCCCTACCAGTGGAGGGCACATGGAAAGCGTGTGCTTCCTCTCATTAAAGTGTTGCTTTTGATGAAAGGGGTGAGATGTGTTGGTTTGGGCTGGAATGAATTTTCGTCACAGTGGCTGGTATGGGGCTGTGTTTTGGATTTGTGCTGAATGCAGGGTTGATAATAGAGAGATGTTGTTGTTGTTGCTGGGCAAGGCTTACACAGAGCCAAGGCCTTTTCTGCTTTCTGTACTGCCACACTGGTGAGGAAATTGGGGGTGCAGGGGAGGTTGGGAGGAGGCACAGCCAGGACAGGTGACCCCAAGTGCCCAGAGGGATACTCCAGGCCATGTGACATCCTGCTCAGTACAGAAAGTGGGGGGAAGCAGCAGGAGGGGAGGGATGTTTGGAGTGACAGTGTTTGTCAGTCATTGTTACACATGATGGGGCCCTGATCTCCTGGAGATGGCTGAACACCTGTCTGCCATGGGAGGCAGTGAATCTATTCCGTGTTTTGCTTTGTTTGTGGGTGTGGCTTTTGTTTTACCTACTTAAACTGTCTTTATCTCAACAAGAGTTTTCCAGCTTTTACCATTCTGATTCTCTGCCCGATCCTACTGGTGGGGAAGTATGTGGCTGTGTGGTGCCTGGTTGCTGACTGGGGTTAAACTCTGACAGATGTGTTTTCCCCCAGTTTTTTAGACTATTTCCTGCAGAACAGGTGCACAATGCTCTGAGGCTTGCTGCTGGCCAAGGCCTCTGTCAGCATAGAAATAACTATATAGGTAGTGACCCAGAATAAAAAGATAAAGGTAGGTAAGATGCAGAGAGATTACCCTCCAATTAATGTTTTATTTATTTATTTTTCAATCCATAGTCTGTAGCTATTCCTTTTGCCTTTCCCTGTCGTAGGAATAGATGAGCGACAGACTGCTTTAAGTCAGGTCATGCTTCAGGGTGCAGAAATTTGAGTTCAGAGTGCACCACAAAAGACTTCTGTACACAGAAAGGTTTAGATCCAGTGCATGCACAGACCTCTCTGTGACTTAAGCGTAAGGTAAGATGCTCATACCGTGAAGTCTGGTGAGATCAGTTGTGACCTGAGCCACCTTTCATCAGGAAGCCATCAGCCCAGTAAGCGAGGGCAACAGGATGTAGACTCGAAGCTCAGGCTTGGGAGTTGAAATAGTCCAAGGACACGGTGCAATGATTGGCAACCCAGCCCGCCTCTCACGTCGAGCAAGTTCTGTTCGCGGGGTGAGCGCAGGTGAGAGCCCGCCCGGCCAAGGGGAGGGCACAGGGGCGCGGAGGGACCGCGGAGAGCGGCCCCGGGCCCGGGCTTCAGCACCGCGGGGAGCGGCACCGGGCCTGGGCTTCAGCACCGCGGAGAGCGGCCCCGGCTGCCTCCTTCAGCACCGCGGAGAGCGGCCCCGGGCCCGGGCTTCAGCACCGCGGGGAGCGGCGCCATCGCCCTCACGCCGCCGCGGGATAACGAGCTGGTTATTTCAAGCCACTTGCTGCTTCTATAAAGTCTTTGTATGCCAAGCACTTCCCAAACACTCACTTGTCTGAAGAGAATTGTAAA
>WBMY01015323.1:227623-238783 GCA_013397315.1 Donacobius atricapilla | reverse complement strand
AAAAAAAAAAAAAAAATCGAAGTTTTTTCACGAGAGCTCTCCGCAAAATGGCAGGTTTAGCAGTCAGTACTTTTCATGTAAGGGTTTCCACGCACTTTGTGAATATTTATGAAGTCAGCTGCAAAATCAATCATCCCTTTATAATGTAGGTAGGCTTCATTATCCTTGTCTAGTTGGGGAAACTGAGGCAGGGAAGGATAATGTGGTTTGTCTCAGCCAATACTGAACCTGGGAAATAAAAATTATGACCTTTATGCTCCCACTAATACAAAATCATACAGCTTCTCTAGCCCTTCCTGTTTTGGTTTTAAGAGTAATGTACTTCCTTCTTCAAACTACAATTCTTCACTTAACTGATCTAGATTGCCAAGCTCATGGCAAATGATTTTCCAGCTAGCCTAATTATAGCAATTCTTACCTACTGCCCTTCTGTTTCTTTAGGATTACTGCTGTTTTCAAAAAGAGAGTCACTAGCCTTGTTTCAAGTGCACACTGGTGCATGTGTGCTGCTGGGTTTGCTATTCCTGAAAATGTTATTTTGAAACAAAAACTTGCCCCTTTCATGCTTAGAAATAGATAAATATATGTGCTATTTTGCACTCAATTGTCAGGCATGTACCATGGTGTTTTGTTGTTTCTCTGGACAGGTGGAGACAGAGCAGTTAGGCACTGACGGCTGCTGTCTGGTGCGCTGGCTCTTGATTGACTGATTAGCTTCTTTGTATGGCAGGCACTTCTCTCAGCTCTGTCATTAAAGATGCATCATAACCCCTTGCAAGAGCCTTTTTCTTTTTTTTTTCTTTTTTTCCCCTGACACAGAGGGAGAAGGAAAGAGTAATTCTGAAGTAGGGAAACCTAATATGGAAGGTCTTTAAAGATGGGATTTAGCCAGATTTCTGTCTTCAAAATTTTGAAAACCCCCCCCCCCCCCCACCCCCTNCCCCCCCGCTCCCCCCAAACCTAAAAAAATTGCTGTCAGGGCAGTACCTCATCCATTTGCTGAAGATTATTCATGTATAGCCTTCCATTATTTTTGTTTCTAGTAGGTATCTTTAGTGTTAAATAGTTAACCTTTGTAAAAGATATGGGAGACAGTTGGAGAGGGGTTTTTCATTTTAAAATTGGATAAGATGAGGTATGGAGAAGAAGACTGGCTTATAAACATGGCTGCAGGTGTCTGGACTGTCAAGTTCCATCTCTCAGTCATTTCAGCTTGACACCAAACCATGGTTTCTTCTAGAGGTAGGAGACAAGACCTGGGAGATGACCCCAATTCTCTGCCAGTGCTGGTATCTGATGTTGCTTCTTTCCTTTTTGCTGTTGATAATGCTATGAAGGTCCCTTATCTAATATGTTTTCTGCCTGGAGAAGTGATAAGTGTAAGTGTGAACTTAAATTGATATGCTGGTATAAATTCATTGTTTCTTTATAAGATAACTTTTCACAAGTAGGCTTGCATCACATTGGAGGGAGCTTAAAACAAGGAAAACAAGAAAAGGCACCTCCTATTCCACAGCAAGCATTTACACAGGGTATTGTAACACTTCCTTGTTTAACAAGATTCCTGAAGTTACACTTACATGCCCAGTAAAACTCTACCTGGCACAAAACATAGAATAATTGACTTCTGATGCAGCAGCACTTTTTGCATGATTTTTGCAGATATTGTGATGAACTCAGAGATGACATGACCCTTTCTTCAGTGATAATCAGTAATAACAAAAGCAGGCTGAGCTATAGTTCTCAGATTGTGCCTGGCAAAAGGGACAAGATAATCAATGTCTTCTGTCTGCGGGCCAGTATCTCAACAGTTAGCTGCGGTTTGTAGCTGGATGGGGTAGGATGGAGTCATCTATTATGAATTTGCCTGTGCATGGGGTGATCATAAGCATGCTTCATATGGTCACTGTGACGCCTTGCATCTAGTGGAGCACACTATTTCCCAGACACTGCAGTTCATCTTTGTCTGACACTTGCCTGTGTCTGGGTTATGACAGTCCCACTGATCTAGCCCCTGGAGCCTCTTGCTGAGTCAGCACTGGGCTAAGCAAAACTTTGTTAATTAGGCCCCATTGGAAACCTTCTTGTTTATTAGGATGGTAATATGAAATGTAGCAACTGCAGACTCAGTGAGTCTTCTGACTATTTCTTCCTTCAACTGAATGATTGCTTCCTGTAGGAGGAGTCTGTCTTCTGTGTACTCAAGGCCAGTGGTGAGAGGCACTGTCTCATCATTTACCCAGGTACACCAATTATTTTATTGCAGTTCAAATCCTGATCCTAGGTCTGATGGGTAGAAAGCTGCAGTGCCTCCAGCTCTGAGTAGAGGTATCCAAATAACATTTTACCTAGCAGGAATCTGCTCGTTAGAGAAATGTAATGGTCATTTCATAGGAAGCTTGCATAAGGATTAATGTATCTTTCTGTGTGATGTGAATCAGGTCTATGAAGGCATTGACATGTCAACATATGGATCTTTGTTGGCTTCTCCACATGGTCTAAGTCTAGGAGATTTGTAGGTCTTTGAAGTTGTGTTTTAAGACCATAGAAGAAGTCCTGTCCCTTTAGAGGTCTACAGAGTTCTCCATTGAGAGAGAGACATAGCATAGGTCCATCCTGGGATGTAGTGTTATATCTGGTTTAGTAGAAGTGTGGAGAATAAAACAATGATTCACTGGAGCTTAACAATGACTCCCTTTTAATTGTAAGCCTTGTTGTCTGGCTTCTAAGAATGTTTTATTAAGTCATCTTCAGTCAGGAGAATATTGATGACAATGGACTGTTATCGAGCTGTATTTATGGTGGTGTGAGAGGTACACTGTGGGAGGGCTGTGAAGGCCACTCTATTTTTGGGATATAAAATTGCAGTGCAAGGAGGAATGGATGGCACCTTGCTGTGAAATAATATAATTCAAACCTGTTGCTTTACAGTACTGCCCTTTGAATGGGCAGTGACATGGCAGCCTTGTCTAAGGGCAGCTGCCCAACCTTTCCTTATCCATGTTCAGTGCAGAGTTTCAGGTCTGTGAGGAATCGTTTGCATGCAGCAGATCTCATTCTCTCTCAGTTGCATTGGTGCAGTGCCTGTCAATTTGGGGAGGAAACATAAACCTGTTAACAGGAGCTTTTGCTTGTTTACTGTGTGTTTACATATCCCCTCCAGGCTTTTTTTTTCCCCTCTAAAATTTAAATATTTTATGCCAGTTTATTTATTTTTATGACAAATTATTTTTTTTCATTCCAGAAACAGAAAGCAATGTAGATGCCAGAATCATGAGGGCATCTGTTCTCTTACTAGTGCTTTCTCCCACATTCACTTTCAGCTCATATACAAAGATGCATGACTCTGTTTTTTTGTTTATTTTCTTTTCTATTTTTTTCCAGCTACCTGTGTCATCCATTACAATGTGCCTAACTAGGTGTTATGCCAAAGACAGATCATCTATGAGGTCTTAAACACAGCTAAATGATAAATAAAGGCCTTTGCATGAAGTTGATTCCCAAGGGGCAAAGCCTCTGTTCCATGAGATGTGCCCTCAGAGAAGGCTGTTGCTTTTTCCTTAAAGTGCAAAATACCATCATGCAGATTAGTCATGAATCTGTTACTTTGGAGGTGTAATATAGCAACCAATGCTTTGTTTTCTCTAGTGAAATGCCATCTGCCCCTCCCCATGTGGGTTTTTTTTTCCCATGTCTCAAAGACTTCAAAAACATCTAGGAGTATTCACTTCCAGAACTGACTAAGTCACTTCTTCTGGGTGTCATGGATTGTGTCTATTCTAGATTCCTTTTTACTTACTACTCCAAGTTCAGGTCTAATTTGGTCGCTAGAATGAAGGAATGAATCCACTGGGACCTTTAGTCAGACCTAGTCACAGCTAGTTTTGCTAGGAGCCTTACAATTATTTCAAGGAAAGCAAGAGTGAAAAACCTACATCAAGAAAAGAAAGCATAAAAGTTGGGTCATTAAACCATAATGGACTATGAGTTTAATTTGAGCAGGAAATATATAGATGTAAGGGCCCTCAGTTTACAGTGAAATTTATGAGGCTCTCAAAGGGTGTCAGAAGGGGGAGATAGTGAGTGTTGTATAGCATAGGAGAGTTTAAGTGGGGTAACAATGGCACTAACGAATAGATTGTGGGGAATAATCTTGTTCTGACTGTGAGTGGAATGGAGGAACTATCACCTTAGCTGATCTTTCTCACCTCTACGTCTCATGTGGGTACAACACTTTGAATATCTGTCAATATACACTGAAGTCTGTGATAACTAAAGGCACGGATCACTCTGCAGTGAATGGTATTTCTTCTCTAGGTTTGAAGCATTCCTCTCTGTTTTCTGCTTCAAACACAGCTCACTTTTCTGCATGTTTCAGCACTCTACATATTTTGCTTGCCTCACTCTCTGCTTCACAGCTGCTGCATTAAATCCATCCGTGGACACTTAAAAGATGCTATGGAAATGTATTGCTTGCCTTCAGCAATAGCGGTGGTTGGCCAGCACATTGCTCCCCTAGCCCATCAGCCCCAGCACCGAGGTGCTTGTGTTTGCTGGACTGTTCCTTCTGAGTGTATGGAGGTGAACACATGTTCAGTATTAATCTTCATTTCAATGAAGTTGTTTTAGTTCATGCTTTATTGCAGCGCTTTGTAATAATGCATCTGTAATGGCAGCCCTTGGGGCAGCAGTCGCATGTGGCAGGCTGAGTGCCTGAACTGCTCCTGAGAATGACTCCAATCATACAGAATGAGGCACTCCCTGGTGCACCATCTGAATTTATAATACCAATTTATATAGTGCCCTAAAGCAAGGTTTGTATTTGCTCTGGGACACAGGGGCCAGGCTATAGAAGGAGAACTGCTCTCCATTTTTTTTTGCTGTCCCTTTTTTTGAATATATGCATTTGTCTAGCTTTTCAACTTGCCTGTCTTAAGCCTAGACTGAGCCCAGGAAATGGAAGAATATGCCTTAATACAGAGTGATGGGTGCAGAACCTGTAACCGGGCAACACAGGCCTGCTGCCAGCCTCACAGCATTGGTCCAACCTTACACCAGGTGTGGAGGGGAGACATGCAGGAGGGCACAGCCCTGCAAGCAGTGTTGGGCAGAGTCCTGGCTGCTAGTTCATTATGGACCTCCTTGTCTGCCTGGGAGTCAGTGTTGGCTTAAGCTCCTTTGAGAAAAGATGTGATGAGATCCAAGGTGGTGAGGGTTGGATTTGCCTAGATAGGTACTCAGTAGGATTTTCAGAAAGTGCTTAAGTAGCATGGATACCTAATACCTATTAATTTTAAAAAAGAGGCATGTAGTGCTTTAAAGGTCAAAAGCAATGCTTTAGGCTTGCCCTGGAGATATGCCACGCCTATCACCAAATAGAAGCTAAAAGGCTTTTGTCAAAAATAGTGTTTGCTAAGAGAGAAGAAGGTATGTTTTGCTCTTTTTGGCTCCTTAAAGGATTTTGTTGAAGCTACAAAATTCCCAGTCCCCACTGTTTTATAGCAGCAGGAAGAGAATTTTCCCTGCCTTGCCCTGGTTTTATTGGAGTCCTTTCTGGGGTGTTTCATCTTACCTTAAATATTCACATTATAGATTCATGCCGAAAAAAGACATTCATTGGCATCTGATTGTGAATGAGAAGTACTTGCCCCTACGGATAGAATGATGTTTGAAGGCATTGTGTTTGTCTGGCATGTGATCAGAGAAAATAACAGTTGTTCCATTTTTATCATGTTTATCCAAAATAGTGTGTAAGGTTTTAAAATGAGATAACTGAATCATTGGAAAGGCACTGGTGTAGCAGTTGTTCCTTATCCTGAGAGCTTCCCAACTGATCAGTTACTTATAACATGATGCTTACAAACATCTTCCAAGAGCTCGTGGAATAAAAAATATTCTGCAGGGGAATCTACATTTAACTCAGTCATGAGATGGGTGCTGTAGTCATTCTGAGGGGTCTGCTTTTTGAGAGAAAGAGAGGGCAGTCTGTCTTGTCATGCCTCAATGCTGTTATTCTGCACTGATATTTTTTTTTTCCCCACCTGCTCCAGTTGGCCAGGAAGGGTTTCTGTCTTGTGTGGCTAACTGGCCAGCTACAGGTAAGTGTTTGACATGAGATGGCTAGGGGTAGATTCTAAAGACTGAATGCAATACCAGATACAAACTCCCAGACTGTCTGTGTTTCCAACATAGGTTGGAGTGTCAACTAGTGGATACAGCAGGAAATGTTCCTATATAGTACCAATGATCTTGAGTAAGCAAGGGTGTGTGTACTTCAGGGTCACTGAAGGGGTGAAAGGCAAAAAGGAAACAATATTTAATCTTCCTTGAGGAGCTGCTGAAGTTCTTCAGCGAGTAGCTCCTGTGGATGCATTAGATTAGCATTTTATTAAAGCGAGATTTATCTTTCACTCATGTTAAATCCAGCTTTTCTGATTGCATGTCTCTCTAACTCTTCCTCTTTTAGTACTCATCAATTCCTATTCTTACCCAGCCCTGTTGATGGACAAGCAGGTATGATATTTGTTGCCAGGGAAGCACACTGTGATGTCATTGGTTAATTTTCATAGCTCCATCTGAGGATTCAGAAACAAGGAGAGGAGGCAGAGTTCAAATGGAAGAGGTAGTAAGTAGTAAAGATCTACTGAGTCTTACTGCAGGTGAGGGGCTGGATGACATAATGGAAATTGGGGTGATCCCACGGAGTTATAAGATAAAAGAAGCAAGAAAGGATGGAGTTCAAAACTGGTGGAAATACTTGTTGGAAGACTATGCTGAACTGTGGCTTTGGTTTTGGCCATTTCACTGGATGCTACCTGGTGCCCCTAGGAAGTGCTTCTCTTCCTTTTGGCCTGCACTGAGTCAGGGTTGCAGTGGGTTTGTTGACAATGGGAGATGGCAATGGGTGTTGTGCTGTCTTAGAATGAGATGTAGATATATGTCTAATATCTGGTAGTGGAGGTCACAAAGCCAATGTGACAGCCATTAAGTTTTGCATTGCTGGCTTAAAGAACGTACAGCTTTTATTTTATTCTCCCTTGCAGAACTGAGTGTGCACCCACATCTGTCTCATCTGTTGTTGTTAATGCTTATGTGTAAATACACACATACAATGTATCGTCTTACAATGATGCTCAAAAGATGGTGGAAAACAGTGTATGAAACTTGGAGAAGAGCTTGCATAATTTCTTTCCCCAGATCAGTTGATTCAATGAAATATACTTTTTTTCCCTACATGATTCGCCTTGAATTTGCTCTTGCAGCATTTGCACACACTCCACTTATTTAATATCTCTCAGGCACTCTTCCCACAAGGAATCCTTTCACTTGAATGGGTTCACCCTTACGTTCTTGGCTACACACATCAAGGGTTTTTTTTGTTCATTCATATATTTCCACACATGCAAAGTTGTGTCTGTATAGTTTCTGTCCCCTGTACACTCACTTAAACAAACTGGTGCTCAGAAAATGACTTCCTGTATACAATGTGTACATTTTCTACTAAATAAATACAACAGAATGTGCTTGGAGGAGGAAAAAGCTTGTGAATCAAGAATAAATGATGATGTCCCACAAGTGGTCAGAGTAACTTCGGAGGTTGAACCTCCAGCTGGAGTTAAAAATGGTGTTTGCAGTAGAGCTTTGAACTAGCCCTCTGACATGCTAGGTAAACTTAGGTAAAGGGAGTTCTGACCAAGCACTGTCATGATTACTTTCCCTCATCTCTGTTATTTCTTATTATTATAACGAGTTTTGCTTTCTCAAGTAGAATAAGGTCACTTAAGTGAGATAAGATCAGCTTCGTTTGGCACAACCAAACAGATCTGATCACAGTTTGGACTGCAGCTTGTAAATTCACCTTGGGTATTAACTTCTGGGCAAAGAGAGACAAAAAATGCTAACATGGCCAAAAGAGGGGAAAAAAAAGAAGAAGCCAGAGAGATAAACTGCAATCTTGCCACATTGCACAGATTTTCCTGCCACTGTTTCAATGGCAAATTCCCCTTGAGCCTCATTCCCATTAAACTGTACCATACAAATGCTTAATTTCAAGGATTTGGTGAACGCTATTTAGAAAGTCTAAGGAGGAATACCAGGAGATTATACTCTATGGGTCAATATTGCAGTGCAGCCTCTTTTCCTGTCCCCTTCTGGCATACTCAGGGCATTAGTTTAGAATGAATCTTCTAGATCTTGTGGTGCAGCATTTGGACATCCTGGCATGATGGATGATGCCTCTAATGTCTGTCTCCAGAGTCTTTTCTAGGCTCTGTTCCCTCTGTCTCATCACCCCTGCTCAGCAGGAAAGGGGGGAACCAGGAACTGGTGACAACAGCATGTGCATTTTCTATTGCATCTCGGTAGCTCGGTAGCTCCTATGCGCCAGCTCGCTACTCTAGCAAGACCTGAGCAAAAGCTGAGTGTGGTGCCTACTACAGCTGCTGTTCTGAATTAGCAAGCCCAGATCTCAGAGCACAATAAGTACCTTGAAGATGAGCAGTCCCACACAGCAATTTATTGAAATTGCACTGACTGAATTGCCCCAGTTTATGACAGCATTTTGTCTTTTAGTTATAGAAAGCCCATTGTTTTGGTAAAAAAGTTTTGGAAATTTATTTTAAAGGGAACAAGCAAAAGAAGATGAATGACATTTCTATAAACGTGTGTTCTTCCATTTGCCTCTTCTTTCTAGCCATGTTGGGAAGGAATTGTCAGATGTCTAGTTCTATAAATCCATGTCACTGCTAATTTTTAAGGCCCTTTGGAAAGGAAATTGGCTATTTGCTTAATGAAGACACTGAAAAAGTCCCGTGTATCTAATTATCTTCTAGATGGGAACAAAACACTTTATCTAGAGCATGTCATATGTTTTGAAAAGTCTCACTGCAATGCCTGTGACATATACAGGGAAGATGAGTAGTATTAGAGGGTTGTAGTACAAACCTCATTGTAGGATCTCCATGCAACTTATTTGCAAACTGCAGGGCTAGACCGAGAGATGAGAAAGAAAGAAAGAATTAGAGGAATTAGTCAGAAAAATCCACTCTCCTGTTCAGCAGTTAGAGCATTGCTTGCTGGACAAAGAACTTCTTGTATTGCACTACTTTCCTCTTGTCTCTGTTTTGTTCCACAACCCAGCAAAGACGTACCTTGCAACCTTAATGAAACTTCCTTGCTCTTCTGATATTTTTTCACTATTCTGTGCCTATTTATAAAATGATGTCTGCTATTTTGGTGCCTAACTGTAACAATTTTTCAGAACCAGAGGTCTATGCATCCGAGTTAGGCACAGTAAGATTTTTTTCAAAGTAGTTGTTATCTTCCTTGGTTCTGTTGCACTCTGAATAGAAGTTTCTCACTTAGATGAAGCTGAGCCCTCTTTCTAATTTGTAGACATTTCATATATGGGTGTCCTAGGCTTTTCTTTTTCCAGTTGAAAGGGAAGGGTGAAAAATAGCTTATTTTCCCCAAATAATTTTGGGCTCACTTTACCCTTAGGATGGTTAAAAGTTGCTAGTTTGTTTTTCTCACAAAGGGCATGCTGTTTTCTGTCTGCTAAACTAAAGAGGTTAAATTTGGAATTGGAAGTGGAGATGGTGCTGTTGTCATTGATTTTACATAGAAGACACTCTGTAGATAGGCAGCCAGATCAAAATATTATGCAAGTATGTGTGTGCATGGTCTTGCAAAACCTTGGACAAGGAAGGGGTAGTGGTGGTGCAGTTTCAGAAGACTATTTCAACAAACCATTACTTTGATAAACTGCAAGCTTCAACATGCTAGATTGCCAGCACTACCAGCAAGTGAAGAAATGTGGCCAGATTTTATTGCCAGATGCATTTTTAAAATCTGGAGTTAACTACTGAAGTAAATGAAGTAATACCTGATTTTCTTCACAGTAATTGAGACCAGGATCTAATCCCATGCCCTAAGGAGGGATTGATAGTTCTTACTGCTGTTATGTGGTCCATATAGAACAGGTTAAAAATGATCAACAATAACCTGCCTTTGCACAAATATGCAAACAATCTTGCTCCTGGGCTGCTGATTTTAGGTTAGGAAGATGCTTCTTTGCTGGACCATTGTCACATTGTTGAAATAGGTCTCTGTCATCTTCTCTGTGCATGTATAGGAATTTGTTAGGTGCGTGAAGGACTGTGTTTTCCAGAGAAACTTCCCAAGGGGCTCCTAATACTACTTGTAACTATTATTTAGTGTTTCTGTGTGGCTATTATCCACCTCAGACACAGCTGCATTTTGATAGTAGGAAGGTGATCAATACATACTGTATAAAATAATAATAATTTATCATTTATTGAGTACTGCGTGTCGGCTGCCTGCTATGCAAAACATAGAAAAAGACAAAAACCTTTGGATACATGATCAGAGAGAGAAGGAAAGACAAATAGCTTTGCAGTCTGTCCCTAAGGCAAATGCATTCCTAAGTGTCTGGCATTGCAGTATGAGCATCATCCACAAATTTTACAAGACCATAGAGTCTGTAGAGAGCGGCCAGGAAGTTTGATTCATCACTTTTGGATTTGTGTGCGTAATGTTCCTGCCTGCTAGTCTTCTTTGAGGCGGACTTTTAGCATCATAACATATTAAAAAACTTTACATACATGTTCTCCACAGTACATTTGCTCCGATAAGTACTAATGGTGATAAAATGATAAGTGACAACATCTAGGATGTGCACTCTAAATGACTGAAATACTGATCCCAACATAGTCGATGGTATCTATCAGTTGCCGTTGTCTCTACTTCTAGAAGTGAAGGAATGAGTGGATAAAAAGTTTGAGGTATTTGTACAAGGAACCTTAGTGGCTGGTTTAAATGAAATGGGTAGCGTATAAATTGACTTGAAATACCTAGTAGGCTTGGGTCTAACTCTGAGCTTGAAGGGAAAATTCTTTGTGAACTTTAAGGGTTTTGGGGTACTCATGAAAGTGATTGTCTGAGGAAGACGCTTCCTCTGCTCTGGCGGCAAACTGAAGGGAAAAATAAGCCGCATCTGTCCGGCTTCGCCTTGCTGGGACCAGAGGGGCAAAAATCCCGCCGTGCTGTGCCGGCCCGGCGAAGGAGCGCTCGAGGAACGAGACGCTGACGGGCCGAGGGCAGCCGAAAAGCCGCCGAGCCTCTTTCCCGGGAGGCGGCGGC
>WBMY01015323.1:98262-222182 GCA_013397315.1 Donacobius atricapilla | reverse complement strand
TTTTTTGTGTTAGGGTTGGATTTAAACCCTCAACCTAAAGGACGCCTTCAGACAGTATAAGATGCTTGGGCTCCTGTCTGGATTATTCTGAGGAAGGTAGAGTTTAGTTCCTGTTTGCTTGTATCAGCAGTGGTATTTTGGTGGATCTACTGAACTCCTTTTTCTGCAGCCGCCTCCAGGGCTCTTTAGAGTATTTTTCTTGAGAAGCAGAGTGTATTTTCCTCCCCGATCTGTTTTCTTTTTCCCTCTCCTTCAGCTCTGTGCTCTGGACATGTGCAGGTGGATGTCAGGATCCTGGCTGAGCTGTGATAGGCTGTATCAATGATAAGGGCACAGTCTGATCTGTCCAAGAACGAACTGAAGGAGTCAGAAGCTTTATGATGACCAAAAGCCAGGATAAGAGATGACCTCTTATGATAATGCAGGGGACATGGTGTTTAATTTAAAAACAAAATGCATTCAGCTTTATCTGCCCCTGTCTCCCACCAGCATGAAGGGAAGACAGGCTTTAGTTTTGGACAATTGCCCAAGCAGCTGGAGCCAGAAATAACTCAAATTTTGGTTAAACTTTGGAAATTTTAGTCAGCTCTTGTCTCTCCCTCATCCCCCTCTTCTAGGTATCAGCAGTTCGTCAGTGTAGCAGAGCTGTTTTTTAATTCATAGAGCAAGTGGTGAGGAAGATAACTTTTAATTTTGGAAACTAAGACACAAGAGGGATTGGTAACTTCTTGAAACCAGTACACTACATAAGCTTTGTTCAGGTTGTTTACTCTTTCTTTTCTTTTGTTTCTCCTCACTTGGGCATAGACAATGGCAATGCATGTCTAAAGGACTCTGAGAATCAGAAGTGGTGTTTTGACTTCTCTGCCATCCAAACAGCCAGACCAAGACAAGTTCATAGAAAGGCTGCATGGGAGAAATTTGTTCTGCCTTACTCATTGTTGTGGGCAATGGATGGCACTTTTAGTGCTCAGTTTATACCCTTTTTACCCTTTTTTGAATTTTTTTTTTAAATGGAAAACCCATGACTTTTGGTTCGGCTAGTCTGAGTATGGTTTTACTGAAGTCTAGTAGGAATAAAATGTGCTTTTCTGTAGTGATGTTCTTGAAAAGTTGAGCAGTAAGACTCCTATACACTAATGATAATACATTAGTGTAGATAATCCTAGTGGATAATAGATAATACTAGTGGAAATACACTAGTGATGTTGGAAGATTGTTCTTCTTTAAGGGAAGGTGGGAACAGAATTTCTATTGTTACCATTCACAGAAAACACACACTGTGCACTGTGGACAGCTCTTGTGAACTGTACACCACACAGCCAACTGGGCAAAGTGCTCTATCTGGGATAAAGCCTTCAGCCTCTTTGGACTCTGGGCTGTTGTGGGCATCACTGTGTGGCTTTTCAGAGGATGGTGGAGGTTCACTTACAGCTGTCAGATGTTCAGCTCTGTCTGAAATATGGCCCCTTGCTACAGGGTGGATTAGCCCTTTATCTACTTTTCTTCCCCTCGTCTCAGAGCTTTTTTCTTGTTTCTCACAACCATGTGGCTGAGTTCTCTCTCAGGCATACTCCTCTGCCTGTTTTTTGTCTGCTGGCAGAAGGAGCAAGCTGGGGTGGTGGGAAGGGTGTATCAGGGATTTTGGGGCTGTCAGTGTATCTGTTGTCTCTCAGTGGTGTGCTGAGCTCCTGTCCTTTCCAAATTCCTTCCTCTGCCCTTGATGGTGAGGGACAACAAATTTCAAACACAATCTGCTTGTGTCATTCCTAGTCCTGCCACGTGTCATCCATCACATCATGGGAGCTAATTAACACTCGTAGCTTTGGATCCTGGGAATTGCAGTGCTGGGATGGTAGACTCTTTCCAAGATCCTGATGTCTTCCTTCATAACTAGGGCAGCTCAACCTGGGAGTTCGTGGACTCTGCTGTCCTTTGCCAGCTGCACCAGCCCTGTGGTGTGGGTGCATGTGTACGTAGCCAGGAGGGCACTCAAACCCTAGGCCTGCCTTCTAATGCCCTTGACAGTGCTGCAGCATCCCCTGCATCCAAGTACCTCCCAGCAGCCGGATGAGAGCCAAGGAATAGGACAGAATAATAATTGATGAGGATAGGGGGAGGTATGATGTAAACTTTTTGAAGCTGCCGGTAGCATCTCTGCTGCCTTTGGGTACATACAATTGTGTGTAGTTCCAGGATCTGCTTGTGAGTTTGATTCTCTTAGAATCCCCTGCTCATGGCACAGCACACTGTCCTGTTTCTGCTGTGTTGATAGGGCAGTCTTCAGGAGAATCAGTGTGCTGTCCCTGTGGGGGTGGCAGGATTAAAGATGAGGCCGCAGTCATACTGTGAGGCTACACAGAGGACACTTGCTCCCCTTCTCCCTCTGCTTTGTCTTTTCTGCTTCTAAGAAAGGAGTGCCCTATGGGGATGGAAAGGAAGGTAACTAAGCAAGGGATCTTTGCAGCTGAAGGAGGATGAAGAGAGGAATTAAGTTCCAGCAGGGTAATTGTCTAATGGGACTGGCTGCATCTGCAGAGCAGAGTAGTGCTGGCTTTGTTTCAGTCTAGTCTTGCATCCCAATTTTTTTCCAATAATGTGTTAATTAAACATTGATTTCAGGGGGAAAAGGAATCTGCTCGAATTGCAGAAACTAAATGGAGTGTGGAGGAATGGGATCTGGTGAGAGATGTGTGGAAGGACCTTCTGCCCTGTCATCATGACTAGTCATGGAGGGAATCAAGGAAAGGACTGTAGAGAAATCTGTTCACCTTAAGCTTAGAGCCCTTCACTCATTTTAAGTGTGAATCTTCTTCCTTCTGTAACTGCACAGTTTTCAACTGATACAAGTTAAGGAATTATCAGGTAGACAACAGTATTTGTTACAAAATACTTAATTTTTATTAAAAAGCAAAATGGAAGAGATTATTTTCAAAGTGTTGGAGAGGCTTACTGTCCAGTTTGATATTCTTCCAATTTCCTACTTTTGTAGTTGCTGTTGTACCATATAAATGAATCAAGCTGTGGTGCACGTTAAGCCACTAGTTATAATGCTCTTGTTACTTGCAAATATCTAACTGACCTTCATTTACTACATGTGGACGTCAGTCAGTGAACACACATTTAAGGTTGTGATGTGCACTTTTTGATACTTTCTCTTTTGGTCCTTGGAGCATTAGAAGGTGAGACAAGATTATGATATGTCCTTCCCTTGCTTGTTTGAACTTTCTTCTGTTCATTAGACTGGAAGAGCCAATGAAAGGCTGTGCTGCCCTCCTTTTGTGCTCCCAGGTGTTAAGGATGCATACAGCAGACAAGAGTCCTTGCTTTAGTCTGAGATCTTATCTGGAATAAACTTCTCTGCTGATGTGAGCAATATATGCTTAACAGTATTAAAATAGTTTGATTTGAATTTTTTTTACCACTGTGCTTTCTGTCTTCACTAGTTCTGGGAAGTAATGGAAAGAAGGGAATAACCTGTCTGACCTTTCTGAGATTTGCATAACTCTGAATTAAAGTGATCTCACAAAGATCTCAATCAGTTCATGCAGTAAGTGAAACAGCAGTATTGTCCTGAGAAGGAATCCATTCTAGCTGTTAAATTAATTTCTGCACCATCTACAGTATCAGTCTACAGAAGTATGTGCTATAGCATCAGGACACATTTGAAAAAGAACAGATTAAGCCACAGAGCAACTATTTTCTAGGAAGATTTTTGTCCTGCTGATGGCTGGTGAAATCCACAAAATCAGAGAATGGTTAAATTTGGAAGGGACTCTCAAGGTCATCTGATCCAACCCCTTGCTCAAGCAGGGCCACCCAGAAATGATGACTATGTCCAGATGGCTTTTGAATATCTTCAAGGAGGGAGACTCTCCCACTTCCCTGGGCAACCTGTGCCAGGGCTCAGTTACTCTCCCAGTAAAAAGGTGTTTCCTGGTTCAGGCAGGACCTTCTGTGTTTGTTTGTGCTCGTTGCTTCTGGTCCTGTCTCCGAGCACTACTGAAAAGAGCCTGGCTCTTTACACCCTGCCTTCAGGTAATTATGTACATTGATCAGACACTGCCCTCCCCAGACACCCTTTAGAGTATTTTCTCCTCCAGACTAAAGAATCTTCGTTTTCCCAGCCTTTCCTAGTATGAGAGACACTCATACTCTTCTTCATGGCCCTTTGTTGGATTCCCCTCATTCTGTTTGCCTCTCTTGTACTGGGGAGTCCAGAACTGCAGGCAGTACTTCACATTTGGTCTCACCAATGCTGAGCAGAAGGAAGGTTCCCCTTCCCCAACTTGACGACAACATTTCTAATGCAGCCCAGGATACCATTAGCTGCCTTATGTGCAAGGGCATATTGTTGGCTGATATTCAATGTGGTGTCCACCAGGAACTCAGGTCCTTTTCTGTAATGTTGCTTTTCAGCCAGTTGTTACTTCCTCAGCATGTACTGATCCATGACCCATGAACTTCGTTACAGTGGTATTGAGTGTCAGCAGAGCAGGCAGAATGGTCTTCAGGTATTAACTTAAGGAGCAGAAGTCTGAAGTTCTTTCCCAGAGTGTGTTTAACCAGTTTTTCATAACAGTCATCACTTTTGCCATTCACTGAAAATTCAAAATTATTGTTTGTAAAACACTGAGTTCATGGAAAGGAAAGTTTCGTCTATATCTGATAACAGAATAGAATAGTTCCAGTTGGAAGTGACCTACAAGGATCAACTAGTCCAACTGCCAGATCACTTCAGGGCAGACCAAACATTATGGGATATTATTAAGGGCATTATGCTGCTGTCTCTGAGAGTCACAGGGCATTGACCACCCCTCTAGGAAGCCTGGTCCAGTGTTGGGTCACCCTCTCTATAAAGAAATGTTGCCTGATATCTGGTCTGAACCTCACCTGCTGCATCTTTGAATCATTCCTACATGTCCTGTCACTGAATACCAGGGAGAAGAGCTCAGCACTTCCCTCCAGTTCCCCTCCTCAGGATGCTGTAGGTAGCAGTGGGCTTGCCTCTCAACCCCCTTTTTTTCGTAACTAAATAAACCCTGAGTGCTCAGCCACTCCTCAGAGGATGTGCCCTAGCATTTCAGCAGCTGTTTTATCCACCTCTGGACACATTCAGTTAACATCCTTTTTAATTTTGGGGTGAGAGAAATTATGGTAATTTATTGTTCTCGTATGATGGCTGGTTACACACTACATTTTCTTTGTAGACCACAAAGAGAAGAAATTTTAAATTATTGATTACTTTGACTTTTTGAAGGGGGACAAAGAGAATGCAGAAGTCCTGTGGGGAGACTAAGGCCAGCCTTCTTGAGGGACTGTGTATGTCTGTTAGTGCATTGATATCCTGGTATTAAAATCTGCCAGTTTGTCTGGTCAGCTCAAGCAGCATTTTCCAATATAATTGGATACAATATAATTTCAGGTATATGCATTAAAAATACATGCTGCATGTCTGGGAACCAAATGCTAAGGGGTTCACGGAGAAAATACACAGAAACATCGATCCTTGATGCAATTTCATAGAGGTCATTATCAAATACATATTAAGGGTGTATCCAACACCAGTGGACCAAAAGCCATAATTTTGTTGGGCCAGGTCTTAACGATTTAGTTCAATATAATTAGCTTTTAAAATGTGTCCCTTCTCTTCCTTATTGTTTGATATGAGCTAATGAGTTGCTAGCAGCTTGGTTTGGTACTAGCTTGGGTCATAGAGTGATGTGGTGCCTAGGATGTTGCTGTACTTTTTTGGCAGTAGATTGTAATTTCATTGACTAAATGTATTTTATGAGGCTAGAGGGAGCTACTGTTAATTTACGAAGCCTGCTGTGTATCAGAGCATCGGGTTTGCATGGCCAGGTTTTGATAGCTGGCGGGGGCTACAGCGTGGCTTCTGAGAGAAGCTGCCAGAAGCTTCCTCCATGTTCGGCAGAAGCAATGCCAGCTGGCTCCCAGGTGGATGTTCTGCTGGCTAAGGCCAAGCCAGTCAGGAATGGTAGTAACACTTCTGTGATAACGTACTTGAGAAGCAAAGAAAAGTTTTGCACAGAAGCAATTGTGGCCAAAGAGGAAAGGAAGGAGAATATGTGACAGTAGCAACTCTGCAGACACCAAGGTCAGCAAAGAAGGCAGGGCAGGAGGGGCTCTGGGTGCCAGAGCTGAGATTCCCCTGCAGCCCACAGTGAAGACCATGGTGAGGCAGGGTGTGCTCCTGCAGCCTGTGGAAATCCACTGGGGTGCAGAGATCCTTACCTGCAGCCCATGGAGGGAACCCTGCATTGGTGCAGGGGGATGCCTGAAAGAAGGCTGTGACCCCTTGGAAAACCTGTGCTGGGGACCGGCTCCTGGCAGGGACCTGTGGATCCATGGAGAGAGGAGCCCATGCTGGAACAGGTTTGCTGGCAGGACTTGTGATCCCCTGGGAGCCACGCTGGAACAACTGGTTCTTGAAGGACTGAACCCCATGGAGAGGGATCTGTTTTGGAGCAGTTTGTGAAGAACTGTAACCCATGAGAAGAGCTCATGCTGGAGGAGTTCATGGAGGATTGTCTCCTATGGAAAGGACCCCACACTAGAGCAGGGAAAGGACTCCTCACCTTGAGGAGAGAGTAGCAGCAGAAACTACGTGTGATGAGCTGCTGGTAATCTCCATTCTGCGTTTCCCCTGCACTGCTGGTGGGGAGAAGGCAAAGAATTGGGAATAAAATTAAGCCCAGGAAAGAGGGAGCAGTGTGGGGGAGGTGTTTTTAGGTTTTACTTCTCATTATCCTGCTTTGATTTTGATTGGTAATAAATTCAGTTAATTTCTTCGAGTTGGATCTGTTTTGCCTGTGACAGTAATTAATGAGTGATCTCTTAACTCATGAGCCTTTCTTTATATTTTCTTTCCCTGTCCAGTTGCAGAGGGGAGTGGTAGAACGGCTTTGGTGAGTACCTGTCATCCAGCCAGGGTCAACCTCCCACAGTTAGGTAGAATGCAGAGTGCAAAGGGAGTAGTGAATTGATAGGCTTTTGATAAGACAGTAACTCTTTTTAAGAAGTTGGAACAAAGCAGTTCTTCCTTCCGTGCTCTCTTTGTTGCCAATGTGTACCATGAGGTTGGAGGTTGATCTGCTTTCTTGGCACAACATAGATAATTTACCAGTTAAACTAGAAAATGGTCTGAATTTGATAAGAAGCAATTTATTAAAGACAAATGAAAAGTACTGTACTTGGAAAGATCTACTCAACTGCCTATGTTTAAAATGGGGTATAACAAGCCAGGCAACAAAAATGCAGAGAAGGATCTGGGGAGGCACTACTATGAGTCAGAGACTGAATATGAGTCAACAGTGTGGTGATGTTGCAAAAAAGCAAATCCCATTTTAAGGTATATTTAACAGGAATGTCACGTGTAGCGCACAGGCAGTAGTTTTTCTACGCTAGCAGCCACTGCTGAAGCCATAGAAGAGTATTGCATCCACTGAGAGCAGGAAAACCAGAAACAGTAGAAGGACATGAGGAGAGAGCAGGCAGAGTGGTAAATGCTGTCTGCAAGGAGAGGATTGGTTGGGTTCGTTTAGACTAGAGAGAAGATTGACGAGGGAAAAGCCGTCCAATATTTAAAAGCTTGTCTTAAGAAGACAGTGATTAATTGTTCTCTGTGTCCACTGGGGATAGAACCAGAAGTAATCAGCTTAATTTGTAGCAAGGAAGAGGTGGAGGGAAGTGCTAGGAAAAGCTTTATGAGTATTTGGAAAGTTAAGCAAGAAAACAGTGTCTCAAGGGAGGCTGTAGTGCCCTCATCACAGGGAGTTTTAAGAACAGATGGGACAGGAGACACAAAATTTTATCTAGGTTGTTTTATTATAGTTTTGAAAGGTTCAGAAGGGAATGGGCTGCCTGAACTGATGTCTGGTCCCAATAGCTCTTGCAGTGCCTGAGAGGCAGGCTTGTCTCCTCACTGGCAGTGGTGGTGGGAGCATGGGGAAGCGGAGCCATGGTGAATCACTCCCTCTGCAAGTTGCCCTACAGCACCTTCCATGCCCCTGGCATCATCCAGTTTTACAGTGCACATCCCAAAAAGACCTGAGGGAGCTTGTGTGTTCAGCAGTGTTATGTTAGCATCCAGCACTGTAAGCCTTTCTATTTCTGCAGATAAACAGGCAGAGGGCTGGCCCAACTTCCTGCATCTTCATAACTAGGAATTAGAAGTTATTGGAGACTTTTAGCCTGGTTACTGATTAATTTACCCTGGGAAGACTTGGTGAAATCATTTGGAGATGGAAAAAAAGGCTTACACTTCTGCTTTCACCTATTAAAAACCACCACAGATTTGTATGGTGTGTTAAAGTTACAAGGTATTATTTCTGTGCTCTTCTATCAAAAGAAGAAGACAAGGGCCAAGGATTTTCCTCACTTCAACATCTTTCTTCCAGCGTCCTCAAGCAGAGTAGTGTGGATGAAGCATTGCAGGAGGTGTCCTTGCACCCAGTGGATTTGAGAAGAGAGAGCCTAATGCTTGATTCAGTAGACATTTACTTTGGTACTTGTGAGAGGGGCTCATGGTGCTTTGAGAGGAGGATGTTTCTTGCTGAACAGGGCTTTTCTTCCCTGGCAGTTCAGCAAAACCTTTCAGCTACGAGAAAGCAATCCAAGACATGCTATGTGGCATGTTACTGCTATCTTTTCCCGAATCTTACATTTACATTAACAGCCTGTCTGGATCCAGTTGGGCCTAGGAGGGAATTTCTGAGTGTCTTCAGTGCAGGGAGCCAGTTTCCCTAGCAAACCTCAAGTGAGGAAGATTTTCCTTTTAGTTTAAAAGAACATCTGGAAATACATGCTTGTTGAAGTTGTACAGTGTTGTGCTTGGCCCCAGTCTGTGTGCACTGTTTATAATGTAAGTGTTTTCCACATCTTACATAGACTTGTAACTGCAGGCTCTTGCCATTCTTCAGAGGGAGTAGAGGACGAAGATACTATACTCTTCTTCTTGGCACTAGAAATGAGTCAGGGTTGACACACAAAAGTAGGAGGCAACAGTTTGTGTGTAGGAAGCTTGTTCTGTCCAAAGAAAATCTATGGGTTATATGCAGGGTGTTAGTCTTGCTACGCTGCAAGGCTGGTGTCTTCTGCTGAAACTGAGTTCACACACACTCATCATTTGGAGCATATGGAGAGCTCAGCAGATCCAGCCCTCGAGGGATGACTGGTGAAATGGATGAAGGTAGGTTGGGATGTAATTATTTGTTTATGCGGCCCCATATTGCATCAAGTTATAATTGTTTATGAACACTGCTGTGAAGTCAGGAGGGAAACATTCCAACCCAAGGAGATACTAAGATATAACCTAATTATTGTTGTTATTTTTATTCCTGCCTATTGTGGTAGCACCTACACAATGCTTGTTCAAACACAGGGCAAAAAATGTTCCCTGCCCCAAAGAGCTAGCAAGCTAAGGATGACAGGAGACAACAGATGGACACACATAACTGAGGGAGTACAGAAAACCCAAAGATTGGTCAGCAGGATGGGTGGTATGATAGCATGTTGACAGCTTAGCTGTTGTCAAGCTTTCTGTAGGCATGTGGCAAAGAATTATAACAATAATTCAAATTGCATCCTTTGCTTTGGTGGTGTTGTGTGTGCATTCTCCATCTGTTTAAACAAAACAGCTTAATTCTCACTCAGTGAGGTTTTTTCTGTCCCAAAACTTCCCATCATTCATGTGGTAAAGATAGGGAGGCACTCTGGTCCCACAATGAAGTGTCCATTGCAGTTTTCAAGGGAAACTATGGTTTATTATTGTGGAAAGATAATGAGACTAAACATGGGATTTTGCTGCCCTGTGTTTTAAAGGTCACCAGGAGAAGACTGATGGATCTCAGCAGAATGGATATTCAAAGAGGCATAATGCAGGAGGTTTGTTGGCTGAAGTGGTGTCTTGCCAAAGCGTTGCAAAAACTATCTAATGCCATTCATAGGCAACAATTCTATCCATGTAGGTCATGTTGGTGGTGCTGTACTGGTGAGTACAGGAGTGGCTGAAAGAATGGAGGGCTCTGATTCAGCTGAATGGTGAATAGTTGTTCCACATATGTGGCTGTACCTTTCTGCTGGGGAACTGGACTGTGCTTGGCCTTAGGACTCTGCCTATGCCAGTGTCTGCATTCACATGTAAGTCTTCTTTTGGGTGTTACCTTGAGAGGGCCACAAAATGGAGGACAGACATGAGGTAATTTTAGGGCATCCTTGTTTCTGAATGAGAATTTTATCAAATAACTTTGTGTGGTGCTGTGATATAATTTCTCTGTGTGTTGTGTTATCATCACGCAATATGCCAGTATCAGACATGTTGTAATGGGTGGTGAGGTTTCATTGCTGCTTATACAGTTTTTAGGTTTGGTGCTGAAGAACAGAGAATTCAGCTGTTCTTGGCCTGAACATACTCAGCTCTGGCAGCTTCTTTGTGTACCATGCTCTAGCTGCTCAGCATTAGGGTGGTTCTTGCAGTTGTAAAAGCTAATCATATACTGAAGTGTATTGGCCGAAGCCTAGAAAACAGGTCAAGGGATAAGTTTATTTCCTCATACTCAGCACTTGTGGGATTATGTCTGTTTATTGTGCCTTGTACCAAGCTCCCCAGTACAAGAAGGACATTGGCAAAATGCAGCAAGTCCAGCGAAGAGCCCCTGAGGAGCGCTGTTAGGATCTGGCTGCCACTGGCTTGTTGCATTGCTGACTGCTAGCCCTGGAGTGCAGTGGTCCTGTCAGTTTTCCATGGACTTTGCAGTGCACTGATCTGCTACCAGGTGTCTGTAAACCATGGAATCACATAAAATCTTGAGTTGGAAGGGACCTATAGGGATCAAGTCCTACTGCCTGCTCTTCGCAGCACTACCTAAAACTAAACCATATGATTGAGTGTCATCCAGATGCTCCTTGAACTCTGACAGACTTGGTGCCCAGGCTTCTTCCCTGGGAAGCCTGTTTCAGTGACTCCTTCTCAGTGAAGAACATTTTCCTGATGTCCAGTCTGAACTTCCTCTGATGCAGTTACATACCCTTGTTTACAATTGTACCATTGGGGACTCTTAAAAATTGTGCCAATCTTTTACTTATTGGGCTGTCTCATCACAGAAGGCAACCTGGCTGATTTTTTGGTATTTTTTCTTCCGTGCTGGCTGTTCCCAGTCACATTCTGGTCATTTGTATGTCTAGAAATGGGTTCCAGCAGGATTTGCTGAATAAGCTTCCTTGGGACTGATGTCAGGCTAACCAGCCCATAATTCCTTGAATATTCTTTCTTCTTGTTTTAGAAGACAGGTGTGACATTTACCCATTTCCAGTCATTGGAAGCCTGCTCCAATTATCACAACCTTTCCATGTGACTGAGGGTAACCTCACGGTGACATCAGCCATCACTGCATGCCTCTGTGCTCTTGAGGCATCTTGTCTCATCCTAGGGACTTGAGTATGCCCAGATTTTTTAAATGGCTCTTAACTCAGTCTTCCTATGCTATGGGTAGTGTTTCAGGCCCCTGGATTCTTCCACTGGGCTCATGGAGCAAGAAGACTGAGAACAGTCCTTGCCAGTGATGGCTAAAAAGGCATCGAGGACCTAAATATTTTCTTTTAACCACTGGTTTCTTGTTCCATTCAGCTTTGGGCCCACAGATTCCTTAGTCATACTTTTGCTAGCAGAGTGCATTAAGAAGCCCTTCTTGATGCCTTTCACATTTTATGAATTTTCATGCAATTTCAAGCCTTTCTAATTTTCATCCTGACATGCTGAGGCAGAATTTTAGTATTCTTCCTGAGAAGCACACCCCCACTTTCACCTTTCATTCGCATCCTTTTGTGTTTGAGTGCTGTCAGGAGTTTCCCATTCAGCTGCCTGCTTCCTTCCACACCCACTTGGCTTCCCACAAATTGAACTGAACTGTTCTTGTGCTTTGAGGGGTTTGTTATTTCAGATCTTTAAGGTCTCCTGGGTCCCTTTGCTAGATTATCCCATGTAAGTGCTCAGTGAATGATTTCTTAAAGCTCTCCAGTGATTATTCTGTCACTGTAATTGTGCTGGAAAAAGGGTTCTGTTTGTAAACTGATTCGTATGCCATTTCAGATTTGGTTGTTGTTCTCTGTAATTTTTGTTTCTCTTTATGTTAAACACATTATACCTCTTCTCTCTATTTGCACTTAAGTCTTTTCTGTCTTGCCTCTGGTGGTTTGACCCTGGCTGGATGCAAGGTACCCACCAAAGCTGCTCTGCCACTCTCCTCCTCAGCAGGACAGGGAGAGAAAATAAAACAAATGCTCCATGAGTTGGGATAAGGGCAGGGAGAGATCACTTACCCAATACTGTTATGGGCAAGAGACTTGACTTGGGGAAAGCAGTTGAATTTATTACCAATCTAAATCAGAGCAGATAATGAGAAGTAAAAAAAAAGAAGTCCTAAAAGCACCTCTCCGCAGCTCTCCTTCTTTCACAGTCTTAGTTTATTCCTGATTCTCTACCTCCTTCTGCTTTCAGCAGTGCAGGAAGATGGGGAATGGCAGTAACAGGCAGTTCATCCCATACTGGTTCTGTTGCTGCTCCATCTTCTGGGAGAGGAGTCCTTCCCTTGCTCTAGTATGGGCTCCCTTCCACAGGAGACAGTTCTTCACAAACTTTTCCAATGTAAGTGCTTCCCATAGGCTACAGTTCTTCACAAACTGCTCCAACATTGATCCCTTTCCACAGAATGTGGCCCTTCAGGAACAGACTGCTTCAGTGTGGGTCCCCCACTAGGTCACAAGTCACGCCAGAAGCCTGTTCCAGCACATCTTTCCCAAGGGGTCACAGCCTTCTTGGGGTATTCACCTGCTCCAGTGTGAGTCCCCTCCATTGGCTGCAGATGGATCTCTGCACCCCCGTGGATTTCCGTGGACTGCAGCAGCAAGTCCTGCCTCACCATGGTCTTCACTGTGGGCTGCAGGGGGATCTCTGCTCTGGTGCTTAGAGCACCTCCTGCCCCTCCTTCTTCACTGACCTTGGTGTTCTGCAGAATTCTTCCTGTCATGTAGTCTCTCTTTTCTGCAATTAATTCTGTGCATTAACATTTTTTTTGTATTGAATTGATTATCACACAGGTGTTCCTACCATGACTTATGGGCTCGGCCTTGGCCAGTGGCAGGTCTGTCTTGGAGCCGACTGGCATTGGCTCTGTTGAACATGGGAGAAGCTTCTGGAAGTTCTCAGAGAATACACCCCTGGCAGCCCCCAGTTACCAGAACCTTGCCATGCAAACACAGCTTTATAGCCTCTTCTTGCTGGACTTGGTCTAGATATTTTCATGTGTTTAATTTATGGTAAAGTTTTTTTGTTGTTATTGTCCTGTGATTTTTTTTCCCCCTGACACCTCCCTTCTTTATACTGTCAGAGGTAAATAATCAAATGGAAAGGGCAGGAGGCAGAAACTTTTTTTTCATCCTGCCATTGAGTTACTTCATGACAAAAGCAATTTGCTATCTCTATTTCCTATCTCTGAAAAAGTTCCCAAATTCAATAGATGCAGTTTAAATTCTTTTTTTGAAGATCACAGACAACACTCCAATTTACTTAATCACATTTGGTACACTCTTCATCTTAGGATTGGTTTGAGATAGTATCCCAAACTGTTTTCTCAGTTAATGGCTGTCAAACATATCAGCAGACGCCGCCAACGCACAACATTCTGTGTTGTGCACCATGTACCTTTGTCCTCTGACTTGTAATAGCATTTCAGTTAAAAACCCACCTGAAATGATGCTGTGGACTAACAGTAGATAAATTGCCAAGACCCTAATGATTACGTCTAGCAACAGAATTAATCAAGTTACATATCCCATATAATAGTGTTGCCATCTCCTTGTGGAGATTCTTTGCCATTGCTCAAAAGAGTAAAGACATAGATTCTTTGTTTCAATTCCTGCCTGCTCAACCCTCTCATGACTAAAAGAATGGGCATCCATCAATACTGTAGTCCTCTAGATTCTATGGAGAAAAATCCACCTTAATATTCTAATTGTACAGAGAGGAGTCTAGTTGTAGCGACAATTACTCTGTTGAATTATATTACTGTATTCCCCAATCATACACAAGAATTTTGTTGTGTGATGTCTAAATGTAGAATGAAAGGTTCTCATCCTAAGTGATTTGTGTCTCTAAAGCATGCCCCTCTGTGGCCACTAATAGAGATAACTTTCTATAATTGATTGAGTCTCAGGTAGTGCACCCAGACAGAATGTACCTGAAGTCTAACCTGCAGGAATAATTGAGTCAGATGAGTATTTGTTAGTGTACTTTGCAGCACACTGTATTACACCAAATTCCTGTAGGCCGTCCCAGTTGGGGTAGGTGTCGCAAGGGCCAGAGAGCTTTGTTTAGAAAAGGTTCTAGAACAGAAAACTACTTGTACCTCCAGACAACTCTGTTTTGGAATGAGTAGGGTTGGAGAAGAATTTGCTGAGTGCTGTGGAAGCTATGACAAGGAGTTTAAAGGTGTTATCTGGGCATGCATGCAATGCTAAACTACTGGTTTAAATCCCTTAATTCAATTTGTCTGTATACTGTGCTTTCCTTTGTACTTTGTTTCCAGCACTAGATGGTAACAGTGAATAGTGGCAGTACATGCCCTGCACCTGCATATCTGTTTGTAAGATCTGGTTTTAGAGTAGCCTTGCGGAGAGAGGAGCGAAGATGGGAGAGGCAGCCTTTGCTTTACATCTCTGCTGAAGTCAACTGCACAGTAGTTATTCTAATGCCATTGGTGTGGTGTCTAATCTGAAACGTGAGCAGACATAAGGTTTAGTAAATTGATGACCTCACTGTCTTGCCTTCTTTGTCTCTGGATAACTAGGTGTCTAAGAGGCTCAGGTGGTGATAAAGCTGGAAAACTGAGGCTCACCTAAATAAAGCTTGCATTTTGGATGGCTTAGTATGCCTAATTTCTTCCCTAAAGTCCTGGTTTCAAATCCTAGTGAGACCATAAGTGAAAAAGGCATGTGAAGGTCTTCAGTTACTCTCTGCTTGGTGTATATCTCTGTGACAGAAGTAGCCCAGGAAATCTGGTGTATGGCAAGTGTAGAAGAATCAAGAACGTTGTGAGGAAGTGTTGTGGTAGAAGATGGGATGGATCACAGGCTGTTTGGCACACAGCTTTCTTCTGCTCTCCCAAAAGTCAAGTAGGCACGTGATCAACACTTGAAAAGTTTGCACGTGTGCACGCTCTGATTGTCCACCCTCCCTGAACTCTCTGCCCCTGTGCCAAGATAGCACTTGATGGCTCCTACTTTGATATGATCTGCTGACTTCTGCCTGTACCCAGTACAACTGAAGTTCTTTGTGGCGCTGATGCTCATGTTGGCTGTGATGGTGTTTTCATAAGGCTCAAACTTTTATTCTTCACCTCGTTCCTTTGAACTCTGCCCCTCCCGCCCCCCGTGAATACTAACACCAGCCTATAAATTATCCAGCAGAGCTCAGGCACTTTAGCAGTCTGTGTTTTCAGTGTCGTGCATGCATAATCGATCTGGGAGACTGCCTCTGCTTTTACTCAGGCATTTGCAGAGACCTTAGACTTTCAGAGTTTTCAATCACTGCTGCCTGTATGTTTGTTCACTTCTCAGACTGCCTTTTCTTCTGCCAGCTGCCCACATACCCTTCTGCATCTGCCTGGGTGCAGTGTGTCACGTTGCAGTGTAAACTGCCATGAGTTTCGAGGCGACTTTCCTATGAGGTGTGGAAGCAACAGGTCACTGCAAACAACTTTCATGTAGAGTACTGTGCATCAGAATTTGAAAGGGTCTGTCCTAACTGACTACTTAGGGGCTGGGTGTTAGTGTGTTTTGGTCCCATGATGTGCCTTATGGAGCAGCCTAGTGAGCAGATGCTACTGTCCTTTTTTTCTCTCATGTTTCCAGGTGAAACTCTTAGCAGCATAGATGCTGACCCTGTCACTCATTGCTCTTGGATACTTTAAGTAGCTGCAAAGTTGCCTTTCAGTCAGCTCCCTGCTGACTGTCTGTAGAGTTTGAACTCTAAAGAGTGAAACAGTTGCTCTAGTTTTTGGCTGATGGCGCTGACTTCTCTTGCCTTGGAGCTTCTCTGTGTATTTGCTTAGCTCTGTCCACAACCAAAATATCTCAGCTGAATTTGTTTCTTTTTTCTCTTATGGTAAGTTGCCCAGAATGGTCAGTGCAAAACTTTGTCTAAACTGCAAATGGAGTCAGCCTTGATTATCAAGGTTTCACTTATCTCTTCCAACCAGTCCATAGTAAACCACCTTCTTAACACTTACACATCATCCTGTGCCCCTGTGAAAAGGTTTGGCTATTGCATCCTATGTGAGCAGTCAGTTGCCAGTAAAAGATTCACCATTTGCGAGAAGGATGGGACAGGGTATAGGTTCGATGTCTGTGTGATTGGGAACTGACAGAGCTACGACTCCAAGGAACAAATGAGGAAAATAATTTTAAAAGAAATCTAATAAATGATTTAACTGAACTGTAGATGTGGTTGGCACTAATAGCATAGATGACAGCCTGCTAGCAAAAGAATCCAAAGGAAATAGCTGGAGAACAGGTAGGAAAAAAGGAAGTTGTAAAAGCAAGAAATAAAAACATGAAAAAAAGTACAAAGCTTTTGGTGAGGCAGAAGTATATAGGGAAGTAGAGGATGCTGGGAGGGAGAAGGACTAGAGAAAAAGTTTTTGAATGAAGAGTGTGAATAAAGAGAGCAGAAGGCAGCTTTCTGATTTATGAAGTGTAGATCTAACAGAGCTTCATGTGTGTGCTGACCTTGCTGACATTTGCACAAGAACCTGTCTGACTTTGCACAGAAAGGAAAGAGCCAGGAGGAAACACTGGAAGGGATGTCTGGAAGGAGCAAGGTTTAAAAGGAGAATCTGTGGGAATGGTGAAAATATCAGACAGTGGGTTGGATGTAGGGGAAGTATGGGGAAATGCAGAAAGGAAAAATTAAGTGACGAGACTCCTTTTGAGGAGGAACAAAATCCCCCAAGAAATGCAATGCTTTTAATATTTTTATTCTTTAATGTAAAAACAACCCTGAAAACATTCAACATGCCTTCCTTCTAGGTGTGTGATTGGAGAGGTGGGTTGGAGAATGAATCATAGATGTCTCATCATTCTAGGGTAGAGTGTGTGAAAAAGACCGTAACCAGTATTGACACTGTCTGTTGAACACTGAATATGATTTTGTGCCTGATGGGAAATGTGTGTTTATTTGAGGTAGAGGATTTTCAGTGTGTGTGTGTGTTGTTTAAGGACTGTGCAACAGCTTCATTTTACTTAGCTGAATAGAAAAAGTGTTCTCTTTGGGTTCACTTGCTAATATTTGAGTTTCTGCAGTTACATTTCCACATGTATTTTTCCTTCCCTACTTCTATGGATCTAATCCAGCTGGACTAAAAGGGGATCTGACTGCTTACAAGAGAAACAGTCAAACTGGCTTGACACAAAGTACTGTCACATGCATGGAGTAAGCCCTTAGGTGAAAGGCATTTTGCCTTCTAATCCTTCAGTTGTATTAATCTTAGGTGTTGCTTGCAACAATAGCAAATAAAAAAGTACTTAAGTAGAATAATGATTTCTTTTAATTGGTAGTATCCTTTAATGGAATATATTTTGCCAATGCAAGTTTATTTTTGGATCCAAGACAAATAGCAAGAAAGCTTTGTAATATTTGTTAATTTTAAGTGTGCTTAAAATCAGTGTAGGATCTGCCAAAGAACAAGTGCACATTTCTGAATTTTAAAGCCTTCTAGGAAAGAAGATGCCAGTCTTTAGCTACCTTGATCCCACTCACTTTTTAAAAAATTATATGTAATTATATATATAATTATGTATATATATATATGCATATGCATAAATCTGTGTTCATGGTGAAAAGGTTTGAAGAATTGTATCATTTTGGACCAATTAAATTATTGAACAGGCTAATAATTCATAGTCATAATGAAAAGAAACACATGGCTCAGTTATATAGATCATTGCAGGAAATGAAAAACATGGAAAAAGCATTGAGAAGAAATGAGGAGGGTGCAGGTTTGTATACGACAAGGAGATAATGTTACCTTCATCTTTTCTTCAAATACCACAGTCTGACCAAGTTCCTAAGGAGGAGTCAATCTGCACCTTGTGAGTGGAAGGACAAAACATGGATACATGAATTGGGAAGAGATGATATTGTGGGGACAGCACAGCTGCATCTGCTTTTGGTTCATTTCCTTCTTCAGGGGAAACAGGGGACTTGGCAAGATTTATACAGACTCTTGCCATGTCTTCTTGATGCCACTGCTTTTCAAAGTCCGTAACTACATTTTCTTTGATTAAAACCAGGAATTAAAATCCCATCTTCTATCAAATGATCAGCCTGAGGCTGGGATTTGACGCTGGGTCTCCACATCCGTCCTTGGCTTCTCTGGATGGAGAGGCATAATCTTGTGTTTCCCTTGGAAGCGCTCAGCTTTCTCTGCTTGGTGTGACAGTGGAAGGTCTCTTGGAGAGCTGATGCTGGCTGGTCCTGCCTGCTGTCTGTAAGGAGGTGTTGGAGGCTTTTTTTTTTGGGAGTTGATATGGGAGTGAGGAAGGAATGAGGCCCAGCAACTCTGGTAAGGATTGAAAGGGAAACACAAATGTGGATGATGCAATTTCTTAGTCTGTACAACAATTCTTTACATTTAAAATATGAGGTCTCTCTGTGATTCTTTCTTTCCTTGATGAGAAAGGAGAGGAAGTTCAGAATGCAAGGAAGCACTATATGTGCAGACTGGGATGTTGAAGACACCAGTGAGTCTGTATGTTGAAAGAAATGAGGCCTGTAGGGCCAAGAAATGTGCTGTCCAAACAAGACTAGAGGAAGAGTTGAGAGCCCACTCTTCTTCAGATGGGTGGGCTTTGTCACATTGGTTGTGGCTTTTCTGTGTGAAGCAGTTGATCAGGCTCCCCAGCCTCTCCCTACATACTGAGATCTGTTTGTTGGTAATAAGTAGCACTCTGCTGTCTTATTTGTCTCTGATATAATGCACATCATTCTGTTTCTTCCATATGGCATTTCCTTCTGCATGAACTAAAAGCAACATGAAGTGATAAGGGCAGTAGATGTCTCTTCTGAGCAGACATTCGCTGTATTCTTGTTGGGGAGGGCTCATGCTGAATTACTGGTTCACACGTCAAACTCGTGGCTTAAAGGATTAACAACTGATCACCCAAGAAGACAAGGAACAGGGCATGTGTTTTTGCCGTCAGTGCACCTGTTTTTGCATTGATAATGTTTAGATGAGAGTGGACTTCAGCTGAGATGTCTCCTGTTTCTTTGAGATAGATGGAGACACTTCAAATTTGTGTGAGCTTTCCTTGGGTGTCAGCTGTTGAAATATATGGTGGTGAATAATGTACATGGAAGATGTAAGAAGTGAACTAAATACTTCTTGTCATATTGTTCTCTGGTCTCCATGTTTCTCTCTTAAGCCAAATGCTTCCTTTTGCTGGGGGATGTGCTGCCTGTAGCATGTTCACCTCCTCTGAGGCTCAGATGACCCTTGGTTTTCCCGTCACTGAACCGAAGCAAAGACATACTGCTTTACTGAGGACTGTGGTACAACACTTACTGGGAATAATGGAGTTAGACTGGGTGAGAGGAGAATATATGATCCTCCCTCCAGTTCCTGTCAGATATATCATCTAATGAAGCATATTGAGAAACCAACAGAACCTTCACAGTAAAAGCCACACTAGAGCTAACCACTGTCAAAGCATAAGAAGCTTCTTCCCTGCCATCTGCTGGGGTTTTTCATGTCCCTGTGTCGTACTTCTTCTCTTCAAGGTTTGAAAAACATTTCCACCTGGTCTTTCTGCTGTGAGCACAGTGCCAAAGGCACACCTGATTAGTGTACAGGGTCACCCCAGAAGACCTGCATTAAGACTGAACCCAAGTCCAAGGCATAGCATGTTTGATGAACTGTGCTTTTCCCTAAGGGTCTTTTTTCCCCATATAACAAAATAGCTCTCACAGATTGGTGTGACTGATGATACCCACTCAGGAGGAGCAAATGCTGTGAAGACAAACCGTTTGGCATGGGTAGAAGTATTTTGGGATGAAACCAAGCAGTGAAATAGAAATGCTTCAGGTTGTGTCTGCCATCAGTTAAGGTCCTGGGAGCTGTGGGTCGGCACAGCTTCCTTTTGAGTTGTAGGCCTTTATTTTCATTATGATGAAAGCTTGTAGCTGATTTATTTATTTTGTTATGACCATTACCTGTTCCATCTTGCCCCATCTGCCTTCACTGGGTATCCCTGATTTCTCAGCCTTTATAGTTGAATTGAGCCTTCTTTCTCAGGCTGACCTGGCAGCGCTTACATACAATGAGTAGAGAGGGGTGGAGTAGTGATAGGGAAATTGGGCCGCATGAGGCAGCCCTGAGCAGAGGGGAAGAGTGTTTCCTTGGGCTAAGCTTCTGTTTTGCCTTTTTCCTTACTGCTTATTGCTTTCTTGACTGTTCTCTGTGTCATCTCCTTTAATCCTTGTGCAGCAAAGGTTAAAGTTGATGCCGTGTATGAGGGAAGGAGTCCCTGCTGGTACAGGAAAAGAATTATTTAATGAAAAAGTAATCATTGATCAGTGGGTCCAATCTGTCAAAGGTCAATTATTGATCCACCTCTCACTGTGAGTCAGGCCCCCTATTTTAATGACCTAATTCCCAGGTAAGTCTCTGTTATTTGGCAGAAGTGGTGCTAGGAAACCCTGCTTCTTACAGAAACGTCACTTTTGGCATGTCATGCCAGGAGGAGGAAAAGACTTGAAGTGATCTCAGCTGTCCATGCTTTAACATACTCCTAGTCCTGCTTGTTTCATACATTTGCTAACTGAAGAAAACCAAAAATTGCAAGGATCATGGAGGTTAGATGATCTTTTGCTCCTGGTGAAATCTTTTCAGGCCAGAACTGAAGTACATTCACAGGGGCAATGGAAAGGCAAGTAAGATATTTGTGAATCTGTAGTTATTTCTTTTGCCCTCGTTTAGTTTGGAATAAGTATGGGCAAATATAAGAGAAGGCTCAAAATACCAAATTTTGTTAAAAGTTTCTGGCAGGCATTTCTCTTCCTTCTGCCCCTCTAATATGAGCTATAGGAGGACACACAGTGATTTGTAAAGATGTCACATTTCTGAGTGGCTACAGAGAAAATGAAGAGCATCATGTCATCCACTCACTGTGAAGAACAGCATTCACCAGCACTTCTAGTGTGATATCCCAGTAAAAACCTCTTGAGATGTAAAAATCTTATGGGTTCAACTAGCTCTGATGCTTATAGAAAGGTAAGTTTTACATAATTCACTGCAAATCTCATGCAGATGCAGGTTGCCAAAGGCTGCTGCACCTGGATGGGAACATTCCCACTTGCCGTGTCTCTCACTTGGTACCCTATTCCCATACAGCACAGAAATACATAATCTATTTTTTTTTGCATAGAGTCTTTTTATAGGCATACTAAAAGTGGCATTAAAAATATAGGACTTAATATATCCTTTACTGCAAAAGGCTGCTACATGTAATATTCATATTGTTCTAGAGTGCATGTGCACAGGTGAGCTGGGTAGCTCAGAAAGGCTGCTGCCTGCCACGCACATCTGAATTGAAAGAGCAAGAGGAACCCAGGCCAGAAGGGCTGTGGCATAAACTGACAGCCTTGGAAACTGAGATGACATTTCATGACATGATGTTGTAAAGTTAATAGAGTTAACCAGGTTTTATGTCCTTATCTACAATCTCAGTTTCTGAAACAGGATGCAGAGGCTTGACCTGAACCAGAACAGGAGCATGCTGGACTGGAGAAGGAAAGTGTGAGTTTCTGTGGCAGTTTGCATCTGCAGTGGTGTAGACATCATTGAAGCTTTGTCCTGTGCTCCAATCTTAACAAAACACAGAGGAAGTCTGTGTCTTTCACAAATGCCTGGGTTAAACTTCAGGAAAAAAGAGCAGCTCAAAATTCTATCTTCAGGAGTTGGTGTCTTTGATTACAAAATATCATAAGTATCAAATAAAAGATCTGGGATAAAAAGTACTTTTCAGCCTTACTGAAGTCAATAAAAAATGCCTCTGACTTCAGTAGTGCTGAATTATTTCCCCTAATTCTTTGGATAACATTAGTCATCATCTTCTCCCAACAGAATGTAGACTCCCTACACTAGAACTGTGTGCATCTGAGAACGACAGTCACTGCAGAGGTTCTATCTTTGGCTACAACTGTGACTTCTGGCCTTTCATGCAGTCTTGATGACTTTGTTTCTTTGCACCATCTTGGCTGCTTTGCTCTCAAAGGCTGATATTTAGCTCCCAAAGCATTTCTTCTTGGATGTCATATGTCTCATAGGAGTTTCCCAAGACATGTTGTGTGTCAATACCCTCTGCAGGCACAGTCAAGGCCAGTTTGTACAGTAGTATTTCACCATGTGCTGGAATTGAGGGTCAGTAATTTTCTTTTCTCTTGTAGGAGCAGGTATGTTTGGCACCTCTCTGATATTCCACAGGAAACAAGTTCTCAAAGATTTGGTAGTGTGTATGTGTGTCTGTCTGGAGTATCTTCAAACAGATGTGTAGAGTTAAAGAAAGGCTATAAAATTTCCCTGTGGATTTCATTGCAAGCTGCTGGAGCGATTAATGAATAGCAGCAGGGTGCTATGTGGGTGTTTGCTCTAAGGCTGTCTCTGATTATACAGGACAGGGACTTGCACTTTTTCACACAGGAAAAAACTGAAACAGTAGTATTTTTCTTGGGGAATTTTTTTTCCCCTAATAGAAGGAACATGCTGACTTATGGAAGAGGAGTGCTGTTCCTCACTGGTGCGTGGGTATCAGATGAAGCCTGTACTACTGAGCTACTCAGTGCTGTGGTTCACTGCAGACTACATGGGTAAAGAAAGATTTTGGAAAATGAGGTTCCGCTCTGGCCTCTCTCAGGGTGCAATATTTTCTATGGTTATTGATGGTCTTGTAACTCCCAAGTGACAGTGCAGAGTGGAGACCTTAAGTGAGTTACGAAAGGCTATCAATAACTTGGAAATAACATACCAAAAGCTGGTCCCTCTTAAACCCAGTTAAAAGCAAACCCTGGTTTTAGTCTTTCTGTTGAAAGAGTTTGTGGTTTGGTTGGGCTTTCACTTAAGGTCCTGGCATGACAAGGGTGGAAAACAACTACTTTGAAAGAGGGCAGAGAGCAGGCCTGGGAATGGAAAAGGAACTTGATTCTTTTTATTATGACGGTTGAGGGGAGGAGGAAGGAGGAAATTAATTCCAAGGCCTGCAGCACAGAGAGCACCAGAATATGGACATGAAGTAGTTTGTGGGGCATGGTGACATGAGAGAACATTTAGTCTGCTGCATTTTTACTGCTGGTACCCACCTTTGGGTTTCAGGATCTCCTCCAGTGATGGAGGACAGTGTTTATCCTCATAGCATCTGTTTCAGGCCAAGAGGTAATTCCTGTGTGGTTGCCTTAGCAGTATCATCAGCTATCAGCACAATAGAAGATACTGCTGCAATGATAGTTAGGCAGGCCAGGGAAAGAGGAACATCTGCAACCTTTTTTATTTTTTTTAATTGGCAGACATGGTAGATAGTGGGTAGCTTTGTAATATAATCATTGGCAAAGCAGGTGAAGAATAGGATTCACTGTTTTATCTTTGGAGAGGTTTTGATTGTGGAATTGCTCTGTTACCTCTAGAGAACTTGATGACACACAGTTCAGCATGACCAAACTGGATAGAGTTAAGTAGTGGCACCATGCACTGTGTCCAGTTTATTTTGAAAGATGATTGTTGCCATTAAATTAAGTGGAACAACCCATCAATGACATACATTTTTAAATTTAGTGTTTTATTTTTGGAGCTTTTTACATGCATTAAAAAAAGCTCTCAAACTAATCACAGTGCATCTTTAAAATGTCCCGGCCTGTATCATGACCTTTGATCATCAAAGTGTCAACCTTAATAGCTGCATCCATCTGTAAAACAGAAGTTGTGTTGGTTTAGCCCCTTTCCTGAGGAGTTAAATTTTGCGACATAGTCAATTGCTTTAGATTAACATATGGGGCAGCAGTTGGTAGATAGTCACCATCCTTTTGGACACAATTAGCTCATGAGGAGTATCAGGTAACCTCATTTGGCTGAAGCCTTTCTTGTTATGAGCTGAATTTAATTGCACTGTTTTCTATTGACTAGAGACAGACCCATGAGCCCCTCAGCTGATGGGTGTTGCCTCCATGTGCCACAGTGCCTTAACTGTGTGTCTATGCCCCTGATATGTTACCCACCCCTCCTAGTCCTCCATCCTGCACTCTTCTCCAGTATTTTTCCTAGCTTATACAAAGAGATTTTTTGCATCAGAGACTTAGTACAAACAGGCTGTGATTGACCTTTTAAACCAAATAAGCTTGCATGTTTCCAATATGAAGAGACAGCAGACAAGCCTCTGGCTTGAGGCATAAGATGGAGAAGAAAGGGAGGGATGGATAAATATCAGAAGAGTAGGAATAAAAAACATAGCCTTGCTATGTGGAGCAGAGAAAAAACCAGAACTTCTGCTTGCTTTGTCAGTATGTCTGACATGTTGCAAGATACTTTGTAGTGGGGGTTCTGCTCTGTGGCGGAAGGAGAAGGAATGCACCTTATAAATATGTGTATTTATAGACCATAAATATTTGTTTAGTGCAGGTTTTAGATATTCCCATCTGAAGATCCTCAGAGTTCTTAGACTGATTTGGCATCTGTTTAGCCACAGAGAGGACTTGTGTGTGTGTGTGTAAATTCTGCTATAAGACTCAGCACTCTTTTGCATTTTCTTTGCTTACCTCTAGGCATGAAAGGTTTGAATTTCATCTGGGAGTTCAAAAAGGAAGGTGCATTGAATTAATATAACATGTGTGTTCTGGCCATTGCCCATCCTGATTATTTTGTCCACTTTGCCCGCATTAGAGACTGTGCTTCTCTGGGGGTATTTTCTAGAGGAAGAGACTACTACTCTCTTGTGTTTTAAGGGATTCAGTGTATTTTGTCCCTGGAGTGGGTGAGGCTGACTCTTTAAAGAGAATCCTGGGCAGAGCACTTGCTTACCAATGACTCTTACCAACATGCAAAGGGCAGTTGATAGGGTGGACCATAATTGAAATGTGGGTGAGGCACAGATTGTGCCTTGCCTGTTCCTATGAAGGGCTTCTAAAAGTCATACCTATGATTATGCATAGTTGTTCTTTGAAAGTTGTCCATAAGACTGCAAATACATAGTCTGTTAATGCTTTCTCAGGGTAAGTGCTTTTCCCCCTTAATGCTAATGTTAAACTAAGCTTATATTTACTTGGCACTTTTGACTTCTAGTTTTGTATTCTTTATCTAAGGACTGACATTTCTCCAGATCATGTTAAATGATAACAAATTCAAAAACCTCTGCTGTGAAGGTTTCTGTGGGCTCTTACCTAATACAGATCAGATGTTTTGGAGTTCACAGTTTACCACTGCATGAGTGCTAGGTCAGGATTGTGTTTCTTGGTGTCTTTTTTCCCACCGGCATAGTGCTGTGTTTTTAATTTAGAATGAGAATAATGTTCATAAACACACTGTTTAGTTGTTGCTGAGCAGTGCTCACACTAGGTCAGGAACTTTGCAGCTTCTTATACTGTCCCACCAGTGAGTAGGCCAGGGTATACAAGATGTTGTGAGGAGAAGCAGCCAGTACAGCTGACCCAAACTGGTCAAAGAGATACTCCATACCAGATGGTGTCATGCTGNTCTTTATCTCAACCCAGGAGTTTTACCTTTTTGTAATTCTCTACCCCATCCCACTGTGGGGTAGTGAGTAAAAGGCTGTGTGGTTAGCTGCCTGCTGTTNCATTTCTCCAGATCATGTTAAATGATAACAAATTCAAAAACCTCTGCTGTGAAGGTTTCTGTGGGCTCTTACCTAATACAGATCAGATGTTTTGGAGTTCACAGTTTACCACTGCATGAGTGCTAGGTCAGGATTGTGTTTCTTGGTGTCTTTTTTCCCACCGGCATAGTGCTGTGTTTTTAATTTAGAATGAGAATAATGTTCATAAACACACTGTTTAGTTGTTGCTGAGCAGTGCTCACACTAGGTCAGGAACTTTGCAGCTTCTTATACTGTACCACCAGTGAGTAGGCCAGGGTATACAAGATGTTGTGAGGAGAAGCAGCCAGTACAGCTGACCCAAACTGGTCAAAGAGATACTCCATACCAGATGGTGTCATGCTGGACAATAAAACCATGTGAAGTGGGCTGGAAGGGTGTTGGTCTGCTGCCTGGGGACTGTCTGGGCATCTGCCAGTGGGTGATGAACTATTGCATATGCATCACCAGTCCTTTTTGGTGCCCCATGTTTGTACTAAGGGTTGAAATAAAAACAGAACTGACTAGAGCATCTTAAAACAAACTTATTATAAGCATTCATTATATTAGCTTAGTAGTCACGGATTCATGGATACCTTGTGCTAGGGGGCTACAGGAATGGAAGCAGAGCAACTGACAGGACATAGCAAACTCCTTTGGGTTGCTGGGTTGTGGCAGGATGTTGCTGCCGGGGGAGAGAACCTAGTTGTGAAAGTATGTCATGTAGATGCTCATGACTCAAGAGTCAGACCAGTGAAGAATATCAGAACAACAGGCATATGGATCAGGCTGCTAAGACTGAAGTATCTCAGAGAGATCTCAACTGCCAACACAAGGGTGAACTCTTTCCAGCTTGATGGGTCCATGACTCCTCAGGTCACTGAGGAAGAGATGCAGCATATAGGTCAGCTTGTGACTGAGAGAAGGGCTTGACCATAGACAGTATTGCCCAGTTATTCTTGAAGATGAAACATGCTGTGATCAAGCAGGCCAAGTTGTTAAAGCCTCTGTGGTGAGGTGAACAATGGTCAAAATATAAATATGGGGGGGTCTAGCAGATGGATTATATCCCACTCTCACAAACCCATCAAGGCAAGCACTATGTCCTTACAATTGTGCAAACAGACGCCAGTTGGCTGGAAACACATCCTATGCCACATGCCACCACCCAAAACTGTTTTGTGCCTGGAAAAGCAAGTCTTACGGTGGCATGACACCTCAGAAAGAATTGAGTCAGACAATGGGACTCATTTTCAAAACAATCTCATGGAGACATGGGCCGAAGTGTATGCCATTGATTTGGTAGTTACATTTCCTATCATGCAGCAACCTCTGGGGAAATAAATTATACAATCGACTGTTAAAGGCTACACTGAGAGTAATGTGTGGTGGGATCTTCAAACATTGGAATACACATTTAGCAAAAGCCATGTGGCTAGTTAACACCAGAGCATCAACCCTTCCCATGAAGGAGGCAGGTAAGTGAACAGCTGTGGGGTGTTTAGCTGCCTAAACCTGGGTAAAACTGCAACACCTGGCTGGGAAAATACTTGAGATTTGAATGAGCTCTCAGGTTCTAAGTGCTGAGGAAATGCAAGTAGAATTTCAGGTTTTCTCTTGATGTTCTATCATTTTTATCTTGCCTTGTGATCCATGAATTTTAAGGCCAGAAGAGGCCATTATGATAATCCAGTCCACTTAGCTGTGTAATGGAAGCTGTATGAGCTACAGCATATGCTCATATAGTGAAACTATTTTGGTGACTTGAAACATTTTTGGGAACAGTCCCCCAGGGACAGTTTCTCTCCCTCACCATCCTTCAGCCTTGTCTTAAATACTTTCTGATATTTATTGTCTCTTTGGAACTCAGACTATGCTCTTTCGTGTTATTTTACAGTATTTACCTTGATTGGGGTAGGAACACAGACTGCAGAGGACCTCCTGAGCCCAATGGCATGCAGATGTGTATCTTCTACAGAAGATAATCTCCAGTATTTGTTTAATGTCTGCCAGTTTTTTGGGTGGATGGCCATTTCAAAACTTCACTGTGCTGATTGTCAGAAATGCTATTTTAATTCCCAGCGTACTTGTACTTATAGCCAGTTTGTGCACCTTTCTTCTGGTGTCAGTATTGTTCTTCAGATTAAACAAATCTCTCTTTTTTCCTGACTTTAAAGTATTTATAGTCAGTAGTAATTTCTCTTTGCCTTCATCTTGTTAGGCCAGAAGTGCCATGTTGTCTCAGTCTTTTCTTGTGAAATAGGCTCAGGGTTGCCTGGTTCATCCTCAGAGGCTTTCTGAAGGCTTAGTTTCCTCCTTCTTGAGCAGAGGTGGTAAGAATAGTATGTGCAGTTTTAGAGCACGTCTAACCAGTGTGATGTGTTAGGACCTCTGCTCTAAGACAACTCATGGCCAGCTTTGTGTACAGATCCACCTGTAAGGACTAAGCACATTTTAAATGTCTGCACAAACTGTGTTAGCTCATCTGATGTTTATAAAAAAGAAGGATCTCTCTTCTTATGGCATGGATGATGGATGTTGGTCCTTGTGGCAAAATGGATTCAACTTCTGCTCCAGAGGCATTGGTGGAATTTCTTCATCCCTGTAGCTGGTGATTAAGATGTGAACTGGCCAAGTCAGATTTAATTCAGAAGCCAGCACTCTGAATTTTAATTCTGAAGCCAGCGTACCTGCTGCTTCCTATTAGTGCATCTATGTTAAGCATCTACGTAGTGTAATTGTATGGCCAAATTGATTATGAGGTCAAATAACCAGATAGACAATACAAATACTACAAAATAGGTCCTCCTTTGGTGTAGTTGAGGGTAACACTTTTCTTGATAGTATATGGATCTGAACATGGAATATTTATGTGTAATACTTCATATATGAACCTAAACTTACATTAAATAAGGATAGAAATGAAATTGTTACATATAAATGCACTTGTGATGTGAGATTGCATATACATATCAAACTATTTAAATATTTTGTTGATGACTAAGAATGAATATTGTGAGAATGAATATTATGGAAATTCTCCTAATCTAAGGGGAAAATTGGTGGCCTGCTACACCACTTAGACATGTACAGGTCCATGGGGCTGGATTGATCCACCCAAGGGTACTGAAGGTGTGGGCTGAAGTGCTTATCAGGCTGCTTTCCACATTTATATGCCATCTTGGCTTACTGGGGAAGTTCCAGTTGACTGGAGGTTGACAAACATGATGCCCACTTACAAGGAGGGCCAGAAGGAGGATCCAGGGAAAGCCTGACCTTGGCGCTAGGGAAGATTATGGAGCAGATTATCTTGAGTGTCATCATGTAGCATGTGTGGAACAACCAGGGGACCAGGCCCAACCAGCAGGGATTTAGGAAAGGCAGAGTCCTGCTTTACCAACCTGATCTCCTTCTGTGACCCACTTTGTGGATGAGGGGAAGGCTGTGGATGTTTGCCTAGACTTCAGTAAAGTCTTTGACAGTGTTTCCTATAGCAGTCTCATGGAGAAACTGGCTGCTCATGGCTTGGATGGGTGTATTCTTCATTGAATCAAAACACTGGATGGCCTGGCCCACAGCATGTTGGTGAATGGCAGTGGATACAGCTTGTGGCCAGTCACTACTGAGGTTCCCAAGGACTCAGTACTGGGCCCAGTTCTGTTTACCATCTCTATTGATGATCTGGATGAGGGGATCGAGTGCTCCCTCAGTAAGGTTGCAGGTGACAACAAGTTGGGCAGGAATGTTAATTTCAGGGAGGGCAGGAATGGTCTGCAGTGGAATCTGGACAGGCTGGATTGATGGGGTGAGGCCAATGGCATGAGGTTCAATAAGGACAAGTGTCAGGTCACTTGGGTCCACAATAACCCCACACAGCACTACAGGCTGGGGGAAGAGTGATTGGAAAGCCACTTGGCAGAAAAGGACCTAGGGGTGCTGGTAGAACATGAACCAGGGTGTGCCCAGGTGCCCAAGAAGGCAAATGGCATCCTGGCCTGCATAAGCAATAGTGTGGATAGTAAGACTAGGGCAGTGATCATTCCCTGGTACTTGGCTCTCTAATGAGGCCACACCTCAAGTGCTGTGTCCAGGTTTGGGCTCCTTGCAACAAGAAAGACACTGAGGTGCTGGAGCATGTCCTGAGAAGGGCAGCAGGGCTAATGAAGGGTCTGGAATATGGATTTTAGAAAGAACAGCTGAGGGAGCTGGGGATGTTTAGCCTGGAGAAGAGGCTCAAGGGAGACTCTGTCACTCTCTACAACTACCTGGAAGGAGGATGTATCAAGGTGAGGGTCAGCCTCTTGAGTGACAGGATAAGAGGAAATGGCCTCAAGTTGTGCCAGGGGAAGTTTAAATTAGATTTTAGAAAGGAATTCTTTACAGAAAGGGTTGTCAAGCTCTGGAACAGGGAAATGGTTGAGTCACCATCCCTGGAGGCATTTGTAAGAGATGTAGATGTGGCACTTAGGGACATGGTTTAATGGTGGACTTAGAAGTGTGGAGTCAGTTCTTCAATTCTGTGATCTTGGGGGTCTTTTCCAACCCAAATGATTCTGTGGTTCCTTTTTCTATAGCCCTATTGTGTTTGCATACCGCCTTATAGTGTGATAATATAACAGTTTAAGTACCCAAATTTGAAAATTGAGAATTTCTGTTTCCATAATGCTAAAGAAGCTCTATTTTCTATATGACGTGTTCAAGCCACAATTAGGAAAATCCACAGGAAAACACAAACCCTTACATCTGTTCCTGAGGCTACATCATGTTCATGATGGGAACTGGATGTTCATAATCTTTGAATTTTGCATGATTAAGTACTCAATAAATACATTTGCATTGTGCATGGCACAATTGTAAAAGAAAGCGTCTGCAAGGAAAAAATCATTATTAATAGCATGCTGTGGTTGCATTTCTTGGTATTGTGATGGTTTCCTTCTTTGAGTTTGAAACTTTGATGAATGAAGAGGTGCCAGGACACTATGATATATATGAGTCTCACCCCTCAGCAAATGTTGCATGTTGTCTTTTATCCTGAGAAGAAGAAGAAGGCCTTTTACACTAGAGGGTTTTCCATTTGAGCAGATAAAGGTATGTAACAGGAACAGGTGGTTAGAAGCTGAAATAGATTAATTTGGACTAGAAGTAAGGTGCCCATTTTTAACAACTGTAATAATTACGCCCTGAAAAAATGTTCTAGGAGTTGGTATGAGCTCCCCATCAATAGAAATCTTTAGGACAGGAATGGGGTTTTTTTGCCCTGCTTCAAACAGAAATTAATTCAGAGAAGTTCTCAAACTAGATGGCCTCCAGGGATGGTCTTTGGCTTTGTAATTTGTGGATCCTCCTTAAGTCATATTCCAGCCTTGGTTATACAAAACAGGTGATCTTTGTGGTTGATAGGCACTGGAAAGCATTTCCTCCACATGGTCCTTTTATGACAGTGCAATCACAAAAATTGTCTGTCTTGCACTGTAGCTAAAAAATAGATGTAGTATATTTTTCCTTACATGGGTGTACAGGATTGAGACACTTCTGTGCAGAGAAGCTTGGGATCTATAGGGCTGTTTCCATCTGGGTCGCACTGGCTGTTTTTCCTTAAATATTTGCAAGTAGGATTTGGAGACACTTGTCTTCAATGCTGAATAGAAATGTATAATCTGCCAGAGTGTGGTAGGGTGGAGGTAGACCCGATCGCTGTATCTTTTGACTGTCCAAATTTCTGGCATGCCTCTGTGGGCCCAGTGAGAGGATGAACCTGGATGACACGACTGCTCTTCTTTAGCTGCAGAAGCCTCTGTTCAGCAGTGTTGGGCTGGCTGCAAACAGAAATGCAAGGGAGAAATACACTCTGTTTCTGAGTGTATTTTTCTCCGTGATTCAAGATCTTTAACTGTGACTTCTTCATCAGTCCATTGTATCTGGGGGTATGATGGGAACTGAAGATTGGAGTGGTGCTAATGCTGAAGATGAGAGGGCAGTAAATAGGCCTGAAAGCTATAGAAAATTTTTCTGACAAGTGCTTGAGATCTTCTTCACCCCTTCCCTGTCTCTGGGAAGGTGGCATAGACACTGAAAGTCACCATGGCCCCTTAAAATGTGTGCACGTGGTCATTAAGTCCTTTGACGTGGGCACTGGAAAGCTTCCACCTGAACATGGTAGAGCAGGGTTAGTTTACATTTCTGCCCCATCACCAACATTTGGCTCTCTCTCACTCCCTTTTCCACCTGCTGCATGTGTAAAGGAAGTTCTTAGTCCCTTCTGGCTCTGGAGTTGCCCTTCCCAGCTGCATACTGCGCAGCATGCTCAGCCTGCCACCATGCACCATCAGCTTTTCAGGAGATAATTGGATAAACTCTACTCTAGAGCCCGTTGAACTTGCCTGTAACAGCGCTTAATTAAAGTGCACAAAGTTTGAAGAGATAGCAAGTTAAGGCTTAATGCAATAACGAAATGGCACTATTCCACCATCTGCTTCCTTCAAGACGTTAATTGCTTCCACATATTTGTTTGTTTTAATTAGAAAAGAACCTTGATTAAAATGGAATGAGAAGGGGTAAGAGTGGAGGGAAGAAAGGCTGGAAGGAGGAGAAGATGGGAGTGCAAGAGAGTGAGAAAGGAATGAAAGATGAAGGTTTGACCATGCTGCTGAGTGCCAATCAGCAGCTGTGAGTAGCTGCCTAGAATAAATATTTTGGCACTTGTGGACACAGCTTGGACAAGCAACAAGGTGTTGTGTCACTGAGAAACTCAGTCATAAAAGATGAAAGGAATAACTGAAAAAAGCAAAATAATTTTCCGTGGAGCAATCTGTATTGTAACTACTTCTTACCCACTTCTGCAGAATCTTTCCTGATTGTTCACTGTGACTGCAGGGCTTTGTTTTTTCAGTCTTAGGTACTAACCCACATGGAAAGAAAGGTAAACAGACTTCTCCCATGTTTGCTGCTTTCTTCTTCCTTGAAGTACCATCTGTCTGTCTGCATTAAGCTCATCTTGGAAAGTATTCAGTTTATGAGCAGCTCCAGATAAAAACACTTTCTAATGATTGATAACCATGTCTGCTTGAAGATATCAGAATTTTCCGAATAGGTGACTGAAAAAAGAAAACTTAATAAATAATGAAAAAACTGATTCCCTCATATTCCTAAGTCGGGGCATTGGCTGAAATGTCAGAGATAGGAGATTAGAAACTTTTAATTTGAATAATCTGACTCATCATCATCTATTCTTATTCTATATCTTTCTCTCCATGTCTGTTTTTCCTCCTTCCTTTCCCCCATTTTTACTCTCTTGAGAGTGAAGTCTGATTTCCCAAGTAAGTATCAATGTAATTAAAGTCAAACACAGTTCTTAAAAAATGGAATCAACTAATTTATTTTCTGAGCCATTGGTATTTTGGCCAGATTTTGATAATGGAAAAGCATGAACCCAGGAGCATGAAATGGGAATATTGTAGTCAGTGGAATAATAAGATGTTTAATAACATGATCAGTAAAAATGGTTGTTTTGTAGGAGACTATAGGCCTTGTGTTATTTTTTTTCTTGACATTCCTTCCCCATACTGCTCTCTGACAGGGGCTGCAGCTTTGACATACCCAGGTCTACTGTCTGTATTTTTTAATATCCCACTTTGGACTTTTTCTAAAAATCTCTTTCACTGGTGGAATGTAGTTCCATTCCCCTTCGGCAAGTATAAGAAAGCGTGTGGTCAAAGGAAAATCTTTTATTCGCTTAATCTCTTACCCAAAAATAGAAAAAAAATCCTTAACCCCAAACCCTCACGTTGTTACCGTGAATAAGTTGGTGAATGTTTTGATAACTGTGGAAAATGTGCACTCAAACAGTTATTATCCAGTACGTATGGATAAATATTTTGTGGCTGGGAGGTTTAGTGGATGGGAGCATGGCTTTTCACCTGTGGATCTCTGCTCCAAAATCAAGTGCTTTGATTTTGTCCTTACAATACAGTGTAATTGTTCCCTTGGGGCAGGATAGGAGACTCACTGGATCAATTCTAATCCCATTGCTTAGTGTTATGCACTTGAACACCTCCAAGATGTAAGCTATAAAAGAACCAGAGGAGAATCCAGGTTAGTAGGAACTTCAGAGTAAACTGAGTGGTATGATGGGGTACTTGGGTGTGGTTTTTTTTTTTTTTTTGACATCTCCTATTTTTAAATTAATTTGCTTTCTTTTTGCACTATAAAGCCCATCAATATCACAGCTCAGTATGATACAGCTCCTTGGCTTCATGCAGTTCCAGTGATCCCACCCAGAAACATGGAAAACATTCACCAGACTCCATGTGGTGTCGGTGTGAAGAGACATGGAAGGGCTGTGACTCCTCAGTTCATTAGAAGAGGGCTAGGGCAAGGGAGTGCTGTAAAAGCCAGTGATCTGGAGAAGGGGGATGTGGCCTCCAGTTCTGGGTTATAGCTAGGATTGCAGTGGAGAGGAGATGGATGGCTTGGCTAAAACTGTGTGAATGTGTCCTTAGGTGTTGAGAAGCGTGATGTAAAATGACTGAGCAGGAGGCAGACTTCCAGTCTGGCAGTGGGAGATAACACTGAAGCAGGATTCTGGTGAGGAGGAAAGGAAGAAGCACACACTAGTACCTCTTAACGCAAATTGCCATACCTCTTATTGCAATACAGACAGGCTGATTTCAATGTCCAGGGTCTTGTGGTTTGATTGTGAAGGTACTGAATGAGGATGTGCACTGGATGGAGTGGCTAGACCAGAATCTAGCTGGTCTTAGGAAAAAGGCCAGCTGTCTTCAACAGCAGAATTTTCTCAGCCTAGTGTTGAAGAGTCTTTTGGGGATGAATGTTCAAAGAGGAAGATTCTGTGGGATTCTGAGCTATTATGGGTGTGAAGATTTAGGGAAGTTTGTTCTTGAAATCTGTGAAATCAATTGAATCAGTGGGGTGTCCTTTTATTTTTTTTCTCCGAGGAATGATGCTTAAATAATTTTTTTCTGACTTTATTGCCATTACCTACCTAAATAGCAAATATTCTACTGAATGCTACAATTCCCTTCCTCCTCTGCTCAATCATGGATTCCTGCCTCTATGGTATTGTTACCTCAGACTATTTTCATCATCATGAAACAGCCTGCAGTCCTGTGGCTTAAAATCAACTAGTTGTGTAGTGAATGGCAGGTGTAGACAGTACAGTTGCAATCTTAATCTCTCCCACTAGTCAGAAAAAGCTATTGGGAATAGATATTTTAGGAGATGTACTTTAAATGCCTCTAATTCTGTTGTCCTGGATGAGCAGTGTTTGCTATAGAGATGCTGTAAAGGACTCTCTTGGGAGACATCTGACAGAAAGCCAAGAGTGAGCTGTAGTCCAAGGCAACAGTCTGGCTCAGTGCTGCAGAGTAACTGTACACTTTTATCAACATGTATTTTTTAACAGGTGACTACTTCTAGCCTGTATTTGTGAAGTAATCGGAAGACCCGTGAACTCATGGGTTTTCCATATCCTCTTCCCTTTTCATTTAATTCTGTAGGAAATCCTACATTAGGGATTCTGTAAAAGCAGCTTAAAGTGATGTATGTCTTCCCTTTCCTGTAAACTGCACAGACACTTTTACTTTTTGCTGTAGTGTACATTGCACATGTTTGAAAACCAGCTGCTTTGAAAGCAGCCTTTCATTTTTTAAATGATGTTAATAATTATGTGAATCTAAAACCTCATATTTTTTTCATAACAGACTTTGTAGATTTCTCCCTTTATTTAGATCTTAATTAAATGCATAGAGGGACTTTCTTCTGTTAGATGAATGTCTTTTTAACTTGCTTAATTTTTGACTTTTAAAAGCCCCAGAAAAGTGGAGGAAGCAAGTTGAAATAGTTGTTCTTAGCTGATCTTTAGCACTGAGCAATGCTGCATACAAGCAGCCTGCCTGGATTTATGTCTTGCTCTTCCTCTGAGCCTTTCAAATAGTTTAGATGACCACTGGTCAGAAATAGAGTTAAATGTACCCATTTTTTCCCAAGATGATTGACTGTCTGTTTCTGGAACCCCAGAGATGAGTTCTCCCTTAGGAAGTTTTGGGGGGAAAAGAGGGGGTTGCAGTTCTCCTGACTGAACAATACATAAACTGGGCCATGATTCCCGTTTGAAACACAGAGCAGCCATTGTACAGATTCATTTGGTTTGTATATGAATGGGGAAGGTGAATGCCCCAGTTTCCTGTGTTGTATCACAGAAAGGAGGTATCGTATGGCTGGGCATGGCAGTCCCCAGGGAGGTGCAGCCCATGTCAGCTCTCTGTGACTGAGCTGTTCTGCTCTGCCAAAGCTGGCCCGTGCAGGTGGAGTGAGAGGGCAGCTGCAGGTAGGTCAGGAGTTGAGGCAGATGAAGGCTTTCCCACTCCCCCAACATTGCCCTGTCTTTCTCCCTGCCTGCTGAACAAACCTGTGCCTCTTTGGGACTCAGACATCAGGAGTATAATGGAAGAAAATATGCTGTGCTTTATAGCTACTTCTTCCCTTGCTAATTTGGGAGCACACTGTTAATGTCATAAAAGAAGAGAGATTGCTCTTCTGTTAGCTTGCCTTTTGAGTGGTTTGAGCACTTTACAATGACTAATTAAACTTTATAAGGTGGCCGATGTAGTCCTAGCTATATCCCCTGAAAGAGCACTTTGCCTAAGGCCAAACAGGTCATGAGGCTCCTTATTTGACTCTTGCGTGTGTACTCTGACTGCTAAAACGTGAAGTTCATAGCATGAATCTTATTACTGAGGAGCAGAATACTGGCACCCAAAAACTAGGTACTATAGATAAAATGAGTCAAATTAATGTGTGATGAAGTTAAATGGGGGAGAGGTTTGGCCTAGAATCTGACAAATGGCAGGTTACAGGAACCATCTGTTGCCCATGGTATCAAGTAATCATTTTCATTAGTTACTTCTAAATCTAAGTTACTCAATGTAATTTGGAAGCAGAAGTTCTGCCAGGTTATTAGAAGCACTTCAGGTATCTTCCATATAAGTGTTGATTAGAAAAGCTTTTCCCTGTTTCTCCCAGACTTATTTTTGTACCCCTTGACAGGTGTGGGGTGGGAGACTGGAGTGCTCAGTCTATGCAGGAATGAGTGCTCTCACTAGTGAACTTTTTTTCTACCCACATATTTTAGCTACAGCCTTGGCAGAGTGTCTCCTTAGGTGTAGAGAGGAGTTGTACTGTTTTTTTTCTTTCCTTGCTTGCTTTACCAGTGGACAGCAGAAAAATTATTGTGAGGGTTTGTGGTGTTTAATTTAGAAACTGGGGCTAATCCTGCAGCATTTCTCTCACTTGCCTTCAGTTTGCCACCAGCTAGCAAAAGCTATATGTGGAACAAGGAGGTGAAATTTGGGGCCAAAGAGGAGCTATACCCATCACTGCCTTATCACAGATCTCTAGAGCTATGCAGAAGTTCCCAGACATGTGCTGAGCTGAGTGCAGGGCTTGGTATGGAAGGGAAAAAGTGGGTGCTGTTAGCAAGAACTCTCATAATGTTTTTGTCAAAATAATGGCTTTTCAGACTGTGAAAACAATGTTAGCAGAAAGGATGTATTATTCAGAATGTTCAGGGTTTTTTTGTTGAGAGGGAGGGTAATACATTTAAAATTGATTTGAAATGAAAAGTTATGCAGTTGCTAGGAATGAAGCTATTTATATAGCAGTCTCAGTTTTCCCACTTCTATACTCCTTCCCTATTCTATACTTCTTTCCCAGAAGAAATAAAAATAAACTGCAAATAATGACTGGAAGTTACTATATCCAAAGCCAGGTAAATTAGAATGTTTCATTTTTAAATTAAATATAGAAAGTTCAATTAAAGCACCTCAATATAATAAATGTTATTTTCATTTTCACTAGTGGCTTTCATAACAAACTATTATCCTTTGTCAGCTGTATTACTAACCATACAGAGATTCATCTTTAGTATGGCAAAGCAGAAAATACGTCCCATGCAGCTGTGGAATACAGTGTAGTGATATTCCCAGAGCCACTATTGCATCTGTAACCTCAGAGATTCTGGCCTGGGGAGTTACAGGAATTCAAGTATTTTCCTTGCTCTCTCCTTTTTCCTTTGTTGTTTCTTTTTTTCCTTTCCTATTTTTAAAGTATGTGAGTTTGAATCCTGGCTTGAGCAGGTTGAGTTGGGATTTTGAATTCGCAGCCCAGTCACTCAGAATGTCAATTGTCTTCCAGGGCACTGCACTGTGAGTCCCAAGGCTGGAAGCTCTTTAAAACACCATCTGACTTTTAAAGGAACCTTTACAGGAGAATATATATATATATATATATATGTTTTAAGTCTTTCTAAATCTACCAAGTGTGATTGATTTATCAATATGTAGCAACTAATGATTAAATAAAGAGACTTTATGTCTTCTCCAGTGGCTTTAAAATGCTCCATTAGAACATTTGAAATAATTTCTAAAGGCATTAATTTCCATTGTGCTGCTAGTTAGCTTTTTCTTTCCCTGAGCTCACTTGAGGTATTAAGCTGGCTGACAGACTTTGCTTTCTGGGTCTATGGCCCTGGCACAATCCTGTGTTTGGGGCTTTAATATGAGCAGTGCCCTGAGTCTGTTTCTCAGGTGTTGAAGGGTTATTCTCTGTTACACTATTTCCTACTGTTTTTATCCAAGTTAATTTTAAAATAAAATGCAGTTGTGCTCTTCCACCTTTCTGCAGTCATACCCAAATAGTTTTAAAAGCCCCGGACTCTCCAGCCTCTGGATTTCTTGTTCTAGATGATGTCTCCCTCTCTGTTGCTCTGTGTGTAAGATGATTCCTCTTGTGTTTTGCTACATGCAGGCATCCCCTGCCTTTTTGGCATCTTGTGTTACTTACTCCAGGAAATGTAATTTCCTTGTCATTAGGTGGTTCCACTGAAATAGATAGGCAGATGAATCCTTTATACTTGAATTTTGCAAAAACCATTTTTGTTTTGCACATCTTAATGTTTGGTTCTACATTTCAGAGTAGAAGTTTCTGAGGAAAAGACAACTAGAGAGAAAACTTGTAGGGCAAAAAAGTGTGAAGCACAGAAATACAGTCCAGGAAGGTGTAAATTAATTAAAAACCAAAAATGAGAACCCTGTTTTCTGTGTAATTTGTCTCACTGTCTGGGCTCCTAGGACTCTTAAGCCTAGAATTAACTGTTCAACAGCCTTCCTTTCAAAACACAATGTGCCAAAACCATTGTATTTCTGCATTGAGGGTCCCTAGGGCTCCAGAGCCTAGGTGGCCTTTACAATGCTGTTTTAGTCCTTAGCTGTGAGGCCCCTGCTGTGGCAGAGTGGCAGGTTTGTTATTCCAGCCTTGCCTGCAGGCAGTGTGGGTTAGGTGGAGGACTGCTTGGTGCACACTGACAGATCACCGTGTAGTGCTGCAGGCACAGGCCAGGCTGAAATGACTCCTTGCAAGTAGAGTGTGCTTAGTGTATTTCTTACCTGTCCTGTAATTGCTGGTCAGTTTAGAAACTGACCCCTATAATGCGAAGTTACAAGTAATTTCCTTGATGATCTGGAAAGTTTCCAATATCCTCAGCCATTTAAAATGTTATCTTTTTCCAGCCAAGACAGTGACACCTAAAGATTTTTGCAACGTCTGTCTTGGCAAAGATTTCCACTTCCATTTCCCCAGCGTGCTAGAACTGAGAAACCTGTTTGTGCATAGCTTCTCATCGTGTTCATCCAATTACCCTGAGGTAGAAGTGGGGAGAGGGATGGGGTGGAATTTTGGCAGGAATTTGTGTATCAGAGGATGAAAACAACAGATAGCTGGAAGAATGCATTGATTTCCCATGGCAGGGGATTCCCAGCCTGCTGTTATGTATACACCCACGAAAAGCAACATGTTTCTGGAGCTAGTGGTAAGAGAGTGGTGTGGTTCGGAAAGCAGAGACCTAATCTCACAGTGGCTGAGACTTCCAGAGCGCTTATCAGGGTGCCAGTGTCAGCTCCCTGTGTTGGTCAGCATCAGTCAGTGTGAGAGCTGGGTGAATATGGATCACCCACACTTCAATTCCAGTGTTTAACTGGGTTCCCTGAAAGGCATTTAGTCCTTAAATGGAACCTTGGCTGTTTAAAAAGCTTAGGAACTGAGAGCATTGCCTGCGCTCTGGACAGCTTCTCACACCTCTTTGCTATGTTTAGGTGTTTCTGTTTGCTTTGTGGGAAGCTGATTATAAATTTTTGCATGAGATTCCTAAGTTGCAATAAAACTTCAGAGAACTGAGTTCACTGATAGAGAGCACCAACATGCTACATAGTGGGAAAATCCACTGTAGATTTCAAGATGTCAATGGTCCCTTTATTTCCTTTTTAAGTGGATGGTGCTTATTTTCTCATGAACCAGCAGACTACGGGAATGATCTAAATTAATTACTGGCCATACTTAATGACAGGGAAATCTGGCCAGATGCAGCGTCCCCCTCTATACATGCTATGTTTTTAGTACAATAACGAATTTGATTGCCTCTGCCTCCTGTCTTTATAATGTATTATCACAACATTTAAAAACGTTCAGACTGCTCTGACTTACTGGAAATAGGTCCAGGAGTATAAAATATATTAAAGAAAATGTGAATTGACTATGATCTGTAAGTGAAAGAAAAAGTGAGTTAAAATTCTGTTCTTATTATAGTCATTCTGGTAGTCCTTTTGAGCTTTTCTTTTTTTTTTTTTTTAGAAAGTGTTATACATCAGCTGGAATATAAAGGCATTTTAGTGCTAGCTCAAGTACATAAAATCACAATTATTAATGTGTACATGTGTAGTACCTCATAACTCTGGTCTTGACTATGGTGTGCTAGATTCTGTCAGACAGAAAATGTTCTTAGTCCTGAAGAACTTAAGACGCATATGCGAAGAAGGTGGATAGACAGACAGCTAGGAAAAACAAGGTGGTATTAGTATGCTGGCCGTTTGTTTTATTTTGTTGTTGCTTTTGTGCTTTGTACCTTTTTCTAAAATTAGGTAACTGAGAAAGCAGTGCACCAGTCACTTTTTTCCCTTGCTTCAAAGTCAGGAGTCCCCCCACAATCCAGTTGTGTCTCCCCTTTGAGGAGTGTCTAATGCTGGCCTATGTCTGTATTATCAAATACATTTTGAGGGAAAAGTAAGCCCATTCTGCACTGTTAGTCTTAGGAAAATCTCCTCGGAAGCAGCCTTATTTTCTGGCATTAGTGACATCCTCAAACTTTGGTTTTTGGTAACGATAGGCACATTTTCAAAAGACTTGATTTTTATTAAAAGGAAATGGAATTACTATGTATGTATGTATTAAAAGAAAATGGAAACACTGTATACTTTTGGAAGAAGTATTGCATTTATCAATAATCCAGCACTGTGATACCACCAAATTCCCGCTAACATTCCCTGCAGAGGTATGTGTAGCTACTGACTGCATTTGGTGTATTAGGATGTGGTAGAATAATAATACTATTATAGATATTATTAATAATGCTACAAATTTGTCCAGGCTTTCTGATGGCAGAAAGGAGAGGACATGGGGGATGGAGACAGACCATCTACAGAAGGAGGAAAATAAATGATAATGATTCAGGGCTCTCCAGCTGTTGAGCTTCAAAGTCTTTAGAAAGGCAGGTATTCTTTGTTCTCTCTTAACGATGGTGGAATTGAGGCAAGGCCAGTGTTCCCAGTGCAGCTGCCATGGGAATTACAATAAAGGCTGTTGAGGTTTGCAGAAATCGCTCTCCTGGTTAGTACCAGCTCAGAGATGGGGGAGTCTGGTTTCTGCTGCGTGGCAGTACAGAGCAATAACTGCTCAGCTGCTGCCAACACTTCCTTTTAGCTACTCCTTGTTAGTGGAGAGTTTGTGGTAATGGGAGTAATTAACACACTGGGAGTCATTTCTGTGTCCTGGAAGGGAACAGAAAGCCATCAGAGCAGCCCCAGACATGATTGCTCTGCAGGGTTATTTTCCCTCTCTCTTTCTTTCTTTTCCTTTGTGCTTGGGTTTTGATTTTTCTTCTTTGTGTTAAGAAAGCTGGAGAGCTGAAATGGTCTGTAAATTGCATTCATGCTGAGCCCAGGCTAGGTAGGCTAGTTAAAGGTCACTCTCATGGACTAGATGGCCTCCTCTGTGGGGTGGTGAGAGTGTTTTAAGAAGGGAGTCACGATGTCCCTTGTGTTTTTTTAACCCTTATTTTTCCAGGATAGATTTGTAGAGCTCTGGTTCTGAGTTAAGTTTGTTTAAATAGGCCCAGGGGTAAAAATGTGAAGGGTGGTTATGTAAGATGGTAATTCTTTCAGCAGTCAGATGGCTTTCCAGACTGATAAGTCTGAAGTGAGGCTGTGCTGCCATGGTCTCGTGCTGTTTATTGAACTAAGCACTTTACTAGTTTGCTCATATCCCTTCTGAGGCTGCCGGGGGCATTTCAACTGTATGTCTTGCTAGTGCAGGTGAGTTCAGCTCTCCTATGCATAGGTGCTGAGTTTGGGTATTATGTTGTGTTTCTGGAGGTGAGCTCCAAGGTTAGCCTTATCATAAGCAGTTATTCTTGCCTTCCTCAGGGAGGAAGCAGGGATGGGGAGAAGGGCAGTGGGCTTAAACTGATTGCAAATCACACGCCCAGGTACCAGGAAACCAACCAACCACCTACCTACAGGTTACAACTGCTGGTGAATACATGTGCATGTGTATATACTAATCCACTCCAGTGAAGCAAAGAAAAACTGATTTAGCTTTACAGTCTATTTTTTTCTTACTTTAAGAGGGCACTCTTGAATTGGAACCCCATACCCCATTTTCTTGCTTTTTGCTTGATACACTTCATTTGAAACTGCCTCCTTAGGGAGCTCAATGCTAAATTTAGATAAGAATTAAGTACCTCCATATCAGTTTTCAAGAATGGTGAAGTTAAGCCCACAAGATATATCAGTAGCGCGAAGAACCAAAGAACACAGAAGAGTATGTCTTCTGCTTGGGCGTGGAGTGGGGAAAAGGCATATGTGGTTTCACAATGATGTGAGAGACTGGCATGAACATGATATCCCTGGAAACCATGCAGAAGAAGTCAACAGGTGCTCCATGTCACCCTCAGTCCCTAATTTTAAGATGCTGGTCTTCATATGCACATACCTCTACATGCAAGATAAAGCCTGAAATATCACTGCTTCTCTCCTTACAGCCAGGCAGCCAGCCAGTAAATGTAAATGCTGCATCCCATGAAGTTCTGCCAACTTCAGCAGAACCTAGGTGTGTTCAGTTCTTTGCAAAGCAAACCCCCCCCCCTTTTGACCTCACTTCCAGCTTCTTCACTAAGCAGAGCTCATCTTGCTTTACCTGTGACCCCTCTGAGCTGTGTAGTGCCACTGAAATCTCCCTTGGTAAGAGAACCATAGAACTGAACAAAGATAGAAGCTCTCTGTATCTTCATCCTAGTTCTTTCAGATCAGCTTCTGTGGCACCACCCCAGAGTCCTCTCCGTCCCAGGAAGGGTATGAGGTAGTATCCAGATTTATTACTGAGATGCAAATGCTGCTAGAGGAATTAAAAATTAAATTAGCCCCTGGTTTTCTCTAGTCTCATGATTTTCAAACCCTGCATGTCCCCTCTCAGTTCTTTGTAAATATCCCTCCATGCATCCTTGCTGTAGATGTTGTGTTATGGGAGGATATCTGTATTCCCTTTTTATCTATAGTGACTGTAGCAACTCACAATTTTCACATCTGCATTTTTTATTGGAAGGGTTATTTTTTTTTTGTTATGCTTTGACCCTTTGTCTTTAGCCACAATTCAGCTGGGGATAGATCAGGCAGAAAGGTTTCAACGCATTAGCCAAAAGGAGCCCATTGTTCAGCGCTGGATGAGTGAATAAATAATATGAATTCTCCACTTCTCTCTGCTAGTAAGCTTGACTTTTCATATCAATTATTGAGGGTAAATTTTACTGTATTGTTTTGAGCAGCATATGTCATAGAGCTGTAATGATTTGATTGCTGTGCTTTGCACCAATTGAGGGAAGACACGTGGATACAGAGCCAAATTAGGATCCAGTTTACTCCTTCCTAAAACTCTGCTGCTTCATTGGGGCTTGGAGAATAAAGAAAACAGATTTTGCTTGTTTTAGAGTGAAGGAAAGGACAAAAGTGAGTTCACATGGGGTATTAAATACATGGTTCTTATGTTACCAATGTATTTTTTTCTTCTGCAGAAACTGTGGCGTATTGAATAGTTCTGGTTGCAGAAGAGGATGTCAGACTGGGTGGACTATAAACCTTTTCCATCAATGTGTCAGTGGGATTTTGTCCAACATCCTGAAGTGGAATAACAGGACTTACACAGTCTTGCGCTGGGCTGCTGAGGCTGGGGTTTGCAAGGGAAGCCAGGACATCTTTGATTTTGTCTAACTCTGTTCTTCTTTCTGCTGAAAATTACACTTTCAAATACAAGTAAGTCCATCCCCAAGCAATTAGCAGCCAGAGAAGGAGATGTATTGGAGGAGGGAGGACAGGGAGTGACAAACCCATCTGCCACAACCTTTCTGTGCAGTTGGGTAAATAAGCTGCAGAGCAATGGCTTCTCACCCCCTTTCCTAAGCAGGTGTGTTTCAAGACGTTTACAAAGATATTAACCCTGCATACAGAGTGAGCCAGACAGTAATTATGGAAATTAGTTGGCAATTAGATAATGTCACTCACTCTCCGCATTCAGCTGATAAGTGGTTGAGAGCCACTTTGGAAGCAAGGGTGAGACCCCCCTCCATGGGCTGCTGAGCAGATGGCTCTGACCTGGCATTAATAGACTGCTGTCAAGTTTGGGAAAGTATGTGGTGGTTAGGTAGCACTGCCTTTGGCACTGCAGCAGGGCTGCCTCCCTTCCCTGGGTGGGGAACTTGTGCAGCTCTGTCAGCCCTGTGGGTGGGACGTTTCAATAGTGCAGGTGGGTGTGTTTCCTACTGTGGGTTTGGGGAGTGCAGGATGCTGAGCCGTCTGTTCAGAGTGCAGGTTCCTTGCTGCTGCAACTCTCAGGTGGGTCAAGGAGGCAGTACAAGCTGTTGGAAGTACAGTGGAGATGCTTGCTGCTGTCCATCATGAAGTCCCTTTTTATGCAAGATGTGGTCGTGCCATGACAATGAGATTTCTCAGAGAGAAAATATGTAAGACATATGTAAGGGATTCTGTAGCTTTTGTCCCAAACTGTAATGTATTGCTATGGTAGCAATGTGCTGTATGAGGCTGCTAGGGTAGTATTTATGCTAAAAATAACATGGTAAGAGCAGAAAATTATTCATTCTCAGTGTGCCTTGGAGAATCATTGTGGGAATGGGTGAGGCACAGAATTGGTGTGTCAGGATTTACTCTCTCAAGACTGGGATTCAGATGCTGCCTCCTGCTATAAAGGGCACTGGGTCTTCTGAGCTCTTCTTGAAGACTCTGCTACCGTGGTAAGATTTGCTCTCACAGACTTAACTGTGTGAGACATGAAACTGGAGTAATGGGAAGCACCGTGAGTCAGAATTGACGTGCGCTGATAGAGCTGTGGGGGAGTCACAGATGGCCCCAGCCTGCTAGTGGCTGGGTGTGGGCAGCCTTCCCAAAATCTGAGCTGCAATGTCTAAAAGGCAATGAAGCACCCAGCAATGGCACCTATATTTCATGGTTATGCATTGTCTTCCTCTTCTGAAACAGAGCTGGCACTGTCTTCTTTCAAAACAGCTATAAAAGGGATTACCTTGGATTCTCTCAATCAAAACAGGAAGAAGAATTGCCTCTGCTTCCCTCAGTCAAGACTGCTATTCTTGTTTAACCATTTCTGTCTGGTTTCCCTTGTTGACTCTGCCTATTGTCCTGCTCTGATGAACTTGTATCATTAAAGAAATTTGCACCATAGAGGTAGCCTGCTCCCATTATTGTACCTTTGAAATATCTCAAGGATTGAAGTGACCCATGGAGGCTGGGATTTGTCTGTGTAAAACAGGGTTCCAGCATCCTGGGATTGGGAGAGACTGATAGGCTTTTCAGACAGGAGTTTGAACTGCGTGAGGACATAGGCATCTCATCTGTGGTTATCTACAGTGTTCCCACCTGCTGCTGTGATTTACAGCATCCTTTGCTGCTTATCAAAGTGTTGGTCTTCTAGAACAGGGAGAGAAGAGTATAAGACTGATAGCTGCTTTTGATGCAGATGGTGCAATCTACCCTGCCCAGGAGAATTAAAAGCTGGGGTGAGAGCCCTGCTGCACTGGGGTCTCTGGATGCCATGCTGGGCTTGTCACCCTTCTCAGCTCAGGCTGAGCACAGAGCTGTCTGATGGAGTAATGAATTTTGCCATGGTGGTAGTAAATGGTCCAGGAAGCTGTGAGCTGCTGGAAGCACATCACTGGCTAATTTACACACATTATGATGCTTCTATGTTATTTCCATCCCATCAGTAATTCCAGGCATGGGTCATCACTTTTTGTTACCTTTCTGTCACTCTATTCTTCTTCATAAATCATGGGCCATTTTAGAGGAACCACTAGGGAGCACAGAGAAGAAAGGTAAATGGTCAAGAACCCCATAATTTTTTTCCCCGTTAATTTTTCAGGGCCCCCCAAAACCCCCATGAACTTAGCCAACATTGTGATTATTGGGAAGACAAATGAATTGAGCAGTTGGATTCTGTGTTCATTTGTTCAATTCTTTGTTCATTTTACACCTCTCCTAACCTCCTTTTTCTACCTTCCATTTTTCTCAGCCAAGCTGTTAACAATTAAAAGGAATTATCTTCCCTCTGGTTTTGACTTGATTTTATTTGTGTTTATAGTAGTTTAGCTAACATGCTCCACTCAGGCAGCTGCAGGGAACAGGCCTGGTTTCCACTGGGCACTGAAAGCTCTCATTTCTCTTCAACTTGTGGATTTTCTTTTAATTGATCTCTTTTGTTTTTTAAGTGACTTGTTTTTTTTGTGCTGGCTAAATTTGTCAGACTGACAGCTCTGGAGACTTACGGCTTCTGCAGGTCCCTGAGGCAGGTGAGGATGTAACTGTATGAACTCTCCCCTCCGTTTCCTAGTGATTTTCCTCCAGCTCAACCTCTGTGCCTACCAAACAGAAACTTGCCAGCACTGCCCACTTCTGCAGTGTCTGTGTGCCTTCTCCTTCAGAGCAAGATGGGTGATGGGTTTGAAAGGCATCTACTGTGAACAACTCTCATGATCTCCAGCACAAAACACTTTTCCCATGTAAATACTGCCTCACAATATTTGTGTTCCAGCTTGTGGAAGCTGTGTTCATGCTGACTTCTGTGAGGCTGAAGGCTTTGATTCTCATCACCGTTCCTGCTTTGTATCAATGCTAATGTAGCCATTCCCAGAGCTGTTCTTATGTCCAACCCATCTTTGTGAACAAGCACCTGTGTTAATAGAAAACATTAGCTTTCTTCTTGGGTAGAATTTTCAAAGAATGAGCCTAGCTTTGTGCTGCCTTTGCTTGTCACTTAAAACATCCTCCTACACCAGGCATAGTCACCCACATGCAAGTATGCAGAAGTGAGTTAACCCAGTGTTAACAGATGTAACTCATTGAAGGCAGTTAGAATTCTTTGCTCTTAATTAGGGGTGAATTTGGCCTTTTTGCCAAACCACTAGATCAGGGTAAGTGGTTAACTGCTTAGATCGTTCCTAGCATCCAAGCTATAAGTTTGCTGTCATCTAAGCTGCAGGTTGCCATATATAATCTGCATAGCACATGTTTCCAGGTTGCAGAGGTCTGTGGTAGAGTCTCTGAAGTATGCAAGTCATGTAAAGTAAAAGCAGCTATTGTGTGACAGGCTGACACCAGGGTTGTCTTCTCTAAAGCCTCCTTGGTGTGCTAGGAAGGATAAGGTAAGCAATGAAATAGGAAGTTTGGATAATGGTGTCTCTTGCCCTTACCAGCTTTTAAACTCCTAGGAGCTCTGGTCCTTACCCTAAACATTTTTGTGGAGCAGTAATTGTTACTGGGAAAGCTCCAGCACCATTTCTCATTAAAGTCAATGAGATTGCATCCATCAAAGAAGTTAAATAATTTGGTGTATTTTTATATTGCTCATCATTGTTATGTGTGCAGACTTGGTGAGTTTTCTATTTGGGCCTCTCAGTTTTGAGGACCTAGATGTCCTTGCTGCTTTTGAGACCTGTACACCAGTTGCAAGCACAAAGAAGTGTCCAGAGTATCAAGAAATGTAAATGAGTTATTGGACAAGATTTTAGTAAGCTTCATATTAAAGATATGGTGAGTAGTAAGATTAACTTTTCCCTTTCTTTTTTTGTCTTGATCCCACAGGTCCTGCAAGCTCCGTGAGTGCCAAGGAGTGAATTATGGGCTGGGTATCCACCAGTGCATCATGAAGATTGACTTTATTTTTGCCCTCTTGAAGTTCACGAGCTTTATGAATTCACTTTCTCTGCTATCTCACTTCCATCTCAGTCAATATTGTCATCACTTCTAGAAAACAAGAATTTTTGGCTTGGGCTTTGGCTCTCCCTTTCCTTCCTCCAGGAACACCAGTATCACCTTTGTGATCCACCAAAACAAATCACTGTAGATTATTTTGCCCTTCAGAGAAGTACACTATCTGGAGAAGTCACTTCCTGTACCCTGTACTTCTGAGATAAAAGCCTGTGATTCCTAAAGGATAATTGAGATCTTTCCTTGGGAGGAGACACTTCCTCTTGGTCACGTGCACTTGCAATCTTACGTTCCACTTACTGTCCTGCTCTCTGTCACTCTCTCTGCTATTCTTCTCTTCCTTTTGGATTTAACATTTGGTGTTGACTGCTGGGGTTCTCCTCCCAGTAGTGTGGCTTCTTTTTTTCTCCTAAGGAAGAGCAGATTCTTGAAACAATGGGCTTCACTCTGCATTCTGTGTACTTCACCTTGAAGGTGAGTTTGCTGCTGGGCTCCTTGCTGGGTCTCTGTCTGGGACTGGAGTTCATGGGCATCCCCAACCAGTGGGCCCGCTACCTCCGCTGGGATGCCAGCACTAGGAGCGAGCTCAGCTTCCAGTTCAAGACCAATGTCTCTGCCGGGCTGCTTCTCTATTTTGATGATGGTGGTGTCTGTGACTTCCTCTGTCTGTCCCTGGTTGATGGGCGCATCCAGCTGCAGTTCAGTGTGGACTGTGCAGAGACAACAGTTATCACAGACAAGCAGGTAAACGACAGCAACTGGCACTTCCTGATGGTCAGCCGCAACCACCTTCGGACGGTGCTAGTGCTGGATGGAGAAGCCAAGCCGGGTGAGGTGCGTCCACAGCGCCAGTATATGAATATCGTCAGTGACCTTTTTATTGGTGGAGTCCCACTGGACATTCGTCCTGCTGCCTTGACTCTTGATGGTGTTCTGAGTGAGCGTCCATTTCAAGGATTTATCCTGGATCTGAAATATGGCAATTCTGAGCCTCAGCTCCTGGGCAGTCAAGGGGTCCGACTGGAAATGGAAGGACTTTGCTCAGAAAACCCCTGTGAAAATGGTGGCACTTGCTTCCTTCTGGATGGCGAGCCACACTGTGACTGCTCAGCCACTGGATATGCTGGCAAGCTGTGTTCTGAAGGTAAGAGAATACTTTCCTGCTTCTCATTGACCTTTACACAATCCAAAGAGTTAATTTGTTGTTTAGCAGGGCTATGACAGGGTTCTTATTCCTGGTGATGGTTGTCAGATGAATTCAAGTTACACCATTCTTTTCCAAATGGAAATAATGAATTGGAAGTAGATAGAGAGTGTGAGCAACTGCAATAAATGTCTTTCTGCAAGGATGCTGCACTTGTAGCATGGACAAATTTTCATCATCATCATCATTCATTTCATCAGCAACTTATTAATAAGGGTAGAGAACATAAATTGGTAAATAAAACAAAGAAGTACCTTAGGTTAGTGTTGGTAAAAGCAATGGCTGGCTTTTTTCAGTAGTCCCTGAAAACGGAGTGAAGTGTCAGCAAACAGGAGCCATATATATATATGTATTGCTAACATAACTGATTGACAGGACATTGTATACTTATTTCATGTTAGCTGTTGCTAGCCTGTGGAAGCCCCATGCTTCCCTTCAATTGCTTGCATTCTAATCACTGAATGGCACCTTGATTGTTTTAGCATCCTTGATTAAATTGCTCAAATTGCCTTTTAAGTTGATCTTAGTGTTGCAAAGGGAAGAAGTATTTGAATGTTTCTGCATTGTTTGGTACTCCCTTTTTGAATTTGAGATTGAAAGTTTTAACTCATGCAAACCACATGATGAAGTGTATTTCAAATTTTTCCTTTGGTCTTTAGCAATGTGGTGGTAATTAACTCTGTATGTGCAGGAGACTTCAGTAAGTCAGCTGAAAACCCCTGTGTGGATTTGAGAATCTCATCACAACATAATTTATGACATTTGTCTTTAAACACCACATTAAACAAACATTTGGTTTAAGTTTGAGCTCAAACCAAAGATCAAACCAAAGATGAAACCTGGACTTGAAGTGTCCAATCTCAAGGAAAAAACCCAACCTGAAATTTTGTCAAAATGGAAATATTTGCAATAATATATTTTCACGACTGCCATTTGTTTACTTCTTTTGGCAGTGATACTAGATGAATCAAAGTTGAGTCTGTACAATGTGAGAAGTGGTGAAAACAGTTCTTATACTCCTGATATCTAAGTAAAAACCCCTACAGCTCTATGTTTACAGTCTGTATTTAGATGGAGAAGCAAACGTGTTTTTGGAGGAAGGGAAGGTTTGGAAAATAAACATAGCATCCATATGTGCATTCATTTTAAGGTGAATTTAATCATAACAGAAAATTTGGCTTTATATGCAAATAATGCAGTAACAGTACATGAGCATTAGACAGGAGGTGTGAGCCTGGAAGTGTTGAACACTAGAATTCTTCCTGGCTGTTTGCTCTGACCTGATTAGTCCAAACCATTAATGAGCCAGAACTATTTTCTGTGCTTGAGCCATGAGTTATGTAGAGGTGGACAGCATTCTGCATGTGACCAGGCAGTTCAGGAGCTGGGCCACTACCCCAGATCCTCACATGCATAAGGAACAAACACACCTCAGGTCTAAATGCCAGCTATGGTGATCGAAGATTGCAAGAGCCACACAGGCATCTGGACCCTGAAACATTAAGATATAAGGCTCTATCTACTGCTGGGCTAATGGATCCAGACTCATTGGAGAGCTGCTGAAGACATCAACAGCATGTGGTTTTCAGTGAACCTCTTGAGAAAGTACTCTAAGTGAGCAGGAATTCCATGTACCTATGGGGCAATTGTGAGAACTCTAACCAGGGCTCAGGGGGTGGACTTTCTGCATTTCCTGGATGATGTATTTCCAATCTGAAATACATCTTTTAATGGATCCAGGGATATTTTTGTTGTAGACACCATGGATAAAGCAGTGCTATTGTTATTGTTTGAAGCTGTGAGTCACCATTGCTGTTTGTTTCCTATAGTGATTCATCAGTTTCCAGCCCAACCTGCTGTTAAGGATGAGCAAAGAAGTTTGTCACAATGTGCCTTCTTAAGCAAACACTTTTAACTCACTGTTAGCTGGGATCTTTTCACTCTCAGAGAAGATGTTGTACAGAGAACTTTTCCAATGGATCAAGTGTAGAGATTTCCACAGTCATTACCTTGTTTGATTTTTCTTGTTTTCTCATATATTACTAAATGGTGTATATTTGGTTTATGTTAGAATTTTATAATCAGCCTTGTTTTCTCCTTCCTTTATGCTCCGGCAGTGGTGATTTCTCTGTTTCAAATGGTGACATTGAAAAAAATGTTACAGTGTGTGCAGATGAATGCGAAAATCAAAAGAAAAGGCTGTTTATTAAGTGGAAACAAGCAGACAAAGAAAAGGGGCAAGAAAAAAACCAGGAACCAAATTAAGTATAGCTACCTTTTTGTCTGACTTTGAAAAGTGAAAGACGTTGTCTTTCAATTCTGAGAGTGTGGCAGAACCTCCACTGATAAACAGTAGGATGTGCAGGAATGGCAGAACTGGTTACAGGCTCTTCCTGCCTGTGGCTTGATTGGCCATTAAACAACTTGTATTTTCTTTGTTTGCTTTTTTTCCCTCAAGAGATTGAGATGTTTGTTGTCAGAACTGTTCCCTTTTGTTTAGTATCTTTGTCATGCCTCTGGATATATGCAGAAGTAACATGGTTATTTTATTCCCAGTCTCACTTTTGAAAAAGATTGGTCTCTCGACTGGATATCAACAACTCCCGTTTTGAGGGAGAACTTTCACTCCATTACAGTATTTACTAGTCTGTAGTCTATGTGCGTATTTTCATTTCATCACCAGAGTTGGCTCTTTGACTGGGAATTGATGGGATCTGATCAATAACAAGTTCTGTTTGAGCAGCTAAATGTAATATGTACCTTTTTAATGTGAGTTCTCTTGACAGCGTCCACGCCATTACTTGGCTATTGACTGATACCTATGTCTGCAGATGGTAAAACCATAGCAAACTCATTTATTTTGTGGCCAGAGATAGAAGAAGTAAATAGAGAGTGGAACCTGCTGATTCTGTGATGGAATGAAGCTCCATTTACAGCATTACAGGCTGTTGTAACTCCAATTGCAGTTCCAGTTTTGACGAATGTCAACAGAGAACAACCATTCCATACTGAGATGAAACTGTGAATCCTGTCTAGAATGTGCCCCTGATGTGCAAACAAAATTTTTGGCACTTCACGTGCACCCAGAGGTAGTAGGATTGTGTATATCATGACTGTCACATGCCCAGGTGATAGCTGGACAGGTACAGTTTCTGTGCCTGAGTTTATACAGTGGGAGTGGAAATACGTGCCCTTTGGCAGATTTGGCTGTTTTGAATAAAATGTGAGACTATTTTTATTTCAGTTGGAGTAAACTGGTTCACTGAATCTGACAATTCTGTAGAGTGCAAAGGATGGCTGATTTGAGCAGCTGTTTGTATGTTTCTGGGCAGTGGTGGCATTAGACATGAAAGTTGAACTCAGAGACATCTTCCCCTCCAATAAACCTCATCAGTCTCTGTGGAATCAGGTTGTTGCCAAGAGAATAAGGTTCCTGTAGAATTTGATCATCACAGATACATTCATATTTCAGGAAAAAAAAAAATCCAAGAAAACCTTCCCCATGCAAATTTTGCAAGCTGAGCTGCTGTAGAAGCCAGGTGAGGTTGTTTGTATCTGCTCATTCAAGACCACACTGTCAGTCTACAAGAAATTTTCTCTTTCTCTGACACTGCTGTGTAGAGAGTGAGCTCAAAAATGAGGACAGTATGAATGCAACGGTTTGTGCAAGTCTATTTTGGCCTAAACCCTCAGCCTTCTTCCAAGACTCCTTCTGGACTTCCTGAGGAAAGGTGCACAGAAGATGTGCTTAGAAATGACATTAACTCTGCTTGTAGCTGCAGAACCAAGACGTTGATCACCAACTTCACAAAGCACCATGCTGAAGCCTTTGTGTTGCCTGCAGGGGCTGTTTCTAAACGAAGACTGAATACGGGCTTGATTGCACCTCTTCCCTTGATTACAGAGCAAGATTTCCTGGGGATGCTGCCTGCTGAATGACAGAGGAGCCCATTGCTCTGTAATTATCACACGTCTAACTACATCGGGAACAGATTTTTCTATAGCCCCTCAGCTTTGTTTAAAGTGACAAGTTACTGTGGGATTTATCCTCTTCCTGCCCCTTTGGAGCAGCCCAGTGCTGGCTGTATCTGAAGGCACTGCCCAGCCTCCCTTGCAGTCATTGTATTTCCCTGCCAGCCGCTCCAATCTTCCTAATGCTAAGGGATAGTTTGGCACTTTGCCATGAGCCTGATGCTTGCACTTAATTTGCATATACATTTACATACATTTTGTAATCAGAAACAAATGAACTTGACCATAATATTTGCTTCCACTTGCGTATTCCTTGATAGATGAATATAAATTGGTTGTTGAATTCACTAGCAATAAACAGTTGCAGACCCTCTATTTGGTCTTGTGCTCTGCTGTTCTAGAGGACAGCAGGTGGTTCTGGCACACGCTTTGGATGGGCCCAGATCTTCACTCACCAGTGTAAAACTCTAGAATTGATCATCTCAAAGGTCTGTGGAATAAATATTGCAAGGGGCAAATCTAGTTTTATGTCATTTCTTATGTCACAGCACTAGCCATTGGGCAGAAAGCTGGTAAGAACTCTACCCATTACTTCATTTTGCAGCAATTCAGTTTTCCCCATCTCTTTTGCTTGCTCATTCTTCCTGGTTTAAGTTCCTTTGATTGTATTTAAAGTGATAATCTTTTTTTCTATTCTGGTTGCAATTTTTTTTGATGCATTGCCAGATGAGCACCAGAGAAAGATGATGTTTTCAGGTATTTATGTGCTTTGAAACTTTAAAATCAAGTTTAAGCACCATTTGTTATTCCTAATGATAAATATTAAAACTGAGCAGGAGCCACAGGATTTGAATTTAGATCCTACATACCCTTTCACAGAAGATGCTAAGGACCCCCCTCACTAACTGTGGACTAAGCAACTCCAGAGCTAGCTGGATGTGTTTTGTAGACTCCCCTGCTTTAAAGTAGGGGAGCTGCTGGGAGATTCAGAATCCTGTATGGTGAGTGCCATTAATTCAAATAGTCTGCTGCAATACATGCTGACAGCCATATTCTTGTAGTTTCCCTCTCTTGTATTATAGATGACCATGGGGCCATCCTTTTTTACTGGATTGCAGGTCAGCTGCAGACCTTGGGCAAAAGAGATGTTAAACCTCTCAGGCAAAGCTTGGACATCTCCTCTGATAAAGTGAAGCAGGTGGTGGTTGGGTACAAGGAGATTGCTATTTGTTGTAAGGTGGAACTGGTGAAGAGTGACAATAATTTGTAGGCCAGGAGAAGATGGAACGCAGGGGAAAAAAACCTCAGGATGAAAACGTTCTTTTATAAAATGTTATATATAGAAGGGCAAACCATAGCTTATATAGACTGTTTACAGCATTATATATTACAGTATTACAGCTTCATATTGGTTTTTCCTGCCTGATAGAATAAAAGAAGAGTTCTTGGCTCTTGCAAAGAGAATGGGATGACCAAGCTTCTGGAGGACTAAATCTAGATGGAGTTTGGATACCAGCATTCTCTGTGAGCCCATACACCAACCTACTGGCTCCTGCTCAGTCCCAAAGTGTGTACAGCCTGGATCTAAACTGGAATTTTTGGGCATTACTAAATAAAGATCAAAATAAAAGTAACGAGTAATAATTATGTGAAAGTGAGCAAAGTCAGAAATTTCTCCTTCCAACTTACAGATTTCCAACTTGATTTTGGAAGAAGGGTTTGTTTTCCTTTGATTTTGCCATAAAAAAAAAAAGCCGGGGGGAAGAGTTGATTTATTATTACTGTACAGGCTTCTGCTGAGCTAAGCAGCTTGTCATGGAGGTCAATCAGCAGTAAATATAGTCCCAAGCAAGACAAGCACATGCTGTAGCTGTTGCTTTCATCCTTATTCTGGTACAGAGGTGTACAGGGCATTTGCCACAAGGTAATTTTTGTTACATTTGGGTGAAAAATGGAGGGCGATAATCCTCCCAGATACCTCGAGGATGCTGGAAACGGTGCCACAAAGCTCCAGGGGGAGAATCGGAGGAGGAGCACATCTGTCCAGTGAACTCTGTCACTACTCAAAGAAGATGAGCCTCTGCACAGCAGCGTCAGCACTGAGTGCTCCCTGGTGCAGGAGAAAGTGGTAATCCATGTGATGAAATGGTAGAATGGCCACCTGTCCTTGGCTAACTTCTAATTTCACTTTACCTCTTTGTTTCTTTGCTGACTAACTTTAGACTTGATGGACAAAAAAGCTTTTTTCTCCCCCTATAGAAAGGAAGGCAACTGCCATGTTATTGTTGTCCAGAGACAGCAGTGTGACTTCTGGTGTATGTGTATGTCTCTCCCACAATCCTTCATTGCAGACAGGTTCACTGCCATTGTAAACCCACCCTGCAGAGCAAAGAAGTTGCCCTTCTTCCTTCTGTGAACCGGTCCAGGAGCTGACAAATGGGTACAAAATAGCCCAAGGGCTGAGAGAAGTAGATGTGGGGGAGTAGGAAGGACTGTGGATGTCACAATCTACTTGAAGCAGAACTCATTTGTATTTGAATGTGTTTGCTCTGAGATAGGGCTGAGACCTGAGTACATTGGATTCACATTCTGTGCTACTGGTACCTTTGCCAATTATGCTGTGTCAGCTCTCCAGGCCCTGCCTGCATGTGCACTTGTTCACCTCATTATTCTGAAAAGAAACCAAGGTATAATGTATAAAGAAAGTGGAGCAGGGCAGCAGAATTTGAATGGTCTGGTCATAAGGGTGTTAGCACCTAAGAGGACGATTTCCATTTTTGCCACGGTCTTCTTGCACTCCTGGAGTGATTTGAGACTGAAGAACTCAAGACTGAATCTATTGACCTTTCTTTGCTGAGGACATGTACCTGGTTACCTCCTGTGTCTCAGTTTCTATAAAATATGTCACCAGTGGAGCTTCCTATACTCCAGGTATTAAGAATCCCATATGCTTCTGTATGACAGTGATAGAGATGTATAAATATCTTAGCATGACAAGTAAATTATGATAATGCCTGAATACCCAGTAGAATGACCTGGTTTGATTGTCAGTTTTTTAGCTCGGACATGCAGTTAGAAATTAAGGTGGTTCTCCTTTTTAAGTGGCCATCTTTGAGGGGTGCTCCTCATCTTTCTTTTCAACAGAAATCTCCCAGTTTCCTGCTACTGTGTGCAGTCTCACACTGTGAGTAGGCAGATCTGTCCCAGGCCAGGCTGCAGTTGTGCTGGTAAAGACAGAGCCTGAGCAGCAGTGAAGCCTCTTCCCTGTTGGTGACATGGAGCAGATGCTGTGCTGCAGGTTGCTGATACCAGCAATAGGAGAAAGAGAACTTTCGACTTTTTTTTTTTTTAATCTGACCCATGTGCTCCACTGACCTCCCCCAAATGTCCTCTGCTGTGAACCTCAGATACTGATCAGATGCTTTTCCTTGTACAGTGGCCTACCTGTCTGCACTGGCTGTCTCCCTGCTGTGGCTGCTGGTTTCAGCCTGCCCCTTTCACCCTTCATGCTCAAGACTCACCTTGACCTTGTGCTGTCAGGGGAAGCAAAGAGAGCATAAAAGGCTACCCAAGCAGAATGGCATAGTTTGCACTTCCTCTGTTCCTCTGTGCATAAAAAATGGGATAGCAAAGAAAGCCCATTGGACTGTTTCTGAGTGTTTAATTAGCACAAAGCTGGTAAGTGTTTTGTGGTTCTAAGGCACTGAAAGGGTGTGTAAAAATCTTGCTTTTCCTGTTAACTCTCATCAAAGCTCTAACTGCTTAATAGATAAAGCAGGTGTATTTGCCTGCAGTTTGCAATGTAGGACAAGGAGGAAAGGTATACTTGACTCTCAGGATTTTACTCTGAGGTGTGATCATCCTCCTCTTACTCATGGAATTTGACCAGTTAAGTAACCTGAATGAATATAATGGACTGGGCTTGGCTCTGAGTATTTGGCAAGAGACCTTTATCAGAAAAGAAAGAAGCAGTTCCTTAGTAGATGTAGGAATTTGAGATGTAGGTTAAAACTACACTTTAATCTCTAATAGTGCTGGCAGGCTCCATAGTTTGCTTGGCTGCTGCATTTATTCAGAAGCCTTTCTTGGCCTCTGTAGTCTCTTGGGTGGATTTTCATTTCTTTGTGGTTTGTTGCCTTAGTACTTGAGAAAAATGATACTGTCTGAGTTTTCCAAACCTCTGGTGTGTCTCCACAGGCGTGTGTTTTTCTGGTAATTCCTGCTGCGTCCATCTTGCAAGTCTGACTTTCAGGGTTGGAGAGTCTCTCAGTACCTTTCTCCTCAAGGTAATATAAGAGAAATCCTTAGAACTAAAGGCACGTTTCTCCACTGAGGCTGGTCAGGAACAAGAGTTGAGGAATGGCTAGCCATGAATAGAGTGGCTAGTGTTGTGATCTGCAAATTTCATAGTTCAGTTGTGTTTGCAGCTGAATTCCTTAAGCTTCTTCCTGTATATGATTGAAATTGCTTATATTCCCCAAAGACTTTCTTTAAATGGGGAAGAAGTGTGTGGAATCATTCCTTAATAAATTGCTGATTAAAAAAGTAAAGGAAAAAAGGTGAAGTTTGTGAAGAGGAAAGGAGATTAAATTTTTTGTCTAGGATTACCTAAAAGAAAAAGTTGGTAAAATAACCAGAATTTCTGTATTTTCACTTCTGTCTCTTGCCTTTTTCTCTGTGGCTTCTCTGAGACCTGCTCTGGGACTTGGTGTGGTAGGAGGCAGGGGGCTGTGCAAAGGAACTACCCTGCATGGTGCCTACCCAACCTCTGGTGTAATGGTAGATTTGTGTAGATCCTTGTAATTCACATAGCTTTGATTTTGAGGAAGGTAACAGGAGATCAGTGAACATTAAAAATTATGTATGGGTATATTGCTATTGTGAAGGAGTAGCATTGCTATATCCCTCAAGATAATCAGAGCTAGAGGTAGGTTTATATTAGTGTCAAAGATGGGGCAAAACTCGTACAGTCATATCTAGCTGAAAATATGGCGGATTAGGTACTGGTAGCTGTGTGATCCCAGAGCTTGGGATATGATGCATCAGATGCTGCAAAAAATGGCAAAATCCTCTTTCTTCAGAGTTCCTCTAGTGGGCACTGTGTTGTTGGAGATCTGACTTTTTTTTTTCCTTCACTGGAAAAAAAAAAAGTAGGGCTCCAGTGATCAATTTGTAATTTAGCTTGCTGGCTGCCTCCTTCTAAATTTTCTTTTCCTTCATTACTTAAGCTGAAATGCTCAATTGTGTCTCAACTGCAGCAATGAACACATCTACAACAAATTCCAAAGGCTGCTGGTTTTGAACAGACATGAGGCCTACTTGCCTATACACATTATCTCTACTCTGCATCCATCACAAAAATGTATTTTTAAGGCAGTCTGGTGTTTGCCTGCCCTATCCTGCGGCATGTTTGAATGAAAGACATGTGAAGTTACGTTTTGACCAGCTAAGACACGTCAGAATCAGACAGACTGGAAATATTTTCCTTGTGAGAAATGGTGGTTTCATTCAGATTAAAATACTTAGAGAAAATTTCCCAACTGATTTGGATGACAATCTGCAGGAAAAAAGCAATGTATTTTTAATTTGTAGAATTTCTGAATCCTGGCTTTTTTAAAAAAAATGTAGTCTATATCTATTGCACATAACAATGTAGCTTATTTTTTAGTTTACCGACATGTTTAGCCCAAAACCCCAATATATCTACTACTGATGAACTGCAATATATCACAAATATGTTGAAGTGTTTTAGGGAAGGTGCATGTACTCCTACAGTGACCAACTGGAACTAATGCAAACCCATGGATTCAACCTCACCATGCTCCTGTAGGAACTGTTAGATTCAGAAGAGCAGGCAAAAGGAGACCTACGCATAGGTTAAACTTAACCAGAGAGGAGAACAGATTTCCAGCTTGCAGACAGCAAGTGGAGCCTGGAGCACAAATATAACAATGACCGGATTGGTGCCCTTTGAGGCCTCCCAGAAGAGAAGAGTGGTGTGAAGCGCTGCTATCCTTTCAGTTCCTTGGAACTGACAGCTCCATAGGTACTGCTGTCTGTCAAGAGCTCCACAAAAAGAAAGGCTCGAGGAATAATTATGAGTGGATAGGACTCGAGTGGGCTCTTTCCCATTTGACTTCTAATATGTATCACTGAATGGTGCAGTCTCTTAACAGTGACAGTGAAGGCAGCAAGGCTGAGTGTATTAACAAAGAACCACAGCTGCTGATTTTAGAGGCTGAGATTGTCGGCAGTTTGGTTTTTAGCTTTTTTGGCATGTTGGATTGAACCTAAGTAGTTTACAGTGTAGCTGGACCTAAGGACTGGGAAGCAGGCATTCCCAAAGAAGAGCATAACAAATACCTCTCTGTGCATGAAATGCTCTTTGAAATGCAGACAGCTCAAGCTGAAATTTGGGCTGGATAAGCAAGGCTCTGCCGATGAAAATCACTTGGGATCTGCACCAGTATGGCATGACAGTTATTCTTGAGCTCTGGGATGTTTTCCCTGTCATTGCTGCTGCCAGTGTGGTGACTCCCAGTTTGCCTGAGGCAAAAGATAGCTAAACCGAAGTACTAAGTAACAGATCCTCTATCCCGGGAGAACAATTGGCTGTGATTTCAGAACTCATTTGTCAGTGGTATTTAATTATAGCCTTGCTTCCACTTACAGTGGAGGTCACTGCTATATTGTGGGTCTATTTAGTGTTCCCTCTGGTCTTAAAAATCTATGAATCTATATCACGCTATTTTTGAGCATTTGTAACCGTCTCCACTAGTTTTCTTCCAGAGCTGAAATTGCTTAAGTTTCCTCATGGTTAATTGACAAAATGTTGTTGTTGGAAAGCTCACTAAAACAATTTAAGCTCGCTTTCAGGTCTGGGAGTGAAACAAAATGTAGGTTACATCTGGTTTAGTTTCTATCCTTACAGTTGCCCAGCTGTTTTCTCCATGTGCAATGCAATGTGAGCATGTGAATTATTTTAACTTGCAGATACCGTGTCATCAATGAGCTGTTCTGTAGTAAAAATAGCAAATGTAAGGATCGTTGTATAAAATGTTTTCTTGCACATCTGGTCTCATAAATAGTATTCAACTTAAAATTAACGTCATACACCAGGTACTCTTTATTCAAGAAAAGCTTTCATTCATCTGATGAAAGATGTCCTTAACTAAAAACAAAACACAAATCTACTTATATTCGTTGATCTTGTCAGTTAAAAAAGTTACTTTTAAGTCCCATTTTGAAAAGTGATTCAGGCACCTTGAAGCCATGTGAGTGATCTGTAATTCAGAATACTAGTTTTGATAATTTTACCCTGTATTTATTTTATTTACCTTATATTATTGTATTTATTTCTGTCCTTTTTCACCTCTAAAGACTTGGCCCAAAGAGCATATTCTTCTATGAGATTCTTTCCTTGCCTTTGTTTGCCTGTATTAATTTTAATGATCTGATACTGAACTGAAACCAGGACCAATCAAATGTTCTTCTTTTAAAACTGACTGAAGAAGGAAAATTAATTGCAAAAATCCTACTTAAATGTGATGTTAAAATGGTGAATTTAAGAATTAAATGGTAATACCTGCTACAATGAAAATGCCACATGGCATCCATTCAAATGTGCTTCAGGCATCTTGCACTTGAATTGTGTGCAAGGCAGGAAAAAAAAAGAACTAAAATGCTGTCAGGTCAATAATAAATTGTGCATACATGTGGCACATTTCATCAGGGTATTCCTAAGCATCTCACAACTACTGATAAATCAGTCAGCCTTCACATCACTCTACCGCACTGTGGAATGCATGCTATCTCCATTTTACTGATGGCAAAACTGAGAGGCAAGCAGAATGAGAATTATTGAAGGGTATCAAGTCAGAAGCTGCCTGAAGTGAAACTGGAATCCAGAATGCTAAATCTAAGTATTAAACAATGTAGTAGTTTATCTAGTTTTATCCAAGTGTGCTAGAAAAGCCACAAAATACTGTGGTTTATGTTGAATGTGAAGCTAAAACTAGAGCATTGGATTTTAGAGATTCTTGTAAAATTTCAGTTGAAATTCAAAGAAATACCTCATTTTATTCTTTTTGGTGGATTGGATTGTCCATAACCAAGATGTTCTGTATTTGGGGCTGTTGCCTCATAACTTTGTCTGTTGAAACCACCTTGAACCAGCTTGTTCTGTACCTGGTGGCAGTAGGCAGCACTGCTTGGGCTATGCTTTATGGATTCCCCTGTTTAGTGTTTTTTTAGAGTTAGTAATGAGGAAAAAGAGACTTGTAGCAATAGAAGTTTTAGCTGGTTTTGCCCGTCTGTGGTTTATGTGTACTCCGATACAACTTTCCACAACAGGATCCAGTTCTTCTAAATGTTTCCAGCAGAGAAAGGTTTATGATTTCACTTAAAATACCAAAATGAAAGACTAATTTCAAATATTTGAATACTTTACTGAACATACCCTTGGATGGAAGGTGATAGGAGAAAGTGTGTTGTGGTTTTACATTTCCTCTCCCTTCTGAATATCTTCAAACCTGCAAGGGTTAGGCTCTCCTCTAACTTTCTGTTTCTGTCCAGCCTTCATTGTTCATAAGTTTTACTGGAAACTTTGTTCCAGAGTGGAGCGGCTCCAGTTAACCACTGAAGGCAGAACTCTGTTGTGCTGAACTTCCAGCTGAGTAGGACTGATCTTATAGAGGGTTGTTCGTATGTGATGAAGGAAGAACAATTTTCAGTTTGACTTTTTTGTTTTGTTGGTTATTTTCATAGAATCATTTAGGTTGGAAATGCCACCTACTATCAAGTCCAACCATTAACCTACTACTAAGTGCTACATCTACACATTTTTTTAAATACCTCCAAGTGCTGGTGACTCAACCACTTTCCTAGGCAGCCTGATCCAGTGCTTGGCAACCCCTTCTGTAAAGAAATTCTTCCTAATATCCAACCTGAACATCCCTTGGCACAGCTTGAGACTCATCAGTGCTTACTTGAAAGAAGAGGCCAATCCTCCCCTAGGCCAAATCTACTTTCAGGTAGTAGTAGAGAGGGATAAGGTCTCACCGGAGCTGCTTCTTCTACAGGCTTTTTCTCTTCCCCAGCTCCCTCAGCTGCTTCTCCTAAGACTTACTCTCTAGACCATTCACTAGCTCTGTTTTTTGGACATGCTTCACCTCAATGTCTTTCTTGAAGTGAGTTGCCCAGACCTGAACACAGGACTTGAGTTGTGGCCTCAACAGTGTTGAGTACAGGGGTACAATCCCTGCCCTGGTCCTGCTGGCCACACTATTTCTGACACAAGCCAGGGTGCCACTGGCCTTCTTGGCCATCTGGGCACACGCTGACTTATGTTCAGCACCCCCAGGCCCTTTTCCTCTGGGCTGCTTTCCAATCACTCTTCCCCCCACCTGCAGCTATGAATGGGGTTGTTGTGATCCAGATGCAGGACCTGACACTTGGCCTTGTTGAACTTCATACTACTGGCCTCAGCCCATCAATCCACCCTGTTCAGAGTCCCCTTCAGATCCTTCCTGCCCTCCAGCAGATCAACACTCCAACCAAACTTGATGTCTTCTGCAAAGTAAGGCTGCACTTGATCCCCTTATCCAGATCATTGATAAAGATACTTAACAGAAGTGGTCCCAGTACAGAGCTTGGTGAACCCCACTTGTGACCAGCCACTAGCTGGATGTAATTCCATTCACCCCTACTCTTGGGGCTTGGCCATCCAGTTTATTACCCAGAAAAGAGTACACCTGTCCAAGACATGAGCAGAAAGGCAGAAAGTCCCATGGAAAAATGGATTCCTGAAAAGACCTTTTATTAGTTTTACTCTCTTTGAGCAGCTAAAAAAAAATTCAGTAAGAGTTCTTTCTTCTCTGTTTGTTGCCCAAAAATCTCTTCTTTAGATGCTAAAAATGGTTCCAGTATGCCCCATTTCTAATGTTACCCTTGAAAACAAAGTTGCCTGGCAAAGAACAGTTACCCAACTGAGCAGCAAGTTTAGCGTGGAGTAAAGATGGTGGCACATGGGGCAATATGACGTCGTGCTTGTGTTGGAAACAATAACATAATAAGAAAACATGAGTAGATGCTCTTTAGCCCAAAAGTGCTCTCTTATTTTCTATGTAATTGTGATAAACTGCATTCAATCATGCTGTCCTCCAGCAGATACTCTATTTTACTGCATAGCATACAGGAGTATGAGCAGGACTCTTCTGCTCAGGTTAAATAACAATTCTGAGTGGCATTTATTATGGAAGTTGTTTAAATTAAATTATTTGAAGCTGTAAGCACTATGTATGAATTATTTTAGTGCAATGTACAACAATTTAATTGTTGGTGCTGTGAAGAACTACATCAGTGGAATTAATTTATGTCTGTAGTAAAACTCATCATCAGAACTAGGCCAGAAGGAAACAGATCTAAACTAACAGGCAATCCCAAGATCAGGAGTGACATTTGTTGGTAGCGCTGTCAAACTGGATCCCAAGATATGCACACAAAAGCAAGTGGCCAGTCCAGACTCAGATGTATTTGTAGAGCTATTATATCCATGATGGATGCTTGGAGAGGGATCTGCAGACCTGTGACTATTTGGATCTTTTCCTTAAATTTTTCTGGCAGTCTTTTCTAAGCTAAATCACACCTAAACATCAACACTCCAGCTGTTCCTTTCTCAGAACAGAAGTATGAGGTGATTTTGCATGAGCAGTGGTACTGCTGCTTTTCACAGCTTTCCCTCCAGCCTAATTCTCCCATCCAGGCTTGACCCTGTCTCTGTTTGCCTTATCACTCTAGTGGGAGAAGGAAGGAAGGAGTAAGTACTCTGACTTTGGGATTGATCGTTGTTCTTCTTGCCCCCAAGCCTAAAGTGGTAGATGGAGGAGGCTGATTTCAGGGAGGGGAGGTGCAGTGAGGGAGATGGCAGATGATGTGAGGAGAAAGCAGAACTGTCAAGATGATTGTGGCTAGTAGGGGAAGAGCCTCCTAGTTGTGACTGGCCAGGCTGGCTTTTGCATACTGGCACTGGGAGGCAAAGCTGTAGGAGGCTGGACTTTGGGCTTTGCATTGCAACTGGAGAAAAAGAAAGCAAGTCAGCAAGGAAATCCCCAGTCCTGCTGTGTGGTTGTAGCGGGAGAGCTGTCCAAGCATGGAAAACTGATCAGCTTTCAAGACACTCAGCTGAAAGGGAAAGCTGTACTTCCACATTTGCATTCTAGTATTTGTCTTCAGCTAAGTGAAATGTCCACATCTTTGTGGATCTGTTCCATGAACATAATGTAACTCTCCCTCCTTCTGATACCTGATTCCTTTGCTGGAATTGGCCACCTGATACTAGAGACACACTGTTCACACTTTTCCTTGTCAAATCCTTTCCCACACCTAGCCCTTGTCAAATGTGTTCCAAGAACTTTGCCACATAAAAGAAGAATGCAGTGATGTATGAATCTTCTTTTTCCTACAACAGTCTTCTTTTTCTTGTTTTTTTCCTCATTCCTCTGCTCTTGCCTTTGAGGAGTGATGTCTTCTAGGTCTTCAGATGTCAGTATGGATCCTGTTTGCCCTACGCATTGCTCGTAAATGAAATTAGAAGAGAGGTAGGAACTTTGGGTCTCCCTTTCCTTCAGTAGGATGAGGTAAAGGTAGTGAGACCTTCTTTCATTTCCCTCCAGGCCTTAAGACAGAGAACTAGATAATGGAACATTGCTAATGCACTCAAATGAAACTAATTTCTGAGAAAATACTCATCTCTCTTATCTCCTAGACCATCTGTCTGAACTGACTCCTGACCTCTCTGGATTCAAAGTCCTGCCAGTTTTAAGAGTTGTGTATTTTCCAGGGTAATCATTATAGGGGATGAACACAACAGGCTTCTCTTCTGTGTGTGGGAATTTCAGAAAAGAGCAGATGCCTGACTTGTCATTCTCCACTAAACTGTGTAAGTTGCAAGATATGAGTTAAAAGCTCCATCTGCTGGAGCACTTTTTGAGGATCCTGTTGGAGACAAGCTTTGGCCTCCTGCTCCCAAATGAGGTGGCATCACTCAGTGCCTACTGCAGCAGAAAGGAAAGCAAAGACTGATGTGGGAACTATAGCAGGCAGAAAACAGCCAGGGTTGATGTCACTCATGGGCTGACACAGCAGTACCAATGCTGTCTTGATCGTCATTGGTAGTGGAACCAAGTCCAGTATTTTCTAACATGATTGCAAAGGTCCTGCCTCAGACCTTGACAGAAATAGCCTGAAGCTGGCCAGTATCCAGCAAACCAATGATACTCTGTATGCCATGAGACTATGCACTGCTGAGTGGTCTGGAGTCAGTAAGAAGATGGTGTTCATTGCATTTGAGACAATGGAAAATGTCTTTCCCTACTGGTATCGAGAAAGACTGTGAAGAGTTAAATCTAGTGAGAAAGCAGTGCTCACTTGAGACTTCATAGCTGTAATTCATAACAGGACTGAATGTTCTGAAATAAAGGAAGGCCTGACTTGTCCTTTCTAGGGTTTTGCATTTTATCATTGAATTGCAGTGAATGCAATTCTCAGGTCAAAAGATATAACTTTCTTCCCAACCTGAAGTGCATTGAGATATTGGAGGATAAGGGTCGTCTTCTTCCCTGATAATACAGCCCACACACATTATACACCTGCAGACTTGCAGTGGTGATTAGAAGTACTTCCAGAGTTTAGTGAATAAATCTTTGGAGACAGACTCACCCTCTTTTGTAAATTCAATATGGCTGTAGCTACTTGACCAGTTTAATCTTTTATATCCTTTTCTCCACTCTTTTTCAGGGTGTCACTCCTAAGAAAGCTTGCCCCAATAGAAGTGGGTGTTGCTTTCTTTGTGAGTCATTCAAGAGACTATGTAGGAGTGAAGAAGTGGCTTTTGCTCATGCTCCATTTTGCCAAATAATAAGGGAGGTTGTTTCCCTCTTTTGGGTCTGAATGAACCCATCAGATGCATACGTACTGTCTTCTGTCTGAGGTACAGACTAGTGAAGTGAGTCTTTATTCTCTGACCTAGCCAAGCTTAAGACTGACTCAAGACTGTTCTTTTGTACCATTACCCAATCTGTGGGATATACCTTGGAGTGATCCTGTTGACCTCAGTGTTCCTAATACAAGGCCATTTTTTTTTTTTACCTTACTCTTCATGTTAATTTAAAGGGTTCATCAAGCATTCATCATTTGGAGTAGAAGAGTGTTCCACTTCCCTGGTAGATAGAGAGTACAAGAGTTTCTCTTTCAATCCTAAAAAGCCATTAAGTTCATGGACATTATGGCTGATAGGCAATATCCTCCTCTTGGATATCTTTTTCTCTGGGGTTCAAGTTGTACTACGCTGGTGAGAAGGAATTGGTGCTTCTCAAATTATGGTGTGCAGAACTAATGCTGTTTGTTAGAGTTCACCTAGAGTTCTGGCCTTCTAGAAAATGACCAAGGTCAATGTATTCTGTCTAGGCACCATAAAGCAATGGGATTGTATGTTTTTACCTCAAAGCCTTATGGCTAATCCTGAAGAAGAAGAATATTCTTTATTGTCCTCACTGCAGTGACAGTGGTAATGACTATTCAGGGCAATATCACTCTAAGGTGTAGATAGCTGCTTGAGCCATCTGCAGCAGTGAGTGCAGTGCTCTAGGAAGGAGATGAAGCTACAGTAATATCCTGAATTAGAATATTACCAGAATATTACCAGTCAGGGCTGGTCTACACAGTGTTTCTGCTTCTTTTACCGGATTCTGTTGTGGCTGATAAGCAAGATGTCCATAAAATGCTATATGATATAAACCAGGAAGATGCACTCAATTGTTCTCTCACTAGGAAGTCATCAGGATCTGGATCAAGTATTAATCCTGTTGCTCTATACCTCCAAGCTGGCAAGCTTCCTCTTCAGACTTTTGATACCCAGCAGCTGGTAGCTGCTGAAAAAAGTCCTCATAAATCTCCTTCGGTACGTTTTGCTAATAGAAATATTCCATTACCAACTTGTTACAAGGGAAGATATCAAGTACTTCATCTGCTTTTCTGCTGCCTGTGCTAGGTTTCTATTGCTCTAATTTTGCAACTGTGTAGTCTTCTGTTACTTCCTACCTATGCTGCCTAATATCCAGGGTTAGGTGGTACTGGGCAATGATTTACCTGATCATCTTTTACCAAATGACAGTGTTTGGATTGTCATACTGGTCTAGACGTCTAAATGCTGCCCACTCCTCCTTCCTTCTTCCATTTTATATGAATGTGTACCAGGTTTTATCAGCTCATGTCCTGTTCTGCATATCCAGGCTCACTTTACCAGCTGTTATAACGTCTTCCATGTTAGAATACAGTAAAAACCTGACTAGTTAAAGTCCTGAGCCATTTGGTCTACTTTGACCTAGCAGAGTTGGGCAGTCAGAGTAGATGGTCATGAGTGTCCCTTCAAACCTCAACTGCTTTGTAATTCTGTGAACTCAAAAGCTCATGTTAGTACCTGTTCCTGCATTATGTTTGTTGTGAGGTGACAATACATAATAATCAAGTTTTNCGGAGGTTTCCTCCCACAATTTGCCCTAAACCAGGACATTAATCTTGTTAAACATTGTTTCTTTGAAAACCCAGCTAGGTCAGATGCCATTTCAGGAATGCAGTCCTCCAATCACTCCTTGATGTAGTTAAAATACTTTCTCCTACCATCCTGGAAAGCTACTGCTTTTCAGCAATTTCTTTTGGGATCCATACTGACATATTCCTGAAGAAGAGAGAAATTACCCTTTTAGTAATTAGAAGGCATAGAAAAGAAGATACTGTCCCTCTTCCAAATCTCTCAGCGACAGTTCTTATGATTATCACTGAAATCCAAAGATGAATTGCATCTTTGTTACCTAATTGCTATTGTTTTATTTCAGGGCAATGTCTTCCTAGTGAAGGAAATTTATATTAGCTCTTTAAGTGTGGGACTGATTACTCACCTGGCAGTGAATGAGGCTCTGTAAGATGTAATCCGAGTAAGCTGAATGGCTTTCCCTGGTTCTTCCTGCAGTCATAAAATTTCAATTGCTCAAGGAATAAAAAGGGGCTGTGGCTGTCTTTGACCTCATCAGATATGCAGGTACAAACGCTCTGGAACAGCCTGACATATGCTGCAGATTCTAACACCTTCGATTTCCATGCTTCTAGTTCATGAACACACAGAGTTGAATCCTGGCTGGTGAGTAATAACAGTTCCTGGAGGGGAGGTACTGGCTTTTACTCATGTAACAAGGATCTGGTGGAAATTTTCTGCAAAGGAATGGCATTTAGAAATAAGAGACTAAACTGTATTCTTTCAGTGCTTGAGACCCAGATGAGGTTTCAGTTCTAGTGTCTGACACTGTTTTTGGCAGTCTTCTTGGTGGGAAAGGGGTTTGTGCTCTTGCAGTTTATACAGTGCTCAACACATTTATGTACTGTTGGAAGCCAGTTATTGATGGTGGATTTTCTGGGTTTGGAAATCAGCCAGGAGATGAACTGAGGGGTCTATTCATCTGTTTCCACTTAGGTTATGGAAAGACTTCTAGCTGGGAATAACTGAATCTTTATTGACTTACAGTGGATTTGAACTGGTGTCCTGGGGGCTTCATTCAGTTCAGCCGTGTCTTTTGTATAAAAAATCTGAGATAATTTGCATGGAAGCTATTTACTGCAAACACTCTTTTTCACAGATTTAAAAAAAGTAGAGATTTTAAACCATTATTTTTTTTCAAAAAAGATGCACACCTTTTTCCTACACCCTCTCTGTTTTCTGTTTTTCTGGATACGAGCTTATGTGTATTATATTGACACATTAATCAAAATAAAAAACAAACCAGTTTTTTTGCTGCATTTAAATGCTGTTAATTTTAGGGGCCTGAGCCTAGTCCATTCAATGAAGAGAGACATCTGCTGAATTCAGTGGGTATGAGGTCCTGTGATTATGCACTTGGGCCTGCATCTGCATAGATTCTGCTGCAGGCTGCAGGTCTACATTTAGACAATCACACAAGAAAATTTAGCATTTTGAAAGATGCAGAATGCAGCTGTTTCCCGTCATTATGTTTCACATTTACTGAAGTCAGCAGTTACTCTTTTCCAAGCAGTGCCTTTCAACAATAAACAAGGCAAATGCTTCCAGTAGAACCTCTTGATGACTTCTGTTTAATTTAAATATATATATTGCAGCAGCAAATACAGCAATAACATGGAATATAAAACCCATTAACACGTACTCTAAAAATGATATGTAAGGGTAGAAAGGAGAGGAAAAGAAGATGCATTTCTTCTGATTACTCATTGCTGTATTTAGGGTGATTTTTGTACGTTGGAGGAGCATGCACTATATATTTTTATATACAATAAATAGAGTTCTCACTTTTCAGACACACTGGAACTCCATCCTAATTGGAATTGGAATGAGCGAATCAGTAATTGATACTTACACCAAATCCAGAGGCATGCTTAACGCATTATAGATAGCAAGTAAATTTCAAGACAATGGTCTTTATTTTCAGATCAGTAGACAGTTTAGGGAGATGAGTGTTTAAAACAGGAGACTGTGAGAGGTTCCTTGGTGAAGAGACCTACTGAAGCACAAATCTTAGCACGTAATGGCACCAGATGGCTAACCAGAACTGTGCCAGCCTTTTTTGAGGAGTCTCTCCTTTAGTGCTGGGGAGAACAATAGTGTGCAGGGATTTTTCTGGGTCTAAATAAGAAGGCTCAAAACCAAATGGTGTAACAAAATAGACATTGTAATAAGATATAATAAAAAGAAGACTATAGATAGTGAGTAAATTTTTTGTCACTCTAGAGGCTTGGAGTCCTGCTTTCATGGTGCATCAAATGGATCCCAGATATCATCCATCTTGAATGGATTTTCCTCCTCCCCGTTTTGTAGTGCCTTTTATTTTGTGTAGCAAAATCACAGAATCACTTGTCTTTTCCTGATGAGTTAAGGCACTATTTCTGTTGTAACATCCCATAGCACAGGTTAGCACGTGGTACTCCAGCAGGCTCTTGCAGTGGCTGCTACTGCTGTTGTATGGGCGTCTGAAGCCCCAAGTACAAGGAACAGACAAGGTCTGGTCAAGTTCACTAACGCCTTGAATATGGTATTTTCTGCAAAGCGTCCAGTACAGAACTGAGTTCCAAATTAATGCTATCTAAATCCTGTAATAAACCTAGATTTTATTTGATATTCGTTATAATCAGTATTGAGAAAGAAAGTAGGAGTCTTATCCCCCCGCCTTGCTCTATTTTTCAAGAACAGTTTTATATTCTCAGGAACGCTGGCAAGGTGTGTAACATTACACGATTTGGATTCAGTGGTGAAATGCTAATAATTCTACTTAGACCTTCCAACAAAGAGGTACTGTGATACTGACAATGCAATAACTGAGCTACTGGGTGGAGCCTGCTAGAGGTCCCTTTTAATGTAGAAAATGTAATCTCTTGATTTTTCTGGGAAATCTTGCAGATGGATGTAATATGGCATTTGTGCCTTGGGATGCTGTGATGCAGCACAAAGAGTGTTGGCATGTGGCACTAGTAAATGCTAGGTGTAACCAGGTAAATGAATATTCCAAGCCTGCACGAGCTGCTGCTTCAGAGCTCAGGCGGTGTCCTCTGAGACCAGTGATATAGGATGTCCTCCCTTCTAAAACTTGACACCCCAGCCTGCTGCGAGCAGGGAAGGGCTCAGGCATCCCAGGGCTCAAACCAGTGGCACACTGTCTCTCTTCCTGCCTTATGTAAGATTGAGAAGTGGGGATGGGGAGTTTTCCTCTGTGTAGCTTTGCCTTTTGTTCTGCAGCTTCTAATGCTTTCCAGAGTAGGCTGGACAGGAATAAGCAGTGCTGACAGTGAGAGTCAGGTGGGTTTGAAGAAGGGATCCCCTTCTTCTCTCTGCGGCCTTGCTTGACTAGGCTAGTCACAGCATTCTGTGGCTCCAGCTCCACCTCTTCAGATTGCTCTGAGAGGAATATTAATATCCTCTAATAACTCTGTCAGACATATCAAGGGATTTGTTTTATTAATTCCAAGACTGGGTACCGCAAATAAATTGTAACTTGGGCCATTTCATAGGCTTAACAAACCTTTCTCTGCTTATTTATAATTTTTACTCCCTCGACCCTCCTTGAGTTAACTCCTTTTTCTGTTCTTTGTGTTCCTATTTATTGAATATTCTCATTGATGTATGTGTCACAGGAAATATGCCTGAAGTTCATTTCCATCCATCATTTTTTAGATGATAAGAGAGGAATAGAGGCAGCACAATTTGCAATAGATTTGGCAGTAGTAAATTTGTAGCTTTTGTAGCTGTCATGGTGATGTTCTGAGAACAGGACAAAGATGAAAATCCTTACCATGTGTGCAGGTTCTTCTTCAACAGGAGGAGAGGTACTCTCCTTCTCTGGTATATGGTGGGTAATGCCTGGGTTTCCAGTCTCTGTGTCAGCCTTGCAGGTGATGTAGACAAGGGTGAAACACCATGGGCCTGGTTTCAGTGCTTTGAGCAGATTGCAGACTGCTAGCAATGAAATGAGTTTTATCTTCTTGGATCATATGGCTAGTTCACTTTTTAGTGTGAGTTTATAAGACTGCTCAAAAATAGGTTAATTTTCATGATGGTCATCTTAGGAAAGTCCACTGTTGTGCATTGGCATCATCGAGCTCTTGGTTGTCTTTATGTCCTGCTAACTTTCTAGCAGTATTGCCTTTTCTGGATCCTAGAGGTCAGAGAAGAAGTAGCAATGCTGGTGAATCCAGGGAAGGCACTCCTGACAGGGAGGGTATTTCATTTAGGGGCATTCATACAGTTGCCATCCTTTCCTGATGCCTAAATCAATTAAAACAAGACCATTGGAGAGAAACTGACTCCTGTATCCCTAAGATCTCTTGTGTGTCACCTCCAGCTTACATGAATAAGTCTTGCTATGACATGATGCAGCCACTGAAATGTCACATCAATTGATTTAGTTCTTGTTAGAGTCAAGAGAAAATTTGGCTTGTAATGGGAAGATAGTTTCAATTGTAATTAAAACATGAGGAAGCAACTGCCCATGGGAATGTTGCAAATAGTTTTTGAAAGGCTTTTCAAAGTGTGTGAGACTTTTCACCATGAGTGGAAATCTGAATGAGGATAGAAGTTTCCAGCCATAAGTGTGTGCATGGAAGCAGATACAGAGATATCAAGGTAATGATATGGAAAGGTGATGTAGAAGCATGTCTGTATGCTTTTAGGCGGCCATATGTTGTTGTTTCATCCAAGCTGGGAAGTAAAGAGAAATCATCTTCCTCTCTTTACCTAAGAAAATTGAAAAACAACTTTCTATGTGACCATGCCACTGTTCCTAATACACTAATGCCTTACAAATTGTGCTCCCAAATATTGTAGCTAAAGGCTGGAAAGTCATTTAGTCCCTTTTTTTTTTCCTTCCTGTGAGTGGCCACTTAGGTGGAAAATCCTTGTGATTTCCAATATGTAACACAATGAGCCATGCAGTGACGTTTGCTGTTTGCAAAATGGAACATTGAATGACAAATGGTAGTGTATTGTGTGTGCCTAACTTGGACACACGCCATCAAGAGTGTCCATGTTATTCTGTAACATGCTTTGTTCTCTGAACGCAGGGGCTATAGCTTGTTCTTGGCCCAAACATTTCAAGTGAATTCTAAGGCAGAAAAATGCTCTTTATAGGACTGCAGGCATGGTACGGCTAAACAGAAAGAGAAGAGGGGGCCTGGATCTGCACCAGCCTCTGGATTGCCAGAGCAGTAGGGTGATCTTAGTCTGATTTGTTCAAACACAATCTGCATTTCTTACTCATAAACTAAGTCTGTGTTTCTGATGAGAATAATAGTTTTGTTCTCATGGGAGTTTTGTTCAAATTGGTACTTAGGCGAGGGAAGGAGTTTTGATGAGTTTAGACCTGTGCTAAAATATACTATTTATACAAATGGCCTGGTACAACTAACTCCAGGATAAACTTCAAAACTGGTCTTGATGTAGGTAACTTTGGTGCCTTTTCACTATAAGTAAAGTACAGCTACCGTCTGCAGAGGGTATTGATGGGCCAGCACTCTTCAGTTTAGAAAAGAAGTGGCTAAAGCAGGAGGTGAAGTAAATATTTATATTCTAGAATGCTGTGGTGATGCTGAATAGAGAATGCTTATTCATGCATTTTATAAAACAACAGTTTGGGGATGTCCAGTTGCAGGTTTTAAATGAACAAAGAAAACCAGTTTCACACCACATCAGTTCTGATTCCAGAAGAGAGCTGACAAATTCAAGGATGGAGAAGTCCATCAAGGAGTGATCAGCATTTTGATCATGATGCAACCTCCACCAGTCTCATTGCTGGAAGTTGTTGATAATGGTACTGTGATTTTTTTCTTAGTTCCTTTGACTCTTTCCTGAGTACCTGTGCATGGCTGCTGTCAGAGGCTTGACTTTGTTGTCTGCCCTGCTCCATTACTGAAGCTGCTGGCTTATGATGCCTGGCAGATGCTACTGATGGGATTGTCTGGGTACACTGTGTTTTGAATTATAATAATAAAATCATAGAAAATGGGATTGAAAAAGGTTGCAAGGGCCAACTAGTCTTTCCAAGACAAGATCAGGTGCATCTGAAATATTAGTGAGAAATACTTGTCTAGTCTTTTCTTAATAGTCTTCAATGCTTTTGGCAAGCTCTCGGTGGCCAAAGTAGTCCAGAGCCTCATTACGCTGTTCCTACCAAACTTTTCTGACATTAAGCCAAAGCTTCTGTTTCATCATCGTAAGTTTCTTTTCATTCTATCTATGGTGAATATGAAGGACACTTTTTTCTGCTTGCATATGCCCTTCAGAAGTACACAGTTACGTATCTTTGTGTTCCCCACAAGACTGGGAACATAACTGGCTGAATGTAGATGCATGAGGGTGTTGTGCAAAATAGCAGGGAGCAAATCCTTTATTTTGTCCAGAGCCCGGACACCTGTGATGAAACATGAAGAAATTTCCTCCTGGAGTGCTCAGACGCTGTATCTAGGCAGCTTAAGTAAAGATCAACAGAGTGTTTGAGGGCACTGAGTAATTAAAGTCCAGTTGGACTTTTGCTAGTAGTGGGCTACAGAACTATTGACTTTTCCCCCAGCTATGTAGCCAGGGCCCTGAGGAATGTACATGAGCCTATTTGTTAGGATGTGCGGGAGAGGATGGTACTTCCACTGAAAGCTGTGAAATTAGTAAGCAACTTTATCTAAAAATAGTAATGATACAGAGTTAATTAAAGGGATCATTAGGAATTCTTTTCACTAAGTTTATATTTTTTTTCTTACTGGAGCTAAGTAACTCTGTGCATTGGTTTCTGAAAGCTTAATCAATCCATACCATCTTGATATGAAAGCCCTTTTCTGTATGGCCACACAACAGTAGTAAAACCATAGTGGTTTGCAAATGTTTCCCCAGCTAGCTTGAGCACACGCTCTGCCTGGGTATCTTGGTTGCCTGAGAGGACAAAGCTTGGTCTCTTAAGGTAAAGGGTCCCTTTTGCTTAGTAGATAAAGGCTCCACTCAAATTTCCTGTGCTTTAGAAGGTGATGTACTTTGGCGTAGATCAGTCGACCTCACATTTGATCCCATGGAGAGGGTAGGCTGCCCACAACATTAATGTGCGCAGTATGGAGGAAAGGATTGGGGTCCTCAAATCACTGTAATTCAGGTAAGATTTGAAATCAGATAAGTTTCGAAATCAAATCCTTTCATTTAAATCATGAGTGCTTTAAAAGCACACAGCACTTTTAGAAGAATTAGCGAAGTTTCATTCTGCCTCTGAGTAATTCTTGTTCTGTCTCTGACATGTGAAACTGCTGTATGGCATTCCTATAAGCTGTGAAACATCTGTCTCTTTCACTTCAGAGCTGGCTGCTTTTCAGTACTGAATGAATAAGTCCTGTATTCACAGCTAATAAGTGCTTTGGGATCACAAGTATTAGCTGTGCAAAGGCACAGTACCAAAAATGTATGCAATTCTATGCAATGTATCAAGTGAATACTATTCCCAAGAGGCTGGCAGCCTAAGAGAAGATCCCGTAGGACAAAGAACACAGAGAAATGTAATTGATTGTAATGAACTTGTTTGTGTATGTGTCACCACTTATCTCTGCTGAATAAAATCAGAAGTGTTCAACACTCCATTAACACAAATTACAGGGTCCTATTCTTCTGCAGTGCGGCAATAAGGCTTACACCTGCTAGTACTGTGAAGTTCTTCATGATCCCAGTGTGTTGCTCAGTGACCGACATAGGCTGGAGTGGTCCTGGATTTGTTTCCATGTCCTAAACATTTAGCAAATTAAGTATTTAGCAAATTAATCCCATTGGAATCATTGGAAGGACACCAGGGATGCATTCTACTACCATTGTAAAACAAAAGATGTTAAGTAAATATGAAGAATGAAAATCATGACACTCTTAAAGTAATCAGAAGTCTTTTATGGATTCAATGTAGCCAAGATTTTAACTTAGTTAACCATAAATACAACAGTCTTCAAAGTGTCTGTGCCCTGAATACCGTGTCAGCACTATTCAGGGATGTGCTGATGCTTGGAGTTGTTCCCATTAGTGAGCCTATCTTTACCCAAGCAAATTGTTGTTATAATGGAAATGCTATTTGTTTTTGGGTTGCTGTAACCCTCCCTGATGTTTTGAACCACTCTGTACTGAAGAGAAAGAAAAAGAGTTTGTAGGAGGTGAAGTAGGACCATGTGTTTATCTGTGCCTTAACAGATGAGGTTAGAGTAGAATGAGACCACTTGCCAAATCAACATGTGAAATTAACACTTTGTCTGATGAAGTATCAAATTAGTGAAGAATTTGGTTTTGCCAGTTTGAGGTGAATCCAGCTCTTCATATTGTTAAAATGTTCCATCAGAACTCAGTTAAGAGGTAATCACCCAGTTCTGAGTCGCCAATATCTCTTACTACCAACTTCAGTTCAGGCTGGCTCATCATGTATCTTTTGAATAATTTCACTGACTGCTATAAATACATCAATCTATGGTCTGAACAGTTTTTTAATATATATGTATAAAAGATGTCAAATTAAGTGCCTGAGTTCCCAACCAGTCATGCTTCTGTCAGTGAAATTCTACCCATATCTATTTTCTATATTTGCAAAATGAGGAGAGCCAGATCTACTTTAGCAAAGCTTTTTTAGGTGTCAATATCTGAATAATCTTCAGGATATGGCAATTTTTGTGTCTATAAGCTGTATTTCCTCTCATTTGGGAGTGGGTTTCCTATGACAAAAAATGTCTCCAAGTTTTATGGCTTTTGCCCTCCTCCTCTCTCCAGTTTCTGCCTGCTCCTCAGTCCTCTCCATACACTGCTGTTCAGAGTGAGAGTAACAAGAGAATGCTGGAGGGTGATGCTGGAGAACTTTAGTGCTGTTCACTTCTAGGTGCTTATTTCCACTTAGCCTAGGATACTTCTTCCTGCCAACTTGTTTGTGACTTGTGAATTCAGTCAGTAGCTCACAGTTTAGCTGGCAGAAGATAGGTGTCCACAGCACATCAAAGCAGAGCACAAGATTGAATGGATTGGAGAGATGGAAATGAAAGTAGCTCTCTTCAAGTCAGGGTGATTAGTATTGGTAGGGTTTATGCCCTCAGAAAGTTTGTATTGTCCTTGTCTTCCCAGCTGGAGAAAGAAGTGTGCTGTCATGACACCTTTCCATTTTTACTAAACTTCGTGGTAAAAATACCTCAGATGTTTCCTGTACAGGCCTGGAAGTGATCTGAGCTATAATAATGTTTGCTTTGTTTCCCCTTCTCCCCTTCATCCTTCTCCTTCCTTTCCACCCCACCCAGATAGATGGCTGAGGCTGCACCAGACAAAGGCAGCAGCCCTGCTGATCCCTCTTTCAACACAGCTATTATCATCAAAGAACAAAAGCAAACACCACTGGCTTGCGGCTTAGCCCTTTACAAAGGAGCAATAAATGGACTCTTGTGTATAGGATGAAGCAAGCTTTGCCTTGTCTTACGTTAAGAGGCAGACCTTTCCATGTTTGAACTGCTTTGAGCTGAACGAAGTGGAGAAACCTCCATCTACGTAGCAGTAAGTCCCATCAGTCACTGCATTTTTTTGTTGGCCATGGGTTCTGCAGGCACCCTCTTTAATTGGAGTGCTCCACCCTCTCAGTCCCTGTGGCAGGGAGGAGGTCTATGTAGGTGGAGGAAGGTAGCATGAATGGAAGAGGAAGAGAGTTGGGACATGTTAAACAGTCTTATTGTAAACAAACCAGAAAAACATAAAGAGAATTTGAAAGAACATCTCAGATTACAGCACCTGAAGGAGAGTCATCTCAGGTCCCCAAATCGGGTCACACTAGCTATATGCCATCTCTCTCCTTTACCTTCCTTGAGGCACTAGGTGTCTCCTAATTGCGAAGCCACCAGCTGTAAGATATGGTGGGTCCCTTTTCTCAATATATGCAACCACAGTTTTAATTGTGAACCAAAGTGGAATGACATCCACACTGAAAAAGTGTGATGTTGTTTCCCATGGGGACTTATATTTGATATTAGAAAACATTTTTTCATCCAGGTGGTGTTTGTGCACTGAATAGGACTCCCCAGGGAAGTGGTCACAACACCAGCCTGACAGACCTCAAGGAATGTTTGGACAAAGCTCTCAGGCACATGGTCTGGTTCTTGGGGGTGATGCTGTGCAGGGCCAGGAGTTGGACATGATGATATCTGTGGGTCCTTCTAGCCCAGAATATTTTGGGCTTTGTGATTCTGTCACTTGCATGGCGGTTTCACTTGTATGCCGCAGTGGTATTTATTGTAGGGTCTTTTGTGAGGACAGACTGGTTATATGTAATTTTTTTGTCTTTGCAAAGAGAGCAGTGCTTTCTCTTGTTGTTTTAAACTAAAAAATAAGTACTTTCACCATTTGGAAATCAGCATTTGCCAGCAGATACCACATGGGGGGAGTATCTGCAATACAAGAAACTCCTGCATTTTGTATGAGAAGTGACACTAACAACCCGGGCTGCCATATAGGTAGCTACTGTAAAAGTGTTGCAGAGAGGCAGTGACTTTAGTGGTGCAACTAGTGTATACAGAAGTCGTGTTGGGTGGGAACTTTGCAAAAAAAGAGACAGCAAAAAATGCTGTGAGTTAAATCATTCAGAATGGGGAATGCCTGCTCTTAGGGACATTGGCACAAAAAACCCCACAGGTAAAAAGAAATCCCCTTGCTGTTACTTGCCGTTGAGAAACTAAATTTTAGAGATGCTTATGTGAGCTCTTAGTACTTCATTGTTTCACTTTTTAAAAGCTTCATGACCTGTTTAATTTTCACACAGTTAAATAAGTATTATTTCAAGCAGTGTATCAGTTACAGCCCACTGCCTCTTCTCTTACTTGCTTAATGTATTTATCCCTTGCTAACCTTTGGCTAGCTCTTTCCTTTGCTCTTTCTATCTGCTGATAGTTTTTATTTCCCAACCATCCTACAGATTTCCTGCTGGAGCAGAGACACCCTGGTGAGGCTGCCTGCTGTTCCCGGCCCCCAATGGTAGCCTGGACTGCAGCAGTGCCTACTCCATTGTCAGGCATGCAGGGTGGCTGAGAGGCCAACATGGGTTGAGAACTTTTTACCTGCTTAGAATAGAATTTCAAGCAGATGCTGGATTATCAGAAACATTTGCAGTACCTTATGGTAATCACTTCTACCTCTTCTGAGATATGTGATCATCTCTAACTGCCACTGATTTTTCCCTAGCAGCACATCATCTCAAGACTGCTCCTGGCAGTGGACTTGTAGATTCTTTGTCATGTTCACATTCTGGAGTGGTGTTTAAGGTCTGCTCCTTCCTTCTGCCCCTGCTATCACCTTCTTTTGCTTTCCATCCTCAGTGCATGCATTGCTACCTGACACTTGTTTTCCCTACCTAGAAGTAATTACTTTCAGATAAACTTTCAGTGCTTAGTGTCCTTCTAGGCCTGCAAACCAAGACACTGATTCTTAGATGCCATTATGGGCTAAAAGAGGAAAGACAGAAAATAATCCACATCAGATCTGCCATATATGTTTAGTAAAAGCTATGGAACTTAAATGAATTGATGCAACAATCCCTCCCCTCTTTGTGCATTGTTTTATTTGCATGGTTACCTCCTTAGGAAAGGGCAGCTTGATATATGTATGATGTTCCACAGAGACTTCTCCTCAAATGCTTTTGGAGCCATTACAAAGTGATAAGCAGAAAGCAGCATGCATGGGAATCATTCACCACGGAATTGCCAGTGTCTCAGGAGAACAAGTGGCACCAATTTCACAGGAACACAGTGGGTTTGGACAGGAAGGTGGAATACTGATGGAAATTGGAGGGCACACTGGGAGAAGGAGAATATAGCCTTAGACCTAGTGTGAAACCAATGCACTCAAGATGTCATGCTCCTAGATCTGTGGCAGAAGTAGTCTGGGATCTGTAGTCCAAATCATTAATGTATTTCTTTGAAGTGTTACTGGAAAGGTGATAACTCCACCAGCCCAACTCCTGGACAAGCGTACACGTTTCCAGGGGAGAATGCTATCTATGGACCTGGCCTCCCTGTTTCTTCAAGCAACTCTCTTTGTTTTTTGGAGGGCTGCCTTGTAAGGAAAATACTAATCTAATCCTGTGAGATTTCAGGGGATTCTCCTTCTTAGTATTATTTTAAGTATAGCTTTTCAGGGAAAGACTGAACTTGGGATGCTAAAAAAGTTATGAGAAGCATTTAAAAAAACATACTTTAAAAAAGTAGTTTCTTTGGGATTGGTGTGCTCTGCCCAAAACAGACAGTACATTCAAATATATGCCTTCTCTGTTATTCATACTACGAATTACATAGTCTTGCTCCTCCATTTTTAAAGGACTTAAGAAAAGCAGTTCTTATGCCACAGAGAGAAAAAGTACCAAATGACATTTTTTCTGAATTTAGCATCTTGTGAAAGACAATATGTGGGATGTGCAAAGGTTTGGCACACTCCTCCCCCACCTCTACCACAGTCTGCAATGAAGGATGTTTTTTGGGAAATGATGAGCAGAAAGAATGAAAAGGAATAAACTGTCTTCTAGACTTTGGGACTATGTTGTATGTCTTATTGGTCATAAATTCACATGGCCCCTTATAAAAGGGGAGCAGGTTCTTTTCTGTTTTTCTGGAAACTTGCTTGAATTTATGTGCTATAGAAGCCTTCTGTAGGCAGGTTGGTTTTTGTTTCTCTCTTTTGCATTTGTGTGTGTGAAAAACATAGAATATTTTAACTAATATTCTTACAGGAACTGATGTGGCTTGGTTCTATCTGATTCCAGGAACTCTCTCCGGACAGATATGATGATGGATTCACTTTTACATGCACAGTGGAGAAGGAGCCAGTGTCTCCTCCCTTGCATGGCGGCGTGCTTGGATGCAGATGGGTGGCCTTCAAACAAACCTAATTACTTCTGGTTTTGCATGAAATTGATTTCCATGCAAGGATGCTGAGTTGCTGTGTGCATCTCTAATGGCTTTTTTTCTCTTCTCTTTCTTTCTCTTTCTTTTCTCCCTTCTGCTTGCCATGAACATACCTCGACAGATGTCAATCATATTCCAGGTAAGTGTTACTTTTGTTGAGCTGAAAGGTGGTTCTTTAAGGAGCGGTGGTAAGTTACCAAGGCAGGTCTCATCCTGCTTCCTGCTGGACATCACAAGGTCTGTATTGCACAGTCTTTGCTGAAAGAGGGCCTTCATAGTAAGCAAAGAGCACAAACTTCCTTCTTCAGAGACTACATTGCATTGGTCAGTTAAAGGGATGTTTTCTGAATGAAAATTACATTAAGTATGGTTGCTTGTATTGCTAATTGAACCTGGCATTAAAAAATGCAACTATATATAATTTATTTTTGATGCATCTGTGTGTAGTCTGGCATAAAAATCTAGTTTAATAATTTTCTTTCTCATACTGTAGTCTACTCCATTTGCTACTCCCACTGATAACATGTTGAATTTCAGTTGTACTAACAAAGGGGTTTGTTGTTGTTTTATTTTAGATTTTTATACACCACTGAGTATCTTTCTGGCTGAATCTGAATGTGGGATCTTATTTAGATATCAAACTTTTATTCCCACCAGGGCATAAATGATTCATATAAAAGGAAAAATGAATGTGTGTTTCATATACTTGTTTATATGTGGAGTTCTTCCACAAGAGTGTATGTTACCACAGAGAATTCTAAACCTCCCTCCTTAGATTGCTGTCTCATTTTGACAGGATCAGGGTCCCCCAACTTCAGCTACAAGTGTTAGATGGACTAGGCCTCTTACTCTAGTCCACATGCTGTTGCCAATGAAACTTTAGAAATGAATTTCTCCTTCACACTTGGGCAGTTCCACCTGCTTTGTCATTACATGAAATGGAAGTGAGAGCCCAAGAAAGCATCCTACATTGCCCTGGCTGGAATGGGATAATGGGCAAGTCAAAGCTCTTTTCCTTCTAAGCTTTCTGCATAACTTTTGCGAAACCTAACCTGGAATGAGTTATCTGGATCTGGAATGTGTTCTCTGTTTAATTTGCTTCTTTTCTACACTTGGATAATCAGATCTTGTGCATCACGTCAGAGAGATGCAGGGAGAGCCTGTCACTTGGGTATTTTCCTGGAATATTTAACCTTTTGACTTCTCTCATCAGGCACCTTTTTGTTCTGCTGAGAACTTTTGCATTCTGTGTGCATCTCAACTGACAGCAGTGGGAATGGAAGTGGCCAGATGGCAAGTGTCGCCTGGCACACTTTGGAAAGAAAGGCTCTGTTAATTTTGATGTGCAATCTTTTCACTTACCTATGAGGCTGAAACTGTACCATCTTTGCCCCAGTCTAGTGGTCCAGGAATTCCTATTTCCTCTCATCTTGGCAGGATCTGATGGGACATGCACCAAAGGCTTTGAGTCACAAGTCCCTCCACACCATCCTGAAGATGTTGATGTGGCAGAGGAGGTTGAGTGAATTGGGAAAGCATGTCCTTGCTATGCTGTACCAGTAGGACACATGATATTTTGCCAGTAATGGGCATTGCCTCAAGTAACATCAGGGACATCTCCCATTGTGCAGGAGCTGATAGCATCACTGGTAGAAGCCCAAGCAGAGGTGGCACATCCAGTACAGGACTCTACTGCTATTAGTGTGGGCAGTGTCGGCGCCATGGAGTGGTCCATCCTTCTGCTCTCTGTCTTCTGCCCTACTGCCTTGTTATTCTTACGATTTATAGCTTGGATGTGCATTTTTTATTCTCCCCATTTCTCATACACATGTTTTTGTTTTCAGGATTCTTATGTGCTTTCTCATGTGGATTTTTAGTCACATGTGGATTTATAGTGAATGCTTTTTCATGTGTTTTCTCAATCTTCTCTATGTTTTCAGTCTGACAATTACTCACACCTCATTACAAGGTTCTGTCACTGTTTACTCCTAGGCAGTTGCATCCCTCTGCTCATCTCACCCTCAGGAATGCCCTGGCACTGCTGTGGAATTGGGCAGTGACACGGACCTCCAGGGGGCTTGGGTCTACACTTCTCTGCCAAGCTATGCAGACGCTTTCTACCTATTTGGCCATCCAGCTCTCTATATTGCAAGGATAGAGCCTCAGGCCCCTATGAAAATGGTTACTTTAACCATCTACTGTTTGAAAGACAAATTAGGGATTTTATGTGCTCGTGGTAACTACCCACAGGCAGCCGAAGGGCTGTAAAGAGCCCATTGATTAAATAAGTATTCATTATAGTTGAATAGACTGGTTCAAACTAATTCCCCACTAAGAGGAGGTATCTGTGAATAGGCTGGGGCTGGCAGTACTGGGCACCACAGGATTCTGCTGGGTGCAGTTACTCCAAGGTGCAAAGAAGTTGTTTATTTTGAAAGTAAACAGAAATATGTAGCATAAGCCTTTCCTGGCTGTGAGGTCTGATTGTGAAGAAGGGCACTCCAGCAACAGTGGGTCATTACTATACTCTTTTCAAGAGCCACCTTGATCTCATCTGGCTTATTTCACCTATAAAAGAAGTTTGTCGGATGTTAGCCCACCTTTCCTGCAAATGTAATGCCTCAGTTATAAAATAACAACACCACATTGTGTACAGTGCCCTGGCGTTGGGATTGTTGGTGTCTGCACTCGGCTGGGTCAGACTTGCTGTGTCATGTAGAGGAGAAATAAGTTCTTTCAGTACTTCAGTTTTCCCTTTGGGGTTATAGCTACAGCCTCACCTTCACAACCTTGTTTGTGTGCTGGGGTTGAACATTATGGAGTTTAAGAGCCTTAGTACAGAGGTTAAGTGCCTGGCTGGGAAGTGGCATGCAGCACAGACCAGAATGGATGCTTCTGTCACTTCTGCACAATATATGCTTCTTTCTTTGCACCTTCTGTTCTTTACCAGTGGTATAGATTCTGAGTATGCATGAGAACGAGCTAAATATGGTTCCTTGATATTATGGAAGCTGTTATTGATACCTGGGGAGGCGGGTGTCAAAGTTTAAATAGTGCTTTTCCTATTCATACCATATTTATTCCTATTGTGGGAGAGATTTTTAAATGTTTATAGGGAGGAGGCTAAGAGATGAAGTTCTGGGCATTTGACTGTCATGATTTTACTGCTGACTGGTGTTTGCATGTAATGGAATGGACAAACCAGTAGACATTACCTAGGTAGCTCCCAGAGGAAGAGCTAGTCCTTGTTTACCTGAACAAATCCTTCATAAAATGCAGAGATGGTTGAAAGCATAAGCATATTAGCACATTTTTGATCCAGGTCTTTAATCTTTCAAACACAGTCTTTCCTATCTGAGGTCTGCTGTTACAGTTAGTCTCCCTGACTCTGTGTCGTTGGGTCATTTAAGCAGTACCTATACGCTGGCTTCCACTGCCTTAAAGAAAAACTCTGCTTTTGGGCTGTGAAAATGGTGGGTTTCAGCCCATCTGAAGTTTCCTGTTTGCAGAAGGCACTAGGTCAGAGTAGGAATCCATCTATACCATCCTCTCAGTGCCACTCATTAGGAGTTTGAAGCCAGTATGTATGAGCTTAGGTTCTTCTTCAGAGGTGCCACCACTATTTTGATTCTTGCATGCCCTTACCACATGTCCCCTAATGTAATTTTCTTACACTGAAATGTGAATGTTTTTTAGTTACATGCAAATCTATTTGCAAAAATATGGCAGTAGCAATCACTATGGTGAGAGCAAGAATTCCTCTATCCCAGAAGTGTCTTTTTATGAAAGTAGATGCTTTGAAGCAAGTTTAAGAAACTATGATAGCATAGGTCTTGTCCCAGTATCTTGGTGGTTTCTGGTAATTACTGTTTTAAGGACTTTCTGATCTGATGTTGCATCCAGATTGTGTTCAACAGTCTTGATGAACATATTTTTTCTGGATATATCCAGTCTTTGTTTTTCTCAATCCACTTGTATTTTTTAAATCCACTGTATCCTGTGATAAGTCCCATTGTTTAATCATTGAAATGTGGAAAGTACTTTATTTCAGTTGTTTCTACATCTGTTACTTGAGAATTTCATTCAGTGACTCCTATTTTTTGTATTTCCCACAAATAAAGAAAAAGATATTTCCTGTTCACCTGCTCTGTCTGAACTGGGGTTTTATCTCAAGCATATATATTGTCAGAGATATATTTTCTAAGCTGAAGAATTGTATTCCATGTCTAATAGTTCTTTTCCCAACTTTTGCACCTATTTGATCAGGTGCTCTGATTTGCAGTGATACACATTTTGTGGATCAGTCATAGAATGCATTCACTCTCAGGTCTTGCGCATGCACTCTTACATTCTGTTGTGCATGTGGCCATCTTTGTGAACACTTGCATGTTTGTTTTCATGTTTTCCAACACCGCCATGTTTGTAGCCCTTCCTATGCAAATACTTCTAGGAGAATGCCACGTGGAATGTCAGAATACTGTTTCTGCTGGGAGTTGAAAGGAGATAGTATGGTTTATTCGCTATTGCTTCCATAGATGTAGGGGTAAACAACTTTCTCTTTGGTTTCTATCTCGTGTTCCTATTCCTTTGATCACTCAAAGTAGATGCCATTCACCCTGACTCACTGCCTCTGATAATGACAAAACCTATCCTGGAATTACATAGCAGAGGAAGGAAAGGGGATGGGAAAAGAGGAGCTAGCACAGCTGTTGTGTGTAATTGGATTGGAAGTGGGCCTGTGGCTACAATAACAAAACTGCACTCCCTGCTGGGCTCACTGCTGGGGCCTGAGAGCAGCCCCTTGGCTGTCATGCATGTCATGGTTGAATCAAACAGAACTGACCTCCCCAGTCTGCGCTACTGCTTTGCTGGGTTAGAAAGAAAAGGACCCATGTACATCAGCAGCCAAGAAATCAGGTGACCTTCTTGGCAAACCTGGCCTCTCTAGCAGGTAAAAGGTCTGAACTAGTTTGCAGAATGATTTTGCTTCTTTATCCATTCTTCACATCTCTCAAGACAAGGGTTTTGTTTCTTCTTCTGAGTCCCATCATTTTGCCTTGCTGGAGTGTCCTCTTTTCTGGCAGCTGGGGATTCTTAGGGAATTTTCCTTGGATTTCTGGTTTTAGAGAATCTCAAGATACCTATTTTATGAAGACCACATGGGAGACAAAGAGCTTCTCAAATCTCTTCCCTAATAGAAAAGGGAACTGCCGATAGAGCTGAGGTATGAGGCCCAGAGCAGAGAAAAGCTGATTTCTTCAGGAACTGCTAGTTTTATGATATTCAGAAAGGAGGTGAAAACTGCAGACTCCAGCACTCCTCTGAGTACTCTTCTCTGTAGCGGATGTCATTTTATTTCTGGAAGAGTCCCTGGTTTGCATGGTTTCCTTCTTCAGCTTTGCCATAAAGGGTTCTGGGCATATCCTGGACTAGAGGGTCTGATGTCCTATCTCAGACAGACATTGCAGCTGGCCCTGTTCTTGTCTGAATGGGTCATGCAGCCTGATACCCTGAAAAAAGAACCTCTCTGGGCAAACTTGCCCCAGGGGAGATCTGAGTTGCTGCTGCTGCCTGGCAGTCTCTTTTCCCATTCATTAAGAGCTTTTGGGCTAATCATTTGGTAGAATCGTTAAAAGGGAAATACTGAGGCTGCCTGCCATAACAGCAATTCAGCAGTGCCTGCACACCCACGCACACGTGCGCACCCTCAGATCATGGGCCCAGTAGCACAGAACAAGCTATAATTAACTAGATGAGTGAGTCCATCTTCCTTTGTTGCTGCAATCACTTGTCACTCTCAGCTGTGTTTTGTACTATCCCCACCTTCTTATATTTTGTGGCTTTATTTTCCATTTTAAGTGCTAAGTACTAGAGGGATGGGAGGGAGCAGGATTCAAACTGTTTCCAAGGTTTCCCCATGTTTTCTTCTCCGCACTGAAAATTCCCCCTAGCAAACTCCTAAAGATGAGGACTGCTGTTTAACTACATTGCTCTTTCATGTCATTGTACTCTGAAGCTACTTTTTAAAATGTCCTTCCGGCTTCATAGGAATCCAGTGTTAGCCCTTGGTACTTTGTACAATTAGAGCCACTTAATTTTACTATTTTGATGTATAAAGCAGATGGCTTGCAATTTTTTTAAAAAAAGTAGTTTGAAATGCTTCTTTGAGATCAAGGGAGCTTAATTTTAAACTTTAAGAAAATGATACTGTTTGGGTAGTAGGTTAAAGAAATATTAAAAAAAAAAAAAAAAAAAACAACCCAGACCTAAATAGGAAAAGTCAGTTGTGGCAGGCATAAATCATGGCCAGAAAGCAGAGTTTGGGTCTGTCTGCCCTTGGCAATGGATATATTATTTTAATAACAAACTGATGTTCTGAAGAAACATGCTGCTTTCTCTTCACATTACTGCTGAATGTTCAAAGAAGCTGGGTCTCCAGAGGCTGACTACAAGCAGATGTTTATCTAAAAAACCTGTCAAGAGTTTTCTTCTGAAGCCACGCACTTGTTCTTATTGTCACTCGTGTTTGAAGTTCAGGAATAGAAAGTCACCAGATTCTTGACTTTAGCATAAAATTTCTTTACAGGCAGATAAGCCATTTATTCTGAGGTTTTCCTAAACCTTTTCCAGACCACTTAATAAACCCCATTTTTGTTGGGCAGCAATTCTTTCCAGCCAGTAAATTATTATAAGGATGACTAGATTGGTTTGGAAAAAGCATGAAACCTCTTGGCTACTAGAGCTCATGCAGATTTTTATCAACCTTTTCCAAGTTCTACACTGGCTGGATTTCCTTATCGGTGAGCTTATAATCAAAGTTTCTTGTTGAAAAAAAATCCAGGATTAAAAGGAAAACATGTTTCACCTGGGTTTAGGTGGAAAATCAGATTTTCTCATAGGATTCTTCTGAAATGGGATGGCTATTGTCACAAACAACAGTGGAATATGTGAATAATGTGCTTTTGGGCCTAATGTGTTCATTTGTATCCTGAACCTGCTAAAAATTTTGCTTGTCTTTATGACTGCTGCTCAAATAGCATGATGATAGGTGTCCCCATGGATCTGGAAAAGTCTGGTCTACCTTGCAGGTCTGAACAATTCATAAAGCTCTTGCATTGATTTGTTTGATGCCATATTAGTTCCTTACAGTCCAACAGCAAGTGTTACCCCATTCCACCTCGAGGATTTTGACTTTTATGATTTGAAAATTATTTTAGTATTTTGAAATGTATGTCTTGAAACTGATGTAAAGGTGAGACAACTACATCAGTTCACATTTTCCATGTTGATTTTACTCTGGCTGATTTGAGGGCTTTGTTACACATGTTGCAAATGTCACCAATTTTATATCTCAATGGTTGAAGGTTTTGGTTGTTAATGGCATTTTCTTGGTGATAAATACACTAATTTTCACTCCTACTTTAAAGTGAAAGGCAGGAATATTTTCAGATGAGAAAAGCTGATATTTTATTTCATTATTTATATTACTATTTTATCTAATAATGAAACTGGAATTCTGTTGGTATTCTCTTTTTTGAAATAAGGGTCTCTGTTGATGGACAACTTATGATACAATACTGGTTTTTTGTTCTGTCTCCAAGTCCACCCTCCTTTTTCTTCCTATTTAAAAAAGGAAAAAGTAGCATTGAGGGGGAGGGAATTATTTTTCATTAATTTCCCTGCTTTCATTGTCAAGTTGGGACTAAAAGATCAAGAGGTACATACAATACCAGTACCATGGCTGCTGTGTGTATTGGTGTTTCTGCCCGGTTACGAACTTTAACCCATTACACTGTGATATTTCAGATCTGTGAAGAAGCAGGAAGTGCTAGAGTATTTGTTAGGGATACTTTCTTTGGCAGACATTTGAACCAAGGCCAAATCAGGAGCTACAACGTAGCATTTATTTGGGGGTGTGCTCACTCTTCAGCTGAGGGCAAAGGGCTTGTGGGGATGCATCGGACTGATGTGCCTGACAGATAGGGCACATGGCATTGGCCTTCTGGGGATAAGGACAAAAAGGGTTGTTGACATTCCTGACCTTTTGAGATTTTCAAAGCTCCTCTGTGGCTGGTGGAGAGAAAATAGATCTTCTTACGGTGTGATTTAGGGTGTTTAATGTAGACTCTTGCTTTGAACCTTCTCTGGAGGCTTCTCTTTGTTCGTGTCCAAGTGGACAAAACTCCTGCCACATCCCCAGTAGCTGCACCTGTTGATGCTGGGCCTCTTAGGTATGACTTTCCTTTCCCGCAGTGTACAGGGCCTCAGGATCCCATCTCTGCTTTTGGAACTGATATCCCCTCCCTGTTCAGCCAGCTTCGGCTACATGTCATAATGACACCTTCTAGCCTTTACACTTCTTGTGGCATTGGTACAGGAATTCTGTGCATTGTAGGTCCTAACAATTATACTTTTGTTTTCCTGCCTTTTACGGTGACTTTCAAGAGTCCGTTTGATCAGACCTAAGATTTGCCTGTCAAGAATGATGGGGCCAGTAGCCACAGAGACAATAATTCAACCCACTCTCCTAGCAGAGCAAATGATTCACTGAATTATATCTTGTAATTTAAACCAATCAAATCTGGTAGGTTTATTTATAGCTAAAAGACCTAAAAAATCTAAACCTATGCTATGTTTCTGATTATTTTTCTAAATCCACAATAATCTTCAAGAACATTAAAGTATTTGCATTCCTTAGACTGTACAATTATTAATCCCCTTATCTGGCTTGAAGTTCTATGTGGGTGAACATATTCTTAGGATGATCTGGATTTTAGATTTCTTCAGCCAACGCAAAGGAAAACCATAAAAGAGAAAGGAATAAACAAATTCAAACTCAGTGTGCTGCTTGTTGAAAATTCAAATTCTAATAAATTCATTTGACCTCTCAACCTCCATGAAATTAAAAAGTCACAGCCCTGTTTGATTAAAAAATGGACTTAAAATATATGGGGTGTGTGGTGTGTATGTGCACGTATCAACGCCCCTGCCATATTAAGTGCTATAAGAGGTAGGAGATGTGAGAAGGAATCAAGCTAAGGGAAGCTGGTCAGGGAACAAATATGAAAGGGGTCCCTCCTGGCTTGAGTGTCTAGGACTTGATTTTTGTTATGTTAGTTCTGTGATGTCTTGTGTCACAAAATTGATTAATGGGTCACTTCATGCTTAATGGCTTGGGCATGGATATATATATATATGTAAATATCTAAAAAATATTTATATGAATACCATACAGTAAACCTATTTGAAAATTGGGCTTAGACATAGAATTTGATTGAAACAAACAAGGTTTGTGCCAGAAAGAATTATCAGAGAGTGGAGCAGCCCAAGTAAACACTACAACCTCATCTGCAGAACTGACAATGACTGTCTCTGCGGAGGGAACCTGTGCTGCTTTCTGGCTTTACCTGCAACTATGAAACTAAAGAGTAGCTTGAGGTATAGGGCCATAAAGTAACACACTGTCTTAGGAAACTGAATCTGCAGTTCCTCCCCGAAAGGGTGTGGAGGTGTATTTAAATAGGTTACAGGTACTTTTTTAGTCCTTACTATAGCTGATGTACTGGTGTCTACTTAGTGTAAGCAGTGTTGATAGACTCCTGAAAATACACAATGAAGTCACATGTTCAATAATGATAGCTTTGTGAATGCATTTAGACCAGAGGATTCATCTGGAGCAGGTGTGGGGTGTTCATGGCCTCCCTTTTACTGACCACTGCAGTCTTGAATTTGAAGTCTTTAGGGGAGGAGAAGTTATTTCTTTATCTCTCCAGAGGAACAACAGCTCACTGCAGACTGTCACTGCAGACCTTGGCTTTCATAGCTCATTTAGCTATAGTGGCGTGCAGTGCCTCTGGAGTCGCCCTGCACAAGGAATGTGCTGAACCTCAGACACAATTCTGCAATGAGCAGCAGGTCTTTTCTACCAGTGACAGATTGTTTCCTGCTCAGTGTAGCACCTGCAACTGTTTGTGCCCTGTGTGCTACAACCATACTTGGTTTAGTTCAAGTATGTAAGCTCCAATCCTGACAGGTATTGGACGGTGACCAGTGTGCACGGATATTACTGCTTCTTTTTCAGTTTTGTTCTTTTTCTCTTACTTCCTCTCTCATTTCTCTCTCTCTCTCAGGCCTCTCTCACCTGATGATGAGTGAACAAGGTAAGTCCTTCCACTTTTTCTTTGTTTCTGTCACTGATCATGAAAGAACATTGTCCCTGCTGCTTTTTTTGAGTTGGGCTTTGCATAACAAAAGCGACTAAGCTTTACAGAATGCCAGTCAAGCCATTTGCATTTTTTCCTCTGTGTCCGGTGAGCCAAGGTTTCTTGTCAACCTGGGACTCAGATGCCCAGGAGGAAGCATGACATGATTCCATGGATAGTAAAAAGGTATGCATCCGTCTTCCATGCAGCCCACCAACTACTTTATCTTGCCATTTCTTTCTTCTGGTGCCAGCTGTAATGACTCCCACTTCTGCCTACTAAATGTAGACCTCAATGTTGATGGTTATTTTAGGAGTACAATTATTACATAAAGTATGTTAATAGCCCTTGTGGCATGATCCCAACTTATGAATCCTGAGGAAATTTGCATATAATGGCCTGTCCTGAATAATATAAATAATATACTATAATATAATACAATATAATATAAAGTCCTGCATCTGCAATTTAAAATACTCAAATATATACAGAACAAAATGGTTGAGAATAACAACAGGGCTAACCCAATACTGGGCTGCAAATGGGATCTAGGCCCAGATCAGAGATCACATTTTACTACTTCAGCCTGCACTGAGTTACAGATCTATTGGCTGTGACAGGATGGGATAATTAGTCCCATTTTGCACTGCAAGGGTGGGGAGTAAGAAGCTGGTGAGAACAGATACAGCAAGGAGAATTGTGGTTCTGTTTTCCTCTGACAGTGCCAGTGTCTTACTGACATGGGTGCACAGGAGTTAGCAGCACTCTTGATACCTTCTAGTCTTGTGAATGCAGGACTGAAATGACTTAAGACCTACTGCAAGGTGTGTGTAAATGGTACAGTAGGAAGACCATACTAAGTGTTTGGCCTGTCGTAAGAAAATGTAAGTTTTGACTCCAAAGTCTGATGAGACTTTCATAGACTAGATGTACGTAAAAGCTTTTTTTACCATTAAGTAAGCATGTGTCTGAGGATAGACAGTCCAAAGAGTTAGTAAGATAGCACACAGTGACTCTGAAGGCTAAAGATTAGTTAGGTGCTTGAGTAAAACAGACATAATTTCTATGTATCTCAGTGAAATATCAAAAGACTTAAGACATAATCAGTTTTTATTCTATTTTTTGAGATGGATGTCTGCTCTGAGGTCATGAAAGGTTAGGTAACAATCAGAAGTGAAGTAGGGGCTTTCTTATCGGTTTCTATACTGCTCAACATCCTGGTGTGGCAGGAAAGGTTGGAAAATTGGGCTCTTTATAGATGTGTGTTAAGACCATGGTGTTTGGTATGTGGAGCATCTGACTAAACTCGGGGAAGTGTTGAGCTCCTTCCCTGTCCCCACTTGCTGTTCAACTGGACTCATGGCTCAGAGGTCATGCTTATTGAAGGATCATCCAGCAGACAGGTCCCTTCAGCATGTTCTAGTTGCTCAGGATGCAGTTGAGTATGGCAACCTGTTTTGACAGAGGAAGGCATTTGGAAGTGATCAGAACAGTTGATGGCCACTTTCATTGTCAATAACACTGAACATTTCTTTGTAGTAGTCTGTGATTTAGCACTGGATTATGTAAACAGTTGCACTTGGACATTTAAATTACAAGTTGCAACCCAGCTGGCTCATGAAGACTTGCATGACCTATTCAGGCCAGTCATCTGCACTTCCTATACTCCTTCATCTGGCAAAAAATGTGAAAACTATTGGCTTCTGGTAACTTTAGCCACCCTTGTTTATCTATAACACATCAGGGAACAGTGGCTTCTATCTTGCCAACAAACTCACGGATATTGCCTTTTGATAAATATTTACTCTCTATAAAAATACGATGATATAAAATATGTAAATGTATATGTGTGAGTAAATATGCAATGTCAACATTATATACAAATACATTAGCTCTGGTAGGTGAGATGTGTTTAGCAAATATATTACCATGAGATTTATTTTTTTCCTGTCCTATTCTGTTGTTTCCCTTGCTGTTTTGAATTTGACATGGATTGAGGCATATCACTGGCGTGGTATTGCATGAGCAGTTTGCATTTCTCAGTAGAAAATCAAATTAAAGCTTAACCAGGCAGCTGCTGATTGTACTGTCAGTGGGTTAAGCTTTGCTTTGTGCTTTAGTTGTGGTGTGTCTCTTGTTTTTCCCTTGTCATTGTGTTTTGTTGGGTTTGACTGATAGATAAATATGCTCATTTCCTTGTTTTTCTAAGTATGGCCAGTGACGTATTTTTCTGTTTTTTAATGTTTCCTCCTTCTCTTCTCTTTTGCCTCCTCCGTGGTGGATACCTCTCTTGTTCCTCCTCTTAACTGGACACACACCTTCCTGTCTGTAGGTAGAAGTAAAGGTAGAGATCACATTCTTTCTAAGACTTCATTGTTTGTAAAATGTTTGTTGATGGACAAAGTGTATTTTTATGAATGCATTTCATTAGAACTTAATGCTTTTATTTTTGAAAGTCCCTTAACAATCTTTTGTATTGAATTATGCAGGAAATATTTATTAAGATTAATGCTTTGAGACCTTCCTAAGAGATGTTATTTTCTCCCTATTCACACTATATATGGGCTGTGCAGTGTCAGGCCATCTGTAGTTGGTGATGCTGGCGTGCAAAGGGTTTGTCAGTTTAGTCAAAGATAGAGCCATAGGCCAGTGAGCTCATCCTGCTGACACACTAAGGTGATGCCCCTGCTGGTAATTTTGCTACTGATGTTGGTGGCAGCAGAACCTGAGCTTGTCCAGTATCCTTCAACAATGGAGGTTTTTTGAGCTGTTGTTTCTTTCCTCAGCTCTGCTTCCCACCACTTCTGTTAGTGCTAAGGTGTTTTTCAAAGAGAAACTGAGTTGCAAAAAAGCTGCAGAGGAAGCAGAAGTAATCAGCACTGCTAAACAGAGAGGTCCATTTCCTTTGCAACACAGCACAGGGCATGCTAGAATGCTCTGGGGCTCCAACTTGCTCTTCAGTAGTTCACACCTGTCTTAGGTGTGCTGAGGGCAGTCATGCATCCCTTATCAAAACTGCCAAAAAGGTAAAATGTTGCAAACTTGCTATGGGTCTTAAGTTGAATGGAAGGAAAAGTGAAGATTGATTGATAAATTATAAACATGACTTGAGAATCCCCTTTTTTTTGATCCTATTTTGTGGGAGGACAGAGATAGTGCTGGAGGCAATCTTGCCCTTGATATATTGCTGCTGTGTTAATTACCAAATAGTGGGAACAGCCTTGCCCTCACAGCTGTGAGTGTGATCGAGTGAGATGGCTGGTAGACAGTCAGTTGAAGTCTGCTGGCCGTGCTCTGAGGAGGAAGGGACAGGAGGTTGTGTGAGGGACAGACAGGGTCAGGTGGCCGTGCTAGGGACAGGATGGAGTGAGCTGGAACTGCAGAAGGAAGAGAGAAGAAGGAGAGAAAGAGCCTGAGCTGCATGGAGCTGCCCATGGGAGGCTACATAGAAAAGGTATGAGAGACTTCTAGATAATAAGGTGCTGATGCTCGAAGCCTTCTTTGGTGTCAGTTGTACCTCTGCCATCACTATTTTGCAAGGAGGAAGATTAAAAGGTTTTGTTCTGCTGAGGCTTACTCCGTTCCACTGCTTAAAAATCTGATCTATTTATCAGCATGATTTGAACATGTTGGAGGATGTTGCTTCTGTCCATGCCAGTAAGACACTGGGGAATGAAATGCCTAGTTGTGCCACTATGAATGTGGGAGGGATATGAGGGATTTGTTCATAATAACTTTCCTTTGAGGCACAAGCAGTCTCTGCTCAATGGTTACCACCCCTGTAATATCTGAATTCTGGGGAGCACAATGACATATTAAACACCTTAATTTGTATGATTCCTTTTTCTGATGTCCGTCTTTCTTCTAACATTTTTGCATTGTTGAATTCTCTGTGATGGAGTACATTATTGTTATGGGTTAACACAGTTTGGTTTTTAGTTAAAGAGAAATGTGGAATACTGCCCTGTCAGGACCTTGGAGTTGTTTTAGAGGGGGGCAGGGACCTATCAGAAACTGGTTCTTGGCTATTGGCATGTGGTTTGACCACTGAGAAACTGATGCGACTTTTGGTAATACACATATAAAGCCGAGACTGTGTTCGAGCTCGCACTCTCCTTCCGGTGAGCCACCAGGTAACATGGTGGGCAGCAGCAGGGCCCAGCTTAGGCTGCCCCTGGGCAGCTTGGCTGGGCCAGCTGGGCTCTGCTGCTGCTGCAGCCCTGGCGGAGTTGAGCCAGGCCCCCCGAGCATGGCGGCTGCTGGTGGGGAAAGGGGAAGCCACGGCTATTAACAGCCAGCTGACCCTAAGGCCTGGCCCACACTGCCAGCTGGGCCGAGGGAGACGTCCCCCATTGGAATCAGTGCCAAGCCCAGGCTGGGCTGGGTCCACCCCATAAGACCAAGGGGTGGGGGGAAAAAAAGCCCAGCCACGCAGGAGATCCTGATGGCCATTTCTGGGCCTTCCCCCCTGGCATGGATTCGAGATGTTTGTGGCTGCCACCTGGCAGAGATCACTGACCACTACAGAACTGGGCAAGTTTTAACTCTTGTCTGCAAGCAGATGGAACTTCCAAAGCACTTGCCCTTTCCCGTAGTGAGAACAAAGTAATTGAACTATAGAAAGACACAGCATGAAATTGAAGTCAGTGAAGGAAGAGTGAAAAGACTATTGGGAAAAAGAAGGAGTGGCCTAATTTGGCTTAATGTCTCTGAGAAACTGTGGAGAATGGACTATTTCTTCCTGTAACATGTGAATGCTGTTGGGGGGAATGTAAGGTTCTAGTTGAAAGTGCTATCAAGTTCTTTGCTTTTAAGGAAAAAGGAGATCTTTATTTTTTTTTTTTTTTTGAGATGAAGATGACTTTGGAGATGGAAGAAGAGAATCTTGGTTTTATACTAGAAGAGGTATTCTTAAACAGTACCCCTAACAAGCAGATATGGCCCATAGGCAGTGTTGGGAAAGATGCTATTGGGAGGGACTTCACAAAGGCAGGTTCCTGGGCGGCTATCTTTGTGAGAGGTGAGACCCACAAGAGAACGGTTCTATGTTGTCAGTGGGGAATCTCCATGGAAGTTTTTAAGAGAGACTCCTTTCCTAAAAGAACTGATGAAAGATTATTTTTACGTGGTGAAACTGACTGAAAATTACAGGTTTTGTCTCTTTATGTTTTATGTGGGAAAGTGAACCATTGGTGGGGGGAGGGGAGTGCTTTGAAAGCTTTCATTTTTTATTCTCATTTGTCTTTCTTTCTTTTGGTGTTTGTTAATAAGTCTATCTGGTTTTATCTTTAAGTTAGACCTGTTTTGCCTTCTTTTCTCCTAATTCTATTTTACNAAGAAGGAGTGGCCTAATTTGGCTTAATGTCTCTGAGAAACTGTGGAGAATGGACTATTTCTTCCTGTAACATGNAGTGGGAAAAATACTTAGACCACTACACTAAATTCAGCAAACAGAATTCAGCGAACGTGAAATCACTACAATTATGTAATCAATATTATTTGTTCTATTTTGAGGTTGGAAAAATATTCCAATAATTCATTTCACAGTTTTTCTATTCTCTCCAGACTTGGGTGATGGAGGGTAATACCTAAGCTATACTCAGAGCTATCTTCTCAGCAAGAGGTGAACACCAGAACATAATTATCCCATATATACACTGTAAAAAATATGAGAACTTGAAGCTCTAAGCAGACTATATGAAATGTTACTGTGCCTCAACATTGCTGCCAATAATTCAGTTAGCTGATGTATGGCTTAGTGTGGTTTAAGGGTCAGTGTAGATCAGGGCAAGTCTTGTGTGATGTTAGTTCATGTTCTTCTCTTGGGTGGCATTTATGCTTCAGGCCAGCCTGTGTAAGACTAAGCTGAAAGTCTTCTCCAAGGCAAATTTCCTCACTGAGCTGGTAGGCACGAGGATTATAACATATAGTCCACAATTAATTCATATGTACTGAAACTTAATTTGTTGTGTCATTGAGTGAAAATATAATTTCACTGCCCAGCTATGTGTAGTTTTTAGCTCTAGTTATAGCAAGTGACTTTGTCAGGGAACCATCAGTCTGTGTGAAAAAATAGGATTGCTTTTACAGGGCTCTGACTATAATTTTGAACCCACACATGGCCTTCAGCTCACAGAGAAAGTGGTACCAGATGCCTTTAGTGCTTGCATGGAAGTGTCACAGTAGGACACAAAATAGATTGATTCTATATAGTTGTCAGAAGAGAAAGAAAACTTTATTTATAATTTTAACAGTTTCTTTTGCAACATGCTGTGCTATAAAAATATATTATTGGTCCATGGGACTGACACTTCTTTCCATTGGTTAAGTAATAGGAAACAACACCTGGGGACAGTTGTTATGGGAGAGGGAACACTGTTTACTTAACCTGTTTTGAGAAACGGAGAGAGGTGTTTTGTAAAAAGGAAAGTGTTGACAGCTTTCCTTTGGGAACGGAGCTAGCAATAGTTAGCAAGCTAAAATTCAGGCTAAGAAATATCGAGTCCATATGGAAGGTTCATATTTTTTTGACATTCTTGTAGTTTTTAGTAAAAACTGGCAACAACTCTGTCTCACGTCATGTATGTAGCCAAAGAATATGATGTATTTGATTTAATTTTGGATATGATGTATTTGATTTCATAAAACTTCTTCACAGCATATAGCAGTCTGTGACCTTGCATTAATAATTTAAAGCAAGTGTTTGATTAGTTGTTTCCACTGCAGTAAATAGGCTTTCTCTTCATCTATACTTTTTAAAATGTTCAGGAAATTTTAGTTTTTTTTTTTTAATATAAAATCCTGGAAAGTTGATGAAGATGAAGCGTAGGTGTTCTGGGGTAATGGCTGGAGTAGTTGAGATACAGACAAGCACCTGGATATCACTTGCATTTTTAACCTGAACTGAGATTTCAGGTTAAATGCAGTGAGTTCTTATTTGAAGTATGGAACTAGTCATGGAGGTGAGGTAAAAATGTGATGAGCAAGGACTTTTGTTTAGTTTGGCAAGAATTGCTGAATATGACGTCTTTTCTGGAGAGGTACTGGCAATTAAGAAACAATTATATTAAGTTTACTTCCCTAAAGCTTCCCCACAAATAAATGCTATCAAAGGAAATTATAAATATCCAACTTCCATTTGCTGCTGGAGTTAATGTGCTATTACCTTCTTCCATATAATTTGTTCTCTTGAAAGTCTTTGTTAAGGAAATGTTTATTTGCCATTTTGTTACCTTCCATCATGTGGGTTTTGTTTTACCATTGCTCTTGGTTTGGATCTGACTTCTACTGAGGCTCATGTCCCCTTTGAAAATTGTCTGTATTCCTGGTGGGAATCTGCTATGTTCAGAGAATTAAGTCCTTTGTCTTCTTGAAGGCAATAGCAAAATTCACTGTGGATCCAGTGGGCCGAGAACCCAAAGAACTGAAGAAGCCGTCTCTGACGTAGAGAAGGACCAGTGGGGCTGGTTTCTGAGTGTGCATAGCACACCATGTAGCACCCATGCAGTCTGCAGACTTCTGGTTCTTCTCCAAGGCATGTGGCTCCTTCCTTCCACCAGCAATTGTGCTTGGTGTGAGCTACACAGCTGCCCACTCATTTTCAGTATGAAACAGGTTTTTCTTAATTGTCAGAGAGAAGTGGAAGAGTGGGAGCAGGGTGTTTAACCTGGAGAAAAAGAGGCTCAGGGGAGACCTATTGCTCCCTACAACTGCCTGAAAGGAGGGTATAACCAGGTTGGAGTCAGCCTCTTGGTCCCTGTAACAAGAGATAGAATGAAGGGAAGTGGTCTCAGGTTGCACCAGGGATGGATTTAGATTGGATATTAGTTAAAATTTCTTTATGGAAGGAGTTGTCAAACATGGGAACAGGCTGCCCAGGACAGTGGTTGACTTGCCAGTCTTGGAGATGTTTAAAAGATGTGTAGATGGGATGCTCATGGACACAGTGTAGTGATGGACTTGGCAGTGCTGGAGGTTGGACTTGATGACCTTAAATGGCTTTTCCAGTGTAAATGGTTCTGTGGTTGTATGTGAATAAGCCCAGCTGAATGGCCTAGAGTTTATGCAAATACTGAAGTGAAACATCAGTAACAAATCATTTGTGCTCTCTAAATGTCTAATTATGCAAGGGGAAAAACAACATTACATTTGTCTTGACAGCCTTGGCAGAGGTTTTTAAGCTCTAGTTTGCCCTGTAAAATGTCTTAATATTTTGGGTTTTAAAAGGGAATATTGTATGATTTTGGTTTCCACAACTAAAAATAATAATGAAAGGACTCTAAAATATGTATGGTAGTGGGTTTGTTTTCCTTTGGTGAGAAAAAAATCCTGCATTATTATAAGGTTGGTGACTTTCAGTTTTAACTTTACTCTTAATGACTATTTTAAAAAATCAAGAATTTTATTATATTTTGTGATTAGCAAATACAAAATATGCAAACCCACTTTGATAGAACCAAAGCCCCTTGAATGAAGATTCTTCTGGAATAAATTTTTTGTACATGAGTTTTTGCTGCTGATTTCATATTTTATTTTGGGGAAAAAAGAAATATTTTAATGTAATTTGTTGAAGTATAATTAGAGGTGATTGATAGTTGATGAATTTCACATGTAAGGTATTGGGTGGCATTTCTGCAAGGCATTAATCCTATTTCTTTATATTCCAATGGTGATGATATTTTCTAAGTTTTGGGGAATGAAGTCACTTAAATGTTCAATATCAGCTAATACAAAGGAATACATGTCTTATTCTTCTTTTTATACCTCTTTGTAATACATTTATGAACACAAATATAGTAAGAAAGTTCTGGTAAATTATTTTTGTTTGTGCGTACGAGCATGTGTGTTTACAAATATTGTGTATGCATAAGATATTTAACAATGTGTTAAGTATTTTGTAGTTTATAGGCAATTAATTTTTTTAACTTTTTTTTTCTGCCTTTTTTTAAAACTCTGTCTTTCTGATGTATGAAAGCAGCTGCTTCTTTGTTGGCTTTCATTTTTATTAAGAATGATTCCTGTGAGAGTTAAAGGCATTGTGATTGTGTTGTGTGTTAACAGGAGCTAAAATATTGTCATCTTAGGCTGTATTGTAGTCTTCTGTTTTCAATGAATCTCAGGTTTCTCTCTGCCCAGAGAGAGTATTTAATTGATATCATTGAAAGGCTTTTTTGGCCCTCCCTTCCTCTGTTTCCTTAATTTGAGGCATTCAATGGTGTGTAGAGATGCAGAGGTAGCAAAACAGGCCATGTGCTTTGTAAAAGGCAGCCTAATAGTACTTTTGATGGATGTCTGATTTTTAAAGTGCTGTATGTTTCATTAAAATTTACATGTAAAGTAAGGGCAAGCGCACTGACATGAAAGCTAATGCAAGTTGCACATCTTGACATAAAAACAATCACAAGAAACGTGAGATCCCAGATGGCAGCTTGGCCTTTGCCATCCATTTAATAAGCTACTAACTGCTAATTATTGCACTGTTTTGGGCAAGTTAATTTACTGTTGACTCTTAAAGAGACACTGTACATTTTCCTCACATTTAGATTTTTCAGTTTAGAATTGAAAGTGCTTTTTCTCTGCAGATTGAAGCCCTTCCAGTGGATGGTAACAAAGAGACAAAGAAAGCAGGAAATGGAACATAATAATCTGTGGGGTTTTTTTGATAATAGCAGAATATAGGACTGTGGGGGTTTGGGCCTTTCTAGGGCGTGTTTTCTTAGCTGAAAAGAACACCAGCATGTATATTAAATCTAGGATTTAAGTTTTGCATTTAACGGCAAATGCAGAGTTAGTATTGTCATTAAAAATAAGTATGACATCTTTCCCTTAAATAATTGAAGCTTGAGATTTTGAAAATAAGAGAAACTAGCAACAGAAAATTGAAATTACAGGTTCATTTTTTTTGCCAGAGATGATCTGAAGTCAAAATTTCAGCTCGCAAATCTGAAGGCTAAAATGTCCGCTGTATTTTTTGAGAAATTCTTCATTTTAACATTACTTACCTGGTTGTCATATTACAGGGAAGGAATGCTATCTGTAAAACATAAAATTTTTTGAAGTGATCGTTTTCTTCTTCTAGTTGAAATGGACATTCAGTAATGAGACCAGTCAGGGAGAAGTTTTGATCTAAGAACCTATTTAGGAATGAAAGAACAGCTGCAGTTTAAATGGACTCTAATTCTCACAGTTAATGCTGTTTTGTGAGTGCATGATTGTCCCATGATTGTCTGGGATAATGTTTGGGAGGCGTGTGGTAGGTAATAGCTTATTTCCTGGGCTTTATGGTAATGCAGCAAAGTGATGATAATGCCATCAGGAACTGAAATAGACCGTCACACACATCAGGCAGTCTTGCAAAAATAGGAAACCCTGTGAAAGAGGGGAGTTTCCTGTTTTAAGGCTCCTTGTGGCCTTCTGTGGACTTGAGAGATAACATTATGTTATTGAACAGTTTAGAAAATATGTGCCGTGTAAGCTGGGTTTTGTACATTAAAATAAGAGCTTACAAACAGCAGCCTTATTTGATGTGCTTTACCAGCTGGTAAATATTTTGACTAGAGATCAGGAGTAACACGCCATGCAAATGGTTGTAAAACTGTTACTGTGAAGAAGGTCCTGTGTGCCAGTTACTAATTCATATCTGCTTGTGTGTGATTTTCCCTGTAGTAGTATTGTGGGTTTTGATTCTGATTTTGGCAAAGCACATCTTCCTGTGACACCGAGAACTCTTCATTTATTTGGCTGTACTCACTTTTTCATGGAGCTAGAGCTCCTTCTCATGCTGGTTTTCATTTCCTCATTTGTTTCAAGAGCCTTGATAGTTTTGAGTGCATGTATAAAATCAGTACTTATAGGCTATGAAATAACGGAAGATAATAGAAAATACCACTGCAGAGAGCACGGAATCAGGTGTGAACACAGCCCTCACAGGTTGTGGCATATTAATTTATTTTGAAAGCCTTTTTCTTTAGAAATTTTGGTTCCTGATAACCTACTCTGCATGTTGCTGTGCTGAATCTACTGCATTCCCTAAACAGCTGGAGAAGCCTATAGAAATTGTTGGTGTTTTGCACTTGGGAATGTGTTGTGTACCTGCAGGGATAAAGTCCCCAAATTCTGTTATAGAGCGATTTTCTTCTGTAGAAGAAATAAAACATCCTGGTCTTATACTGGATGTGCTTTCTAAACTGAGAGGTTTGATGCAATGATATTAAGAGCCATATTCTTCACTGGCCTGAAAGCATTTTATTGTGGTATACCTCATACTGAAGCAGAGGAAATGCACCGATGTAAAAGAAATAGTACAGGGAAGAATCTGACTCTGAAACTGTTCCAACACTAACATGAAGGATTCTGGATCATTCTCACTAAATTACGGCCTTAGTGCTCTTGTTAAACACTGCAAAGCATTTAATAGAAATGGTTCTTTACCAGCGTTGCTTTGTAGGGAAAGGCTTTAAACAGAACTGGTACTTTTAGGATTTGTGTACACAGTTGTCACCATTAAAAAGTCAGTAGCATTTGCCAAGCAGTACCACACAGTGGTGCCTGAGAAATCACCTTCTCTCCTACAGTAGAGCAAGAAGATGGTATGTAATATTTGTAGGTAAGTGTTTACAATTTGATTCTGTCAATTGCATGCATTTAATCGAGTTTTTCTCTCAAATCACAGTTTGATTGGGGGACTGCTTATGGGTCAGATTATTTCTAAAGCAAAACATGATTCCTTTTAATTGATCAAATTCTTTTTATTGAAGACTCAAAAAAATTCAGTATTTGCTCTAAAATACTCTATCTTTGTGCTTTTTCATTGTTAGTAGCAGTAACAAAAATGTCTGATATGTTAAAATAATTGCATTTTAAAGGGAGCTGGGGTATTATTAGGTATAGTGAATTGTATTAAGCCAGCGTTATGAAGCATACACCTTTACTCCCCTAATTACTGGTATATTAATAATGGCCAGGTTGATGATGAATGTTCTGATCACCAGCTGGGATCAGATAATTACATTTGATTATGTAAAGAGTTAGTTGCTATAAGCCTTGAAATATTAAAACTTGGCTAGAATAAATATCACTGAAGAACCTTTGTCTTTTACATGTGTATTCAGCTGCCTGTTCTCTGAGCAATTCTTGGTTCACTCGATAATGCTGGGAATCTAACTGTGAACAGTTATTTTCCAAGCCTGTGAATGTTGATAAAAGGATCTTGCATAGATGTTGGCTTGTCCTGTGAGGGGAGAGCACATTGCTGCATCGCAGCACAGGGATTACGGGCTCTCGTTTAGCCCTGCATTAAAGATGTTGCAAGCTTTTATAAAACCCAGGGCAGCCCTAGCATTGCTGTGCATTTGCATTTCCCAGCTCTGACGAAGGGCCCATGCATTTCAGGCACCAGTGCATTGCAGGTCTGGCCAAGTCCTTCATCCAAATAATACATTTATCTGACCATTTTCATATTTATTTTGGATAGTCTTACTCTGCGGACAGTTGCAGAGAAGTCTGTATGGCATTTGTGCAAGCTGCATTCTACGTGTGTTTTTTACCTTTCAGTTTACCAAATTATTTTTTCCCTAGAATTTCTTCAGTTCCTGAATATCAATTGATACGTCTTTCCCCTGTTGTTAAACTGCTGAAAAGAAATGTAACTTTTGTTACTTGTCTCATGAAATACTGTTATAAAGAATGCTTTATGGCATTGATCACTGTCAATTTAAACAGAATATAATTTTTGCCACAATGTGACAGACCATTTATGCCAGATTGTGGAAAAAATCTTTGCCTAAAGTTGGAAAAATCAGAATGTTTATATTGTAAGGCTCTCTTTAGAAATTACTTGCTATACTTAAAGTACTCATTTCCAGGCTCAGCATTTCAATTTATCAGTCAATTTTATATTAAGATATGATACTAGAGACACACATTAGTAATTTTTATTTGCTACATTCTTGTACTTTATTTGTTCTCTCTGTTGGCTCCGTCTTTGAAACAGATGTATTTTAGGAGAAATCTGTGGACACTTCATTTCCTGCTATGCTGCACTGTACGTCCATAATGGAATGAAAGTATTATGTGGTGGATGCACTTATTATATTATCTGGCAGAAGTATGAGAGTTCCCTTTGATTTCCCAAATGCTGATTTTTTAAAAATAATTTTTTTTTTTTTGGTGTTGGGGAAGAGTGGAGAGAGAATCTGATTTTCTTTCATTCTTTTTGCCTTCTAAGGTACTTTTGTTTAAACCAGTGCAGTTTTCTTACTAATTTTCTCCTTCAGGTGTTAGCTATCAATCTGCTGGGTTAAACTTTATGCTATTCCATCAGGCAAGTTTGGTAAATGTTGATCAGTGCATGAAATCAGTTCTTAAATGGTTGCAAAATTGCCTTCCTTCAGACTGTTTTGATCACAAGGGCTTTCAAGTGTCAAAGTCATTTGGAGAACTAGATGGATAAAATGCATGAGCACTAAGCTTTTTCCAGGATAGAATAAATAAATGTATTTTCTACTGTGTGCTCTGTGTTTGATAGTGATTTGTTAAAAGGGAAAAAAAAGAAAGCCAATGATATTAAATATTTACAAGAGTGATTTAGTTGTGTAATCTTGTGCTATGCATCCCTGCTTAATAGTGAAATCAGCTACTGCTGAAGTAAATGCCATTAAACTGCTAGTACTGTGAAGGTCACTGCCTATACAATGTCAAAGCAATTTATAGAGAATAATGATTTTTGTCAGCTTTCCAATGTACCAACGTCCCTCCTTTTTGTCTTCCAAAAATAACTGAAAATAAATGTATTTCCGAAATAATTTTGTCTTTGACTCTTCTCCCATTTGACTGATTTTGGAGCTTGAAACCTCTTTACAAGTTTTCATATTGATGAGCTCAGTGGATAAACACTGATTCCCTTCTTTCTGGCCTTGAGCTTGTTACAGCTCTGTTTGCTGGGATTTCCACTTGGCCATATCTCAGCAGTTCATTTTAAGAGATACTGAATTATGACCTCCACTCTTACGAGTGATTGCTTTTCTTCCCTTGTGCTATTTCCACCCATATCTATCTGTGAATCTCATGAAAAAGAATCTCTTTTTTTTGTCTGCTAATTGTTTGCCATCAGCAGAGCACATGTAGCATGTTGACAACTCACCAACCTCCAACTGGTAAGTGTCTTAAAAATACTTGGAGTACATCTCTGCACAGCATCATGCTCAGAGAGGAGGCCTCAGAAGTGAGAGGTGTGTTCTTGGCTCTGCAGCTTACTTTCCCTGCAAGTTGTTGGGGCTTTTGTGCCTCTGCGGCAGTGGAGTGGGGACAAAAGCCCTTCACCACTGCACAAGGAGCTGCTGCATTGACACTTAGAGCGTGTCCTGAAAACAATACACAGCAAGTACAAAGCATTATCATTCAGCTTCACATCCGTCCAGCAAGAAGGTTAATTATTTGTTTTCCTTGTTTTACAGTTGAATGAGCAGAAGCACAGAGAGACGGAGAGAGTTGGAGGAGAACAGGCAATAAATGCCAGAGTTCTCTTGTCCATTCCTGTTTCTCTAAGCACCAGTGTAATCTATTTTATAAACAACCAAATAACTTGCCTCCTATACCAAGGACTCTTCCAATTAGATTCCACTTGCTAAAGCAATACGCTAAAAAGATTAAAACTGTATTTATCTATTGATAAACATGTACATGACCACAGAAATAGCAATCATATTGTACAATGGGAAACAACACGTATTCTCGGTAAAAAAATTCTACAGAAGGAAATAACCTATCATTGTGCAAAGGTGCCCTGAGTGTGCTGTGTAAGGATTTTGTGGGGAAAGTACAGAGGAGCACACAGAGACAATGGGGGTTTCTCTTCAAAGGCATGAAATTTAAGGGCAAGTGGAAAAGAACTAAGGCACTTAAGTAGTTCAAGAAGTGGAAATGTTTTTTCAGTGAAGACGAAGTGCATCAGCAGTGGAAAGAGGGAAGGGAAGCAGAAGGAAGAGTAGTAGAAACATACCTAATCTTATCTGGGAGGAGTGTCCCAGCTAAAACGGTGGAAGACGAATCTGCTGTGAACACTGGTTTTCTGGGTGGAATAAGATGGGAAAATATCCCAACAGATTTTTGCTGAGTATTAGGCAAATAGTTATTACTATTGGTAGCTTATTTTGGTATTTGATTTTTGTGATGTCTCAATCCACAATGCAGTAGGAGAAGACTAAAGCCTTATTTACTGACATAGCTTTTTATGGCCTTCTCCTCCAGGCCCATTAGCAGACCTTTCATCTGTTGTGAAAGGGGCTAGTTCAGCAGGGTGTCTGGAATGGATATGTGTGTGCATGGTTAAATCAGGCCTTGTGATTTCCTTCAGGCTGTTTTATCTGGTTCTTTGTCTCTTTTTATGCAAGTCTATGATTAGCATTGAGTTCTTCCCAGAGTTCTGGCCATTATCTCACAGGTGGAAGGATTAAGAAACAGCAGTGGGAATTACACTGGGATTAAATAAGACTGCCTTTGGAGTGTGTTTGTGGATGTGGTTTCTTTTTTTTTTTTTTTTTTCCCTAAGCAAAGAGAAAGAAGAGGAGCCAGCTTAGCCTTCAGGTCTCTTTAGGGAGGAAAGTAATACCTTTGAATATGGAAAAGTAGCATCTCAGCTTGGGAGGAGGTCATGCTGAGAAAGAAAAGGTAGTGTTAAGGCACAAGATTTACAGTCTTCAGTTCTTGGTTGCTCTGATTTTGCTTCAGGCTGTTCTGTTTGCCCACAGTGAACCTCAGCTTGTCCATGTGTGAAATGGAAGTGGTGATAAGTTTCTTGTCTTATGTTGCATGAAACTAAATTAATTACTCTGTAAGTGTACTAGGTTTTTGGGTAATAAGTACAAAAGAAAAGGATAGAGTATTCTTATGCCCCACACTGTGGTCACAAATTATTTCAGATGTTTTTCATTATTTCTATCCCTCTATTACTTCTCTCTCTGTGTAATGGGCAGACACAATGCTGGTAGAAAAGGGGGACCCGGCCCCCTCTTGGGATGAAAAGATAAACTGCCCCATGGGATTGGCATGCCCAGACCCTGTAGGGGCAACAGAGTTTGCAAGGCTGGGTCATTCTGTACCTCACCTGCAAACTGGCCTGGAGACTGGCTTGTGCTTCTGCAGGGCTTGGCGAAAGTCATCCCTGATGGGAGCCTGGACTTTGGGCAGTAGCCCTAGGGAAAGAGTTGAGTTCGCCTTTAGCTCTGTTATTCGCATCTTCTGACTGGTACTGCATGGGTTACAGTGCAGCACTGCTTGAAGATTCTGAGAGAAATTGTGCTATGGCGTTGAGAAAGCAAATTTTGCTGGAAAACAGGAGATCTTCGACCAGATCAGGTTGCTGAGAACCTCATTCAACCTAACCTTGAATGTTTCAAAGGGTGGGGCATCCACCACCTTTCTGGCAACTTGTTTCAGTGTTTCATCGCCCTCACTGTGAAAAATTCCTTCCTTGTATCTAAACTAAATCTACCCTCCTTTAACTTAAAACCATTGCTCCCTGTCCTGTCAATACAGGCCCTACTAATTTCTCTCCCTGAGACTAATTAGTTGCAGCTTGTACTATTCAAAGGAACATACCTTCCAGGAAAGAAAGGAACAGTGTTCTCTTTCCAACTGGAAAGATGTTCTCTATTTCTACACAGGGTGGTTGAAGTCAGAGACAGGCAAGTTAATATTGGTGGTGCTGGCTCCCCGCCTTGGGGCTGTATCTTGCCTCTGAACCTGCTGCTTGCTCTCCTGTGCAGATTCCAGCTTTTGGAAGTCACTGCTGGCTGCTCCCCAAGCAGCAGCTGTGACTGACAGACACCTAACGTATTTCATCTTAGTGTGAGAGGTGACCTAGGCAGAGACTTTTTTTGTCCTACCCTTGCGACTGCTCTCACTTTGCGTTTTACCACTGTGTGTGCTGCCCCCATTCACTCATATATTTCAACTCTGTTCTTAGGGACTACAACAGTGGCTGTGACTGTATGGTCTTTACCCTTATATGTTACATGTACCAAGAAAGAGCCAGTTAACATTTGTTGTCATGGCTTTAGTGATAAGGATCAGACATATCCTGACTTTACTCATTTTATTTTGGTTCTGAGAATAATGCAATTCTGCCCTTCTGTTAGTTGAGAGTCAGGTATCATGTCAGTAAGACGGGGTATAAGTGGAAATGGATAGATGGTGCCCTGTTAAGCCCACACAAAGAATTTGGGTGGAGTTATTGCATGGGCATTGCTGCATACTTTTTTGAGAGCTCTGGAATTTTTTTGTTAATCCTTCACATAATTCATTTAGAATACTCTTTCTCACCTATAATGCTTTTATTGCCTTAGATTGGAATGTCTTTGGCTCATGGGTCACCTTGGGGACAGGAACAGTGAGTTCCCAGAGCTTTGACCATGTAGAATATAAAGTTCCAGAAATTAAAAATAAAAGTTTTCCATGATAATTCCACTATTCTTATGCAGTAGTTCCATAATGATGATTGCCTAAGCCTCTATTATCTTTCTATCTGGTGATCATTATTTCCCTTGTATATTTTATTCTGATTTTATTCTTAGTGTGTCAGTTTACTTTACCTTGTTTGTACTGATGGATAGCTATGATTAAAAAATCAATTTTGTTCCAAGTATATTTTTATCAGAATAACTGTCGGTATCCTTCCATCTATGCTGAACACGTTTTAAAGTGTCTCCATGTGTTACTCTACCTGCGTGACTAGATTTGGAGCTGAAATACAGCTTTTTTGGTTTTTTTGCCACAACTCTACCACTCAAACCCCAATTCTGCCTTGCTTTGACTTGCCGTGCAGTGCTGGGTCCCTCTGGTGCCCTGGTCTACGGCACTGATGCCATCCCACTGCTCAGACTCAGAGTTAGGCTAGTGCAGATCACTCTGGACCTTCAGCAAGTAGAGGGACAGTTAGCAGCACTCTGGACTTCAGCAAGTTATGGAACAGCAGAGCTAGAAACATGATACCCTGGTAGAGCTGTGAACAGGAGGTACTGTGTAGTCACTCAGAGCACTTAGTGTTGTCCATGTGACAGAAAACAGTGAAGGACAGAGGATACCTGGTTTTTCCACAGAGATAGGGTGAACTACTAAGGTTGGGAATAGAGGCCAGGGACTCAGATTCCTATTGACACAGAACTACTGAGCTGAGCAAGCTTTCAGCTGAACACACTAAGTAGAGCAAGTCACATTAAAGCCCCATTTAGAAGTTGGCCTAAGCAATAGTATTATTCATAGGCAATATAGAAATTGCTTCTGTTGCATTTTCCTAGTCTTTCACAGGCATATAATATTAATTAAAAAGTCCTTACTGCATTTGAGACACTGTCTTGCCAGGAAAGGGGAGATTAACTTCATTGTACATAGCGATTTCACTTGGTTAAGAGAGTGCTTTGAAGAAAGGAAGGAAACACTGAAACAACAAGAATGATTCATGAGTCTCTTATTACAAGATTATCTGTCCTTTCTTTGAGCTGCATATTTATTAGTTACAGTCTCTAGTTACAGGCCAGTGATTGCCTAGGTTCAGGTGTTCACCTGGTGATGGCTGGGATGCCACATAAACAGCTGTAAACAGAGCCAGTTATTCAATCCACTCCTGAAGAGGTTTGATTGTGGCTCCCCAGTTTTCCCAGGGTGTGATGTCCAATGCAGAGCAGGCAGGAGGCTGTTCTGCTCTCCAGCAGAGCTCTCTGCTGGTGCCACTGCTGGAAATGGTTAGAAATGTTCATATGAATTTTCAGCAGGGGCAAAACAAAAGGATCTGGGGCAGTTGGCACCCTGGGGAATGGGGCAGGGGTTGTCAGAGTCTCTAAGACATTTCTAGTACCTCTTGCTGTCATATGTTGGCATGGTGGGCTGCTTAGAGTAGGAAAGAGAAAATTCCTCTTGTTCTATCACAAGGCATTGAGGATTCATATTTCCTCCTCCCTCTTTCCCTGCCACCTTTCAGGCATTACTTCAAAGAAAAAGATTTAAGTACACCTTTCCTACTATGATTTCTAGTGTGTGAGACCCTGAAGTCCACAAAATACCTTTGTGCTGTATAGGATGATAATAAAATACATAAAAATTAGCCAAACCCACAGACAGCGGGATCATCAGTCTTTTGTTCTGTAAGGCTGTTAAACCTTTCTGGATTTTTCTAAAAGTTGTGGTACATTGTGTGTAGGTCTTAACTGTACTACAATGGCATAGTGATCATAATATAATCTCTAGTTGTTGTTTGCTTATGTTTCTTTTGGTCCTTTATATTACACTCTTAGGAGAATCAAAAACTATGGTAGCTTTTCAACAGTTAGATTCTGTGCATGGCTTAAGTCCTTCCCCAAACAATTCCAAACTGTTTCTTAAAACCATTATCAGCCTCTAATAAAATAATGGAAACAATATTAAATATCATGACTTTGTAACTATAAGGAGTAACAAAACCATGATCAATTGTCAGTGGCATTTATAAACAAAACTCATAGAGGAAATCTGATTACTTTTGGACTCAGTTACAGAATTAGTGGATGAAAAGAAGACAGTGATTGTTTAGACTCCAGTGTGTTATTTGACAAAATACCCTACTTAAAAAAACCCCACAATTAAAATTTGGCTTTAACATGAGCTTTCTAAAATTAATTAGTTTTTCAAAATGCAACAGTATTTTCATGAACTGAGAAGGCTAGACAAATTGGAAGTTATTGTCATTTCTATCTAGTGCTTTTCTTAGTGATCACAAAGAGGGGAAGAAATGACATATTAATGAAATGTGTGGATTTGAGTAGAATGGAAAGAATTGCAATCATCAGTGTGGATAGAAAATAGCATAAATGTTGTGTAAGTGCCATGACATCCTCCATAAAACAGTAGGTGGATAATTCATCTGTAAAGACACCTGATGAGCTGCACCTAGACTAAACTTTTAAGGACCTTAAATACTGTAAAGTGGAGATATGTCAAGAAATTTGTAAGTATTTTGAAAGGGCTTGATGATTAAGATCGTGCATGACTTGATTAAGAGGGAACAAAGGCCTGGTATGTATGCTAGGTCTTCATGCTGGGAAATGGCAAGATATGAAAGCTATCTCCAAACACATATGGCAGTTAAATACACAGTAGAAAAAAGAATTATCCTGAGACTGCATTGTCTCAGAGGAATTATGTAGAAAGAGTACTGTTCAATCACTCAAAGATATTCTAGGTCCAGTAGTAAGAGAGAGCATCTTAGCAATGAGCACTATAGCAACAGCTTATAGAGTATTTTAGCAAGTGAAAAGATGTAAGCCACTGACTTTCAACAATTTTGTTGACAGTAAACCATTCTGAGGAGCCAGTCTTTCTCTTCCACACCTTGTGAACATGAGATGGCAACTTAGAGGAGGCTAACTTAATTTTTTTCCCTTCTCCGAAGCTCAGATGTATCACAATATAGATATATAGATTTCCTTCATTTTCCAGAAGTTCTTCATCTGCTCCATGTTGAAATCCTGTGTGTGTTGCTCTAGGTGACATCTGTATCTCTGATGGAGCAATAAGCTGTTGTATCAGCTAGCAATTAAAAAATAGTCCACTAAATGCAAACAAAATGCTTTCATAAAGGAAACTGGATAGCTTGCCATAACTACATTAGTGCTAATGCACTACCAGGTCTTTTTTTTCTTTTTTCTGTGTGTTCTTCAGTCTCTCCATCTCTTCTAGCTTAATTACCCTCCCTTGACTAGAGACCGCTGCTGCCTTTTGGCTTCATTACCAGCTTTCATTTTCATTAAGAACTTTGTGCTAATGGACTGTTATAAAACAGAGTTGTCATGGGCAGGTGTTGCCAAACAACTCTCAGCATGATGGCATTTCTGTGCAGTGGAGCAAAAAGTCTGGACATTGGATTCATGGAGCATCCAAGGGCTTGCAATGGCAGGCGAAGAGAGCTAACTTTGGTGGATCTGTACAAAGAAGCTCTCACATTCACAATGATAAAAAAAGGAACAATGATGAAAAAAGAGCATTATGAGTAGTGACCTTGTTCTGAGACCACCAAAAGTGCCAGCATCTCTTCAGGTTGCAAATATTATAGAACTGCTTTCCAAAGAGCTCTCTAGTAATCATAAAAAACTAATCCTTATACTCTTCCAGTTTAGAAAGGAATGAATATTTGAAAACCACTTCACTGACTAAGTGAAATCATACATCAAAATAAACTTTGTGGCTCATGTCATCCAACATTAGTAATGGGAATGCATATTTCTGCTGTAGTGATATTGGTCATAGCTGCCTTCATGTGCCTTCAGTGGTTGTTACCAACATTCCTCAGGAAAAAGCAAGGACTTCCCCTATTGGCCTTCAAGAAGCTCATTGTTCCAGTCAAATAACTAGAGACATGTTCTAGAAGAACGACTGTCAGATTTTGTATCTTAAAAGGGGAATAAGAGTGAGTTAGCTCTGAGGAACTGTAATAAAGAATCCTAATTTTGTGTTGATCTGAAGTCTGTTAACTTTTGTTATTGTTTCCAGAAGACCCAAAAGATGCCTAGGTATGTACCAAAGCAAGTACTGAGCAGGGGACATGATCTTTTTTCTTGCAAATTAGCAATATGTACATGCAATATGTATTGCATATTCTTTCCTGGCCACTTTTGGATTTGATTATGCTTCCCATTTGTCCTGTTTATTCTTACCAAATGCAAGCTTCGCACCAACTAAGTATATGCCCACAGTGAGACAGCATGGTACCACTTGCCTAGAAAAGTGATTTTCTTCTATTAATTCTGTTTCGTCCATTCTGAAGGCATTGCTCCCCTGCAATAAGGTCTTTTTTTGCTGATGGACTCATCTCACAGGGTAGTCAAAGAGCTCTTGATCTGACCGGCTGCAGGATGTGCATTTTGGTTGACTGTAGGATGGTGTGCTTTCCTCTTGTTCTTGCCCTTTAGGCAGTCCTTGGGCCACTTCTGATAAAAAATGGCTTTTCACAGGCTAGTGCAGTTAGCTGCAGTTGGTTGTAGAAGACAGTAGTGTCCATAGTGACATGCAATACGCAGCCAAATGCATTTGCTCTTCCTTAAGCAGAATTTTTAATAATTGTACAGCAGATAGGATTTTTCTTACTGCTTACTATGCCACTGTCTCCTTAAAATTCATGCTGTCCTTCAGTGATGAGCTCAGACAAGACTTTTCAGACCAAAGGAAAATGTGTTTTTCCTGGGGAGCCTGGATAATATGGCTGAAGAAGAAGACACTCTTTGTGTGCAGGGGGGGCTTGAAGAAGACAAGGGTTTTAGTAGAGTGTGCTTTTGCAGCATAATGTGGCCATAGGAGAATACTGGCAGGAGTAACCAAGGAATCAGATCTTAGAGACTGTAGAAGAACAGACCTTTTTCCCAGGGATGCTGCTAGGACTGCGCATGGTATGCTGCAACCCAGATGATTATGAAACTGCATGTTCAAAGTGTGAGGCGGGAGGGAGAAAACGCCACCAGTGAGGGCAAGGCAGGTAACTTTAAACTTTTTTTTCCCTCTAGTCTGTCCTATGTCCTTGCTTTTCTTTTTATCCATTCTAAAATATATATTTGGCTTAATTTTGAATATAAAGTATTTGTGGTCCTGCACCCACATGTACAAACTTGGACTGATGTACCTTTAAGCTCTGATCACATCAGGATCCCATAACAACTTTAAGGAAACTTCTGTAGTGACTACAGGGTGTACATGCTGGCACTCAAGCACCGTTGCTGCAGGTAAGAATATTTGACTTCAGGCTTTGCTGATCTTGTATGACTCTTGCTCTTTGCAGCAGTGAATAATGCCACAAACTTTCTGGACACCCAAGTTCCCTTGTGGAGGTACAACTACTGCACTTCCCTTTGGCTTTTAATAGTGTCTGAGACAGGGTTTATTAGTAATAATATAACATGATATTGTTATTGCTGTCTTGTCATTTTCTAGGTTTAAAGGGTTGTAGCTCAAGTTTCATTTTCCATCTTTTATATGAGCAAATCTCATCGAAAATTTCAGTGTTTTGAAGTAAGGGGAAATAGCTCCTGGTTTGAAAGGATAATGTAAATAGGTATAAATCTCTCTCTCCTTTCCTCTGGTAATTCTGTCTAGGTCACACTGTAGAGCTTTTCCAGTACATGCTTAACTATGACCTTGTGTTTCTTTTGTGTCTTTTCTTGTACTTACACAGATGTTGTGTATGTCTGGAGGATTCCACTTGTAAGTGATCAAAGTTAAACCTGTGCAGAAACAGGAGCTCAAATCGCTTCAAAGTGGATTAGGCAAAATAATGAGTATACATCACTGGAGAATAATCTTATAGTGAAAAGCAGGCAGTTTGGGGCAGAACATAAGTTGTTGTAACCTGATAAGACACAGGGAAAGGTGTTAAAGAGCATTCTAATGGTGAATATAATTTATTTATACTGTTGCATTTATGTTCTGTCCTTTTTCAGTTTTTTTTTCTTCTGTCAGACTCTATAGTGCTAGGAAGAATTTTGTGCCAGGAAGTTTCTCAGTACAGATAAGTCTGTTCTCCTGATCCTGGCTCTTCTATTATGTTTGTTGGAGTAGTAGAAAAGTGAGAGGCTGGTACTCCTTATTCTCCCAATGGCACTTCCAATCTGTGAGTCAGATAACTTTTTCAGTATTGGCTGTGTTCCCACAATTACTGTGTGGGCTAGGGAATGATTACTGTCTTGCCTTCCAAGGGAAGAGGAGGAAGAGGGTCCCGTAGGGAATTAGTAGCAGAGGAGGGTATAAATCTGAGATATTCTTGACTATTTTTGGGCATTAATACCATACATACTCTAAACATGAAGTTTAAGTATTCATCAAGAATGGGGTAGAGTTTTGTCTGATAAATTTTTAAAAACCCTATGGTAGGCAGAGCCATTATCTTCCTCCAGAAGGTGATTTACTTGTTATTGCTGAGCTGTGACTCAGGCCTTTCCTTCTGAAGGGATAAATCATTCCTCACAGAGTAAATGTCACACCGAGATGTATCGGTGACTCCAGAAAAAGTTGCCCTTTAACAGCTTCCTGGTAACATTTCCCTTGCAGCGCTTGGGTAAATGCAATGACAAAATAAAGGAAGCATCTATCCCTTCCTTCTGCCCCTCTTCATCACAGTCTGTCAGTCCCACCTCAGGGCTGTTGCATCTTAAAGGGAGCGACTCAGACCACTGGCAGAGCAGATAATGCCAATCCAAAAGGTGACTGCGCAGGTATAAATCTCAGGTCTTGGGACAGGAGCCGATCGGGACCTCACCGTGTAATCACAGAGGCCACACTCTGTGGTGGGGGGGATACATCAAGAAAACCGTCCTGGAGTTCAGGGGACTAAAGCTAATCAATATCAAAGAAGACTTTTCTTGATAAATGAATGGTGTAGGAAGCAGGTAGTTCAGGGAAGGTTGGAAGATCAGAAGGTGGAAGGCCACAAGTACTGATGAATCCTATGTTTAGGTTTATGGTTGTGAGCCAATAGAGAAATTACCTTTTTTAAAAAGAAGGAATTATTATTAATCAAAAGAGGTATGGAAAGCAGGTCAAGAGAGGTGATTCCTTCCCTCTGCTCAGCTCTGATGAGACCCCACCTGGAGAACTGCATCCAGCTCTGGGGTCCCCAGCACAGAAAGGACAAGGACCTGTTACAGCAAGTCCAGAGGAGGCCACTGAAATGTATAGAGGGATGAAGTACCTTTCCTATGAAGAAAATATGAGAGAATTGGGATGGTTGAGCGTGGAGAGGAAAAGGTTTTGGGGTGACCTAATTGCAGCTCTCGAATACCTGAAGGGAGCCTACAAGAAGCATGGAGAGGGACTTTTTACAAGGGCATGTAGTGATAAGACAAGGGAGAATGGTTTCAAATGGAGAGTAGGTTTAGGTTAGATATTAGGAAAAAATTCTTCATTATGAAGGTGATGAGGCATTGGAACAGTGGTTGCCCAGGGAAATGGTGGATGCCCCATCCCTGGAAATGTTCAAGGCAGGTTGGATGGGTTGGTGGAACCTGGTCTAGTGGAGGGTGTCCCTGTCCATGGCAAGGGGATTGAACTAAATGATCTTTTAAGGTCCCTTCCAACCCAAGCCATTCTATAATTCTTTGATGTACTATCCTTATCACTGTACTAATTCCTGATTTTTTAATGGCAGCAGATTTATATAGAAGGAGCTGTCTAGGCTGGGGAGTTGAAAATGGTATCTTCACATTTTCTCATGTAGGTCATCACGATGAATATAGTTACCTTAGCTGGCTATGACTGATTGCTCTTTTCTTCTGACAGCAAAATTAAGTGGTGGATTTCAGTCCTGCTGTGAGTAGGAAGGGATAGGTGGTCTCATTAGAGATCCTTGCCTCCTTCCCTGTGGTTACTTCAAAGGGGCTCAGGCAGTGTGCCGGAGCAATGGCATGGCCGACCATTTCTCCTTAATTTCTCTCGATCTCCAAGAAAGCAAGCGTAGCAGTATTAAATACAGGCAAGATCCAACTTGAGGACACCACCTCAGTTCTTTTCTCTGAAATCTGCAAAAATAAGCAACTAAAGGCTTAATAATAAGAATGAGCATCTGTAGGTGAGTTGTTGCAGATATGTAGACAGGTACTGTGGTGACAAACATTGCTGCAGAAGTCCAGAGTTCATCTGTACAGAGGTCTTGATTTATCTTTCAAGGAGCAGACCAAAACTGGATCACATGATGCTTTAGAATAATGTAAATAAGTTAAGGCCAAATATGGCAAAGCATATTAATATGCTTAATGAGATTGATCATCAGTGGGATTTTGTAGGGCGAAGGGAGAAAGGAGTAGAATTCAGAGCTGTGAGAATATGGTGCTGAATTACTGCCCAAAGGAGAGAGACATTCTTGATTTACTGATAGGAGGAACAAGGCTTCCCATGGGTGTGAGTACTGCCACACAACTCTTGAGATAATAAAAGTATTGTAATAGAATTAATAGTAGTCATATGAGTATACTGTCTGACTGTACTTCAGTTTCCAAAAACTGAACAAATTTCTAATTGTAATATTAAACACCTTTCTTAACAGCAAATGGCATGTACAGCCAAAATTCTGCAGGCATAGCAGCTGGAACAATAACTTGGATCCAGAGATGTTTTAAAATGGAGCATGCCCCGAAGTACCCCTTTTAAGCACTATAAGACCAATCCTACAAGAAATGGAATAATGGACCTTGACATTGTCCCTACAAAATATTCTCTCCTTGGAACTAAATGTTGTCTTCTAGTTTTGTGCAGATCTAGTGATTTCAACTGGGTAATTTCTAGAATTGAATATTATACTCTGTATTTTCAGAATTTCTCAAAGTTTTGGTACTGGGGACTTTTAGAGGTCAATGAAAGAGAACAGTGAACATTTTTTCTCAGGAACCTTGAATAATAGTCCTTTAAGGTCATATTATTGCTGCAGTAAATTCCCAAGGTTCAACATTTCTCTCATCTTTAAAATGCTTCATGATGTCCCACTAAGTTAGTGAGGCCTATATCACTCTGTTTCCTATGCTGAGATAGCTTAGATCTTCCCTTTCTTCTCTTTTTCCAGAGCTAGAACTACTGGCTATAACAGTGTTTCCCTGATCAACATGAGTGGTTGGAAAAGCCTTAAGTGTTTCAATTTACTATTTCCTTACTCTACAGCTGTCATATTTTATTGCTTAAAATTTTGAAGAAAAGTAGAAGTGGTGTTAAAGAGAGGACAGAAAGTTTTGTTGCATTCATAAAATGTTGGACAGTCTCCTCTTCTTGCTCTCATTGGTAAGAATCCAGGAAAAGGCAGAACCATTTAATAAATAAGCTAGATACTAAACTTAGTTTGTAAAGAGAAATGTGAACCAGGAGCTAAGGATCTGTGAAAGCACGTTATCCATTTTCCTGCCAGTGTTTTGTACAGCTTAAAGTTAAACTAGCAGTGTCCTTATGATACATTTTCTGCTGGTGTATGCACCATGTGAAGAAAAAATTCTTCAGTGTATGTGTGTGTGTGCGCATATGCGTGGGCAGCTGGCCCATTTGTGCCTTAGGTATTCATTGGAGATTGCTGTCATTGTTCCTCATTTTATTACCTTTTGCCAAGTACTTCCACTTTTACTAAGGACAGCAGGGTTTATGGCAGTGATATTTCTCACAGTGTCAGAGATAAAATATCAAGCTAATCACAGATTTTCTGGTAATGTAAGTTGCAAAGGAGAAGCAGTCTTGTTTTGAAGAAGTCCTGTTTGGGAGTGTTAAGTCTCCTGTTGGACAAGCAGCCTGGAAAATTTTGTCCACTTCATGGTCTCTAGGAACGTGAATAATTTGTCTTAAATGATGGGGCCAGAGAGGGGAGAGATCTAATTTCAGTTACTATTTTTCCTCCTAAGCAATAACTCAGACTCTCTCATATTTAGGGTTTCATCTTAAGAGGAGCTAAGCACCCTGAACTCCACTGGTGTCAGAAAGAGTTTGAGGTGTTTGGTCTCCTATTCAATGAAATGCCTGCAAACAAATGATTTCCAAACAGACTTTTTCCCATGGAAGGGGGAGATAGGGTAAGGAAAGAAAGAAAAAACTGTTCTCGCTAGTCCACTTCCTTTCCCTTTTTGTTATTGTTTATTTTTTTTTTCCCAAGATTGAGAAAATCTCCTCCCTTTGGCCTCATGCAGAGCATGATCTCCCAAAGAGAAGTAAAGAAAGGAAAAGGATGGTAATATATTTGTTTTTTGGGGGAAAAAAGACATTGATTCTGCCCTTAAGTTAGGCATGTCTCCAGTGTTAGAGCTAGACTGCTGGACAAAATCTCTGTGGAGGAATAGAGGTCTAGGTTGGTTTCTGCTAGGACACCTGAGTGTCACAGCCAACTGTGTCTCAGCTACTCCAAGGTCTTACAACTTGATTATTCTGAAGACTTGCCTAGGATAACATATAGCTTTGGGATAACATATAAATACATAGCATACAGTATCTAGTGTGTGCTTTGTACATACGCATATTCTGGGACACTTGGAGAAGTTGCTGTCAGTCCTACCAGTCAGGATGAAACTAGTGTAGAACCTGAAATCTGATATTCCAGGAAAAACAGGGCCTGAACACACAAAAAATAAAGGGTAGAGTATCTTTTGGCAGCATAGAAATACAAGCTGATGGGCTGGTCACCTTCATTTAGAAGCAGTGTTGAGTTTGAGAGGGAGAAATAGGGAAAATCCATTGCAGAGGGCAGTCTGAAGAGCAGTCTGCCTCATTTTGGCAGGAGCACCGGCTCTGAGTTTTTAGAATGTTAAAACAACGATGAAATTAGGTCACAGGTTCTACTAATTCAGCCCTGATCAGCTTCCCCACTTCTAGTAACAATTAAATGCATATCTCCTCCTTTCACATACATTAAATTAATCAGCCATGAGCTAAAACTAATACAGTGCTTTGGCATAAGACCCACCACATTTTCCTTGTACCTTGGACCTCTGCTGGCTCAGTACATGTGCAGAGCACTAAGAATATCTCTAGCAAAAGCCAGTATAGTGTTTCTGAACAAATGTAATACTATAGTACTCAATCGAACCATTTCAGTGAGAGGTCACTGTAGGAGGGGAGATGTTTTGGTATAATATTCAGCTAGGGAAATTACAGTGATGTGTGTTTCTGCAGCACTTATGTATTAAGCCTGGTACTATCCATCTGCTCAGTAAGAGACAATCCTTGAGCTAAAAACTGTAAACCCACAGAGCAAATAGGCATTAGAGGAGGAGAAAGACAGGTCATCAAGAGATGCAGAAAAAGAAGAAGATACTTGTCTGTCCCAGTGTATATCCCAACCACTTGCTAACCTTGTGTCTCAGAACCACTGAAAAAACATCTGCGCAAGTCAAATAAATTTGAGTGTAAATGTGCTTCGGGACTAAGATTTTCTAGGGCACAGCTGTATGTTCTGGCAGAGGCAAACATATTGACACACACTTCCTAATCTAAGTCATCCAGATGTGAGGATTTTCTTCAGGATGGCTAATAGAACTTGACACTTGATGCTCTAAGTTTCATTTGACTTTTGTTAGTGTAGTACCACACCTGAGTTAAGGTGACTACGCTGTTTCTTGGCAGAAATAGCTCACATCTAGCCAGCTTGCAACTTAGGGTTGCCTCTTGATGACCAGGTAAATGTGCCCTCAGTTTGTGTTAGCCTTCTTCCCCTTTGTGAGGCTGCACACACCATTTGAGAGACAGCTGTGATGTCTTTGGGTGTAGATGTTAGATCAAGACTTTCAAGAGTAGTAGTATCAGATCTATCACTTTCTGTATAGCTTTGGGCATGCCTTTCAACCCACCCTCTTGATTTTTTTGCATTTTTGGTCTATGAAGTTGAACTAATACATGCCCTCTGGGACAGTTTGAGGATTAATTTGCTTGCAAAACTCACTATGCAGAGCTATGAAGATCTGTACATAAAGAAGAACAGTTAGTAAATTGTTTTCTCGGTGAAGCCCCTTGGTGCTTCAAAACACCAACCTGTTTTGAAGCATCTTGATAGTTTTAAATTACAGTATTTGCTATTCTTTGTTATCCTTTTCTTAAAGAAGGACCTTCACTAGAAATTCAGGTTGTGAAGTGTCGCAATTAAGATGTATCAAAATATTGTTTTGTAATCCAAGCCTGAAAGCTGCAGGTCAGATCACAGACCTTCTGCAAGGGATAAGTGTGGGACTCTTAAGTAAAGCCAAAAGAGGCCATGTTGAAAAAGACCCACTATTTTATTTACTGTGTCTTTACACAGCACAGAGATTTCTGCTGCATATCTGAGTCAAGCTTGAACTTTCCTTGCCCTAGGACACAGCCTCTCCTTACTGTCAGTGTAGTTTATCTTAAAAGGCTTTTTGGAAGTCTTCAGGCTGCATACACTCCTATGCGTCTAAGGAAAAAACCTACTGTAACTTTGATGCTATAAAATTAATGACAAAGATAAAAATATGTACTACAAGTAAATGTTGAAATATACTACTCAGGAGTGTGGGTTGGGGAAGATCACCCAGCTTTGTCTGCCTTTGTGATATTATCCTTTCAATTTTATGTGCCTTACAACTGCTGTAAAGATGTAGTTTTTCTTAGTGCTTTTTCTTGATTGGAAGGAACATTTACTACCTCTTTCAACAGTATGTTGCTATTTGTACTCCCAGGGCAAGGAAGCAGTGACTTACATCTGTGAAATACAGAGTTAAGCTGATGGAAGGGCTCTTTGAATGAAAGGAAACTTTTCCCTTGAGTTTTCCAGGGGAGAAAAGGTGGGAAAAAAGCTGTTTTCCATGTGTAACATATGTAGGTCTGTTGCAAGTACTTGCCGAAGTGTTGATTTGTAAGCAATGGACGGAGTTGGATTTGAGGATAAAAGAAATTTGAAATTATAAATGTGGGATAGAGTCAATCATGGCTGGAGGGTGTCAGCTGAGGTTGGGCACAAACCCACTCAGATTAGCAGTACCCTGGCTGCCACCATCGGGCAAGAACAAGGACTGTGCTGGTAGGCAGGGCTGATGGATGGCCCCAGGGAGTATGTGTAACAGAAGTAGTTATGTGATATGGGGTGCACACTGCAAGCAATTACAATTTGAATAAGTTATCAATGGAAGGAGGTAGGGGACTGGAAAGCAGCTTTATTAACCCCCTGAAGCTATATCCACAACATTTAAAAAAAGTTTATGTATTGCTGTGAATTGTAATCATGGTGACAAATGCCAGTGCCCAGAGAGTTGGTGATCACAGCCTCTTTAGCAGGCAGTGCTTTACCAGAACAATTCAGAGCAACAATCCACATATATTCAAAATAAAATGAATGAGGAAAATGAAGTGTAAAGCCTTGGACAAGGACAAACCTTGTAATAAATCCTGCCTCAGGTTTTCTTACTGTGTTCTCTGGCTTTGCTGTCTCATGAAACAAATATTCCTGCTCCTGTGTATCCCTTTTTGTGCACTGATATGGTCATTTATTCTAGCTAAGCTGAATGAACGGGGGAAAAAGCTGGGGGAAAAGATTACTAACAAAATGCTGGTCCAAATCAGGGTTACATATTCAGGAGAAGCAAGAGAGAAACACCAACCAGTAAGTAAAACAGTAATGATGGCTTTGCAACATCTTTGGCCTTCAGGGTTTAAAACACCTCAGTGGAGGGGTGGCAAGACTGCCTTATGTATTTTGATCTAGCAGCTCACAGCCGCTCAATTTGGGGGAGATCTGTTGATTATGGTTTGACCCAAGAGACATATCCTCTCTTTTCATCTCCTGTGGTGTATCACTTGCTGCAGCTTGTGAAAGGGCAGCAGAGTGACACATGCATTATTTATATCTTCCAGGGTTCTCTATTGTAAGAAGTCCATAACAGGGCTAAAGTAAAGCTTATCAAAACATTCAGCAAAATATATTTTTGACAAATTTATTTAATAAAATTTAGTTTCTCTCAAGGGGAGGTGAGCAAACCAGAAAAAAAATTCTAATTTTCCATGTCTAAATTTAAATGCTTAGTTTTATTTTTCTAGTAGCAGCCTCAAAAAGCCACTTGATGCATTTCAGTGATGAAAAAATTTCTCTGAAGTCTTGACCTTTTTCAAAATCTCAAACAAAATAAAGGCAGAAAAATCACTGTCTTTAGAACAAGATCATGCTCTAAAATAGCAAAATCTGCCCATATGATTTAGTAGGATCATAGATTAGCCCAGGTTGGAAGAGATCTTGAAAGATCATCTGATCTTTGTTAGGCTTTTTCCTTCCCCAGGTTTGCTCAAAGCTATTGTGTGCTGCCACAGCTAAATGTACTATGACTGGTGGTTAAATATTTCAAAGGAGGCCCTTTTCCCTTTAAATCTTTAAAAATCTAGTGATATTTCTTCTGGAAGTCCTGGAGTTTTCACCCCATAGTCTTACTTCCCAACTCAGGTGATTCAATTCCTGTTCTGCATTTCCCCTACTGTTTCAATTGATTACAATTCAGTCTGTGTGCTTGTCTTAAATAATATGCAGAGTGCATTTAAGCAGCCTCTATGCTGTAAAAAAGGTGTCTGCGTATCAGGGATGGGAACGGTGATTTAATAGTTTTTAGGTAACATGCTTGGAGATCCCTGGCATGGAAGTTGATAGGTAAACAGTTCTGTGTAATTACTGCTTTGTAGCAAAGCTCTATCAAGTTTATCTAAGTTTAGATTTACATAATCTCAAGATTTGTTTATCTCTGTTTCCCGAATCTCTTTTTCCCTGTTTGGCATCTTAAGTAGTTATACTTGGAAAAAGTGTGGCTGAGAACCTTAAATGATACATTATTTGATTTTTAAAATAGTATGTTTACATTTATTTGGAATCCTGTTTCTTTTTCTTGCTGTCTAAGGGGAGAAGCTAACAAAGTAATTCCTTTCTTTTCCTTCTTATCCTTTCCCAGTCAGCTCCCAGGAGTCACTGCACAAAGTGTGCCTGGGGGAGACACAGGCCCGTTTTCATACCGACAGGAAGATTTTTCTCTGTGATAATTTCTATCTCGGTGTATTGGTTTAGCATAAATGGTAGGAAAAACCAATTGTTAATCTATTTTGGAACTAACAGCTAAGCTGGCCAATCAGGTAAAAGGTGTACACCCCCTGGGACACCACTTAAAAACAGAAATCTTGGGAGACCCGCCCTCTTTCCAGGGGCGCCGAGCCATGAGGTAACACCGCGGCCGGGCCGGGAGGGGGCCCGGGCCCCAGGGC